>SJYT01053347.1:0-22696 GCA_006410635.1 Cephalophus harveyi
GTTGGTGATGGACAGGGAGGCCTGGCGTGCTGTGATTCATGGGGTCATAAAGAGTCGGACATGACTGAGCGACTGAACTGAACTGAATATCTAAACACTACTTCTTGGGTTGTTATCAACTTATCAGAACGTTCTTTCTGTTGGGAAAAAAATATGTATTTCATTGTTCTATAGTTGTTTTTACAATTGTCTTTCTATAGGACATGTGTGGCCTCTTGTAAGTAATAAACTGAAAGGGGGAAAAGAATACTAGAATGTATTGCCTATCATCCCACTTGAGAAACTTAACATTCAATTTGACTTGATAATAATTCACTTAAAAAACTCCCCATATTATTAATTATGCAATAATTTATGTCTAAATAAAGCCCCACATTTCAAACAATTAATGACAAATTTTCAGTGTAATTTAGGTGACTACTGGATTTTCTTGGGGCAGACTGAATTAAAACTATTCTCCCAATGTTTTGATAAGTTTAGCATTTGTCCAAATTGTTCATTTCTTGGCAAAGTAATATAACTAAGACTTGCATTTGAGTATTTGCTTTGAAGTTCCAAATGGTCTCAGCTAGCAGGTATAAGACACACGCAGTTAAGTTTGAAAGATAACTAGCAACATACCTTGGCTCTCTTTTCCAAATCGTTCTAGTCACAAAGTAACTAATTGTCCCTTTACAAGTAACTTTTAAGAATGCCATACATGGTGCTGCTGCTGCTGCTGCTAAGTCACTTCAGTCGTGTCCGACTCTGTGTGACCCCATAGACGGTAGCCCACCAGGCTCCCCCGTCCCTGGGATTCTCCAGGCAAGAACACTGGAGTGGGTTGCCATTTCCTTCTCCAATGCATGAAAGTGAGAAGTGAAAGTGAAGTCGCTCAGTCGTGTCCGACTCAGCGACCCCATGGACTGCAGCCCACCAGGCTCCTCCGTCCATGGGATTTTCCAGGCAAGAGTACTGGAGCTGGGTGCCATTGCCATACATGGTACTTGGTGATAAAATGAAGTGCACAAGAACCCAAGTTACAAGAGACGGTGAATTCCTTCTGATCTTGGGTTGTGTTCATTGTATTGGCCAGTGGTTCTCAGGCCAAGTAACAAATTGGCTGCACAGTCCCTGCCACAGACAGAACCAGAAGACCGGGCTGACCAAAGTATGTGAAAATGTGTCAAAAACTGCTATTTTATTTGTTATTGCTAATCAATACAGATTTTACAGTCTAATGTATATGATTATACATTCTTTTCATTTTTAATAATAATATTTTGAAAATAATTTTTGAATTGAAGTGTTTCATAGGTATATTTAAATAATATGTGCATTTTCCCATCAGTATATATTTTAAAAATTACACATTTTAATTATTTCAGCACCTTTTTACTCTCCACAATGGACAATACTTAAATGGTGACTCCACTTATATTTCATTTTCACTATCCCATTTGTCTAATTTACATAATTTAAGACATATTTTCACAAGAATTATATGCCAGGTATATTTAACCTTCACACTGATCCCATCAAGTAGACTATATTCCTATTTAACAGATTAGCAAAATGATGCCTGGAGAGGTGTAATAATAATTCTGCAAAGCAGTAAGTTAGATCTGATTTTGAGAAGTTCACATCTCGTGCTTTTAAACTCTGCTCGCACTCATGAATTTCTCTGTGCAGTCATGAGTTCTCTAAGTGCCAGGAAATCTCAGAACATGTAAAATAAAAGTATATTGCAAAAAACATGAATTGAATTTAGGCATGAGTTTTGCAATACAAAATGCACAGGTTTCTTCAACATTGTTAAGATCATGGGAGCCAGGGTAGAATATATATCTATGTGTGAATTCCTGAACCAGAACCAGAATGTATTCCTGATTCTCTTATGTTTTAGAGAAATGTCTATATAGGGGGAAGAGTGGGGTGGGTGTGTATAATAAATGTATGGTTGTAATAAATATAAAATCAACAAAATGTATCTGGTTAGAGAATATTTGAAATTAACCATGCAAATAATGAAACACATTATAGCTCTGTTCTTTGAAAATGTAATAAGTGGGTGTTTTTCTCTTAGGGGAGAAGACAAAAGGAAAACTACATCATCATCTTACAAATACAGCTAAGATCCCATATCAGACTGTGACTCTCATCACAGGTTTTTGTGAGGCAATAGTACTGTTCAAAATAATCTAGAATTGATTTTAAAGTATCTCTGTCTACTTGTCAAAAGGAGCAAATGTGTTATTTTGGAAGAATACAACATGCTTGATAAAGCATAACATGAAGGAAACAAAATGAAGTGACTAATTCTCAGTAGGTTTTTTTTTTAAAGCATGAATTTAATATTATATTCATTTTCTGGAGCTTAGATGTGATGAAAGCATAGTGGCAAAGGACAAAGATACCCTAAATAATGAGGAAATAACCTAAGCAGCTCTAGAGACCAAGCTGCTTCCAAATTGTCACTGAAATGCTTAAGGTCCCACTTCCTACTTCAGGCCATTTTGATTTTGAGATCGGTCCTTCTTCTTGTACTCCCCAGCAGCTCCACTGGCTCAAGAAACATCCCTCCATCTCCTACCAATCCAAAGCAAGGTAAGTGATGTCTTTTTCCTGAGGCCAGGGCCCCATTGGGAACCAGTGGGACACTGCTTGATCTATCAGGTTGTTCTGGTTATCATTAGGCTAACATAGACTATGGCCCAAGTCACATCAAGGCCAGCAACATTTTTTTCCCTAAGAATGCTATATATTCCCATCTAAGTAATCGGTTTCTGGAATGAAAATAGTTTCAAGAAATAACTACAGAATACTTGACTTCTCTTCACAGGCAAAACATTCTTTGACATAAATTGTACCAATCCTTTCTTAGGTTAGTTTCCCAAGGCAAGAGAAATTAAAAAACAAAAATAAATAAATAGGACCTAATCAAACTCACAAGCTTTTGCACAGCAAAGAAAACCATAAACAAAATGAAAACACAACCTATAGAATGGGAGAAAATATTTGCAAACAATGAGACTGACAAGGGCTTAAAATTGTATAGGGCTTAAAAATTATATATTTCCAAAATATATAAGCAGTTCATGCAACTTAACAACAGCAACAACAACCCCCCACCCACAAATAACTCAATTGAAAAACTAGCAGAAGACCAAAATAGATATTTATCCAAAGAAGAACTACAGATGACCAATAGCCACATGAAAAGATGCTCAATACTACTAATGGTTAAAGAAATACAAATCAAAAGTAAAATGAGGTACCACCTCACCCCTGTCAGAACAGCCATCATTAAAAAGTCTACAGATAACAAATGTTGGAGAGGGTAAGGAGAAAAGCGAATCTTCCTACATTGTTTGTGGGAGTGTAAGTTGGTGTAGCCACTGTGGAAAACAGTATGGAAGGTCCTCAGAAATCTAAAAACAGAATTGTCATATGATCCAGCAGGCCACTCTTGAGCATATATTCAGATAAAACTATTAATTATAAAAGATACATGTACCGCAATGTTCACAGCAGCACGATTCACAATAGCTAAGACATGAGAACATCCTAAATGTCCATCCACAGAGGAGTGGATTAAAGATGTGGTATATATACAATAGAATATTACTCAGCCATAAAAAGAACAAAATAAAGCCAGCAACATGGATGGACCTAGAGAGTACCATAGCAAATGAAGTAAGTCAGAGAAAGACAAATACCACATGGCATCACTTACACATGGGATGTAAAGCATAATACAAATGAACCAAACTATGAAACAGAAACAGAATCACAGACATAGAGAACAGACTAGTGGTTACCACAAGGGAAGGGGAGGGGTGAATGGGGATGAGAGGTTGGGGTCAGGGGCTGTAAGCTTTTATGCATAGAATGAGTAAACAGCAAGGTCCTACTATACAGTGCAGAGAATTATATTCAATATCCTATGATAAACCATAATGGACAAGAATATAAAAACAATGTGTGTATATATATATACCTGTGTGTGTGTGTGTGTATAACTGAACCACTTTACTCTGTAGCATAAATTAACACAGCATTGTAAGTCAATTAAACTTCAATAAAAATATCAATAAAAATTTTGATCTTAACTTGAAAACCATCACTAACTTTTATTGAAAAAATCACAAGCTTAAAAAATTCACAAGAATGTCTTTCTATTTTATTATTTATTTGGCTTCCATTTCCATGGAAACAGAATAGAAATTGAATAGAGGCCAGAAACAGATTGGAATTTTTTTTTATTATTTTTTTAGCTATCTGCTAGAGGTGATAGACATTGCCAGTTTGTTATAGGTTTAAAAATAAAAATAATACAAGCAAAGAATAGAAAAAAAAAAAAAGACTTCCTCAATTCAATGGGCTAGAGCTTTTCACTGTCAAAAACCTAAGGAAGATTCTTCAATAAATGATAATGTACAAGAATATACTCCTTTTTAGTAAATGTCATTGAATATTTTGAATATGTTTCCACAGTAAAGACATAATATATGAAACAGATTTTTAAGTTAATTTCTGTAACTGTCAATAACCAGAAAAACCATTTAATTTGGGTCAAAGTCAAATACGTAGAAATTCAAGAAAATATAGAAAACAACAAAGAAGATAAAATAGATAATCTCAGAGTTCTCTTTGAGTCTCTGTGATACCTAACCCCAGCACAAACACACAATCTTCATCTTCCTCCCTCATTGGGAACTTACCTTCTAAGACTGAAGCCACTGTTCCAATGTAAGATATTTTTGATAGTGCTAGAAATCTTGTAGCCACCTAACAAAAGGAAGTAGAGCATGTCACTCTCACCTGCATAGTATAATAAGCTTCTGGAAATATCTAATAAAACTGCTTATTCCTGTATTTATCAACCATCCATTATACCACTGAAAAGGCACCAGAACTCATGCTTACTACTAAATAATAAACGCTGAGCCTACTGGTGAGAGAAAATATTTGGTTAACCAGTGGAAGTATAAAAGGAGCTTAAAGGGCAAGGTGTATTTTTAAAATGTTTATTTAAGAAACTATGGCACCCAATTAGGTAAGATTTAAATATATCACAAGTCTGCCTCTAGGAGTCCTCAATGAGGAGACTAGGAAAAAAAAAACTTACATGACAATGTATTTTAACTAAAAATTTTGCAAATTGTATGTATCACAGTATTTGGAATGAGTGGAGAATAATTTGGAAATGATTGCTTGTAAACATTTTAAATTTCCTTCTGTCATTCAGTGATTAGTTTCTCAGTGCCTTACCTTGGTCAGCTATAATATACACATAATTATACATTTCTGTTAAATCAAATAAAGCATTGTCTTTTCCTCATGAGTATGAATTTTTATCCATTACATTATTTGGAGGTTACTGCCTGGAAAATCCCATGGATGGAGGAGCCTGGTAGGCTGCGGTCCATGGGGTCGCTAAGAGTCGGACACAACTGAGTGACTTCACTTTCACTTTTCACTTTCATGCATTGGAGAAGAAAATGGCAATCCACTCCAGTGTTCTTGCCTGGAGAATCCCAGGGACAGGGGAGCCTGCTGGGCTGCCGTCTGTGGGGTCACACAGAGTCGGACACGACTGAAGCTACTTAGCATCAGCAGCAGCAGCAGCTAGACATATCTAATCACTAGATATTAATCACTATTATTAAGTCAAAAAACGATGGCATTTTACTAATCTTTTATTTTTCCACAATTTTCTTCTTTTCTCTTTTGACCCAAAGGTATTACATGTCTGTTTATTTATGCAATTATTGAACATTTTATTCTGCAGCTGCTATGTCTTTTCTGTATTTAATTTCATTTCTGTGTTTGTCTTGGGGTGTGAAGTTCTAAAGACAGAGATTGTGCCAAAAGAATTCTTTCTCATAGCCCTTAGCAGGGGGTCATGTGAATTTATATCCTGTAGCTACAATATTTATTATTATACATCACTATAAGAGGATATCAAATTTTTTAGTCTCTTTTAGTCTTATGTCTTCATCTTTCTCTTCCTGGATTAGAAAATCTCATTTATTTTTAACCAGCTTTTAAAAATTTTACAGCCACATAGTGGGAATAGAGAGTTACAATAACTAGATTTCAGGAAATTAAGATTAATTGTACATATTGATGTAACAAGAAGACTATTGATCCTAGTATATTTTTAATTGTTAATTAATTCAATGCAAAATTTATTTATACTTCAGTATGTATATATACTGGAGAAGGGAATGGCAACCCACTCCAGTATTCTTGCCTGGAGAATTCCAGGGATAGAGGAGCCTTGCAGATACAGTCTAAGGGCTTGGAAACAGTAGGACACGATGGAGTGACTCACACACACACACACACACACATATATAATGGACTGCAATCACCTATACAATTAAGGGATGGAATGTGCAAGCTAGCACTTGATTACTTCTTCACTATTGAATCCTAAAATGAGACTAAACTACAGATTGAGTTTCAACTCATAGACCTTGCCTATATATTTCAATCCAAAAATCAAGAGTTCATCAGAATTTAGACTTAAGCATGACCTCACCTGTTACCTACAAAGTTATGCTTTCATGGTTTCTCTATACATACTAGGAAAATGCAATCAAGAATGACTTCTAAAATGGTCCAGTGGTTTTACACAAAGTGGAATTAGACATGATGCACATATTACTGCTAACTACATATTTATCTATAATTTATTTGTTTTAAGCATATGGTTTAGAAACTCTACAAATAAGTTCTTTAGTCTATAATAAGTTTATATTGTGTATGTAAGTGTGTCATATTAACTTGAAAGTATTTTACTATCCAAATATTCTATCAAACATAATATTTTTTCTTATTTAAAATTGCTGATACAAATTGCATTAGCCATTTTAGTCCTTCCAGGTTACATTCCAGGAATTTTGCTAGAGATACATAAATGATACTCTGGCCTGCTTTTATAATCCACATGAATCAGTTTAACTTTATTTTTTTAAACTTCAGAAAACATCCTTATGAGGATGTTTAGTTCTTTATAAAGCAGAAGCTTCTGTAGGTACTGAACTCATATATTTTGATATGACAAATTGAAAAAAATGTTATGAAATAAATGAACCATAGAAAAGTATTGAAGGAGACAGCTCAGCCTGAAAATCGCTAGCATTTTTCCAGGTACTCTATTCCCAGATACTCATCCCTTAAAACACAAAATCTTGGTCTTATCATGATGAATCCCTATAAGGCATGTGTACCTTATGCTGTTGCTGCTACAGTGTCTGACTCTTTGTGACCCAGTGGACAGCAGTCTGCCAGGGTCCTCTGTCCATGGGATTTCCCAGGCAAGAATACTGGAGTGGGCTGCCATCTCCTTCTCCAGGGTATCTTCCTGACCCAGGGATTGAACCCATGTCTCCTTCTTGGCAGGAAAATTCTTTAACACTGAGCCACCTGGGAAGACCCAAGTACACCTTATATTTTGCCTTAACAAATGGTGCATATTCTCAGTCAAAGGAGATAGTGGGGAAAATGAGAAAGAGAAAATGAGGAGATAACTTCTCTAGGTCTTATGACCCTTAGATATTTCAGGCAAATCTAACTCCTTGTTTTCTCTCTGGCTCTTATTATCATAGTGGCTTTGAGGCAAGAGATAGATGGGCCCCAGGCTGAGCAGGTAGAGTTTGTCCCCTGTGGACAGCTACTCCAAAATACAGAAGCAAGAGAGGAGCTGAGTCCTGCCCAGATTAAGAGATAAAAGAACACACATTGCTCATTCTCCAAGTCAAGGAGAACTTTTTGACTACACATGTGCAGAAAGGCTTCCTGAAGGTAAAAAAGGGAGTGATGTCAAACTACTCATAAACCTTTTTGCTAGAATCCATCTTGGCTAAGACATGTCCATGCACACAGAGGATAATCTTGACATAAACTAAATAGGAACTTGGAACCAAGCAAAGCAAGATGATTGGCCAGGGGAAACTCAGAAGAAACGCCCCAATATAAGTGATTCAAACTTCCAGGAGGGAGCCACTCTCTCTGAGCTCAACTTTGTGTGCCCATTTACATACATTTTCCTCCTAATAAACAGTTTAGCTGTTTTAGGACTTCCATTTCTTTGCTGAAATTCATCTTCTGCAAAGTCATACAGGCTCAATCCTTATCACTGACCACTGGTCTAGCATAAGTTAGGATTCAGTGTTCTCATTACCACCACCTGACTTCAACCTCTGGCCAGGAACCAAAATCCTGCTTCAAGCCACTGCAGGCCAAGGGCACCTGTGATCGATTTTACTCTTATTCAGTCAAATTAAATTAGGGAAGAAGAATTTACTAAAATCATTTATATGTTCAGTCTTGGAAACAGGATTGTGATTCATGTACAAATTCTAACTGAAAATTACAGTACTGTGCACCAGGAAAACCTAGATTAACATAGTATAAAACTATGTATATGTATCATTATATCACTCATTCCACAAATATTTCTTGATAAACTATGTGCCCCAAACTCTTCCATTAGTGAACTTGACAGACTAGGTTGCTACCTTCAATGTGTTTACATTCTAGTGGAAGAGACAAACAATAAACTAATACAGAGCATAAAATTTCAAGCTAGAGTAGCTAGTAGCACTGTAGCAATTACCTACATATTGACAGCAAGTTCTAGAGAGATAGACTGAGGTCCTAATGTAAATGGCCTATAATGCTCATTGAAATTAAGTAGACATTAAAATGTGCTTTTGAGAATATTACTCAGCTATAAAAAGAATAAGATATTGCCATTTGCAGCAACATGGATGGACCTAGAGGATATCACACTGAGTGAAGAGAAAGATGAATATGATATCACTCACATGTGGAATCTAAAAAAAAAGAAGAAATTTATGGTTACCAAAGGGGGAAAAGGAATGGGATAAATTAGGAGTTCCAAATTAATAGTCACACACTACTATATATAAAACAGATAAGCAACAAGGATTTACTGTACAGCACAGGGAACAACATTCAATATAGGTAATAACCTATAATGGAAAATAATCTTAAAATATATACATATATAACTGAATCACTTTGCTGTATACTTGAAACTAGCAGAATATTGTAAATAAACTATATTTCAATTTAACACAATTGACTGGGGGAATTTTGCAGAAACTAACACCTGTGGCTGACACTTTATTATGTGAGTGAATATTGAAATGTCTCCAGTCAATAGCGTCCAGGTAACAAAAGAAACGTTAATAAAACTCTGGTAAGTTGTTAAATAAAACCAAAAAAGGGGGGTGGTTTTAAAAATAGCAGTGTGGAAATGTTCACTGTATAAATGCTTCATGAAAAAATAGCTTTCAAAATTTTATGCCATGAAGGCATGTATCCAAACATATAAACAGGTTAGTGGTTTTAGAAGAAAAAAAAAAGTTGTGTTGGGATGATATTAAAATCTTATTTTTCATTTCTCTATTGTATAACTATTCCACATCACTAACATCACCTAATAAAATAACATTACGTAAATGATTTTTAAAAATGGAATTGAAAGAGAAAAGGAAACAAGAAAAATATTTAGGAAGACTAAGAAGGTACCTCTTCAACAGAGGTAGTGAACACCAGAGCATGTGCTGCTGCTGCTGCTGCTAAATTGCTTCATTCGTGTCCGACTCTGTGTGACCCCATCGACAGCAGCCCACTAGGCTCCTCTGTCCCTGGGATTCTCCAGGCAAAAATACTGGAGTGGGTTGCCATTTCCTTCTCCAATGCATGAGAGTGTGCTGCTGCTAAGTCGCTTCAGTTGTGTCTGACTCTGTGCGACCCCATAGACGGCAGCCCAGCAGACTTCCCCATCCCTGGGATTCTCCAGGCAAGAACACTAGAGTGGGTTGCCATTTCCTTCTCCAATGCATGAAAGTGAAAAGTGAAAGTGAAGTCGCTCAGTCGTGTCCGACCCTCAGCGACCCCATGGACTGCAGCCTTCCAGGCTCCACCGTCCATGGGATTCTCCAGGCAAAAATACTGGAATGGGTTGCCATTTCCTTCTCCAATGCATGAGAGTGTGCTAGATACCAGTAATACAAAAAATAAGTGCAAGTCTACTGTCAAATAACTTACCTTCCAGCTAGAGGGGCAAACAAGCAAGCCAAAGCTGCTTTTCCTTGTGAAAGGGGCTGCTGCTGCTGCTGCTGCTAAGTCGCTTCAGTCGTGTCCGACTCTGTGCGACCCCAGATGGCAGCCCACTGGGCTCCCCCGTCCCTGGGATTCTCCAGGCAAGAACACTGGAGTGGGTTGCCATTTCCTTCTCCAATGCATGAAAGTGAAGAATGAAAGTGAAATCGCTCAGTCGTGTCTGACTCAGCGACCCCATGGACTGCAGCCTACCAGGCTCCTCCGTCCATGAGAGTTTCCAGGCAAGAGTACTGGAGTGGGGTGCCATTGCCTTCTCCGGTGAAAGGGGCTAGGTTTACAGGAAACCCAGTTTGTTCTGGAAGCACAGAGGAGTGGTCAAAAAGCTATGCTACGGATTAAGCAGTATGTCACAAAGGTTAATGTGCATCAGAGTCACCTGGGTATCTTGTTAAAGGCTCATACTGATTCAGCACACATGGGTGTATGCGCTGAGTGCGTTTCCAGCAAACTCATGGGTGATACCATTCTGACATCTAAGAGTAGCATTAAGGTAAAGAGAAGCAGTTCTAGGGAATAAAGTACTTCTGATGAGATTTGAAGAACTAATCAAATTAACCAAATTAGAAAAAAGAGTCAGTTATGTCTTTCACCATCCCCATTTCTGATTTTAAAGATTTTTTAAAATTTCTAAACTAGTAAAATCTAGGCATAATGAAATTAACTCTCTTCACAGGAGAAACATCTAGATGTCAACAAATATGTGATCAATGAGGTAAGGATCAAGATACCTAGAAATAGACCAGCAATGGCAGACAATTCTAATTTGATAGATGAGATTCTGATTGATTTCACTTTTACATTCTTGAAGAAGCAGTGTGAAAAGAAAAAAAAAAAAATTATACTCCGGTAAAGTACTTCTCAGGCTTCCCAGGTGGCTAAGGGATAAGAATCACCTGCCAAGCAGGAGATGGGGGTTCAATCCCTTGGTTGGGAAGATCCCCTGAAGAAGGAAATGGCAACCCACTCCAGTATTTTTGCCTGAAGAATTCCAGGGACAGAGGAGCCTGGCAGGCTATAGTCTGTGGTGTTGCAGAGTCGGATGTAACTTAGTGACCAGATAGCAGCAAAGTACTTCTCAGTTTCATCAATTACTATAATCTGGCGCAGTTTTAAATAACAATACCCCATCTCACATTGGAACATTTGAGTTTGACTCTATGGTTAGACCCAGTCATGAATATTTTTAAATACTATCCAGATGATTCAAATGAACAGGGCTGAGCAACACTGATTAGAAGTGAAAATAATAAGGAATCAGAGGTTGGTGGTAGTGAATAAAAACACTAATCTGGATAAGGAAGGCTTCAAAACATGAAGTTGTGCACATCACATTCTCAGTTCTGTAAAAGAAAAACTACACTTCAGTTCAGTCACTGAGTCATGTCCAGCTCTTTGCGATCTCATGGACTGCAGCACACCAGGCCTCCTTGTACATCACCAACTCCTGGAGTTTGCTCAAACTCATGTCCATTGAGTTGGTGATGTCATCCAATCATCTCATCCTCTGTTGTCCCCTTCTACTCCTGTCTTCAATCTTTCCCAGCATCAGGGTCTTTTCAAATGACTCAACTCTTTGCATCAAGTGGTCAAAGTATTGGAGTTTCAGTTTCAGCATCAGTCCTTCCAATGAATATTCAGGACTGATCTCCTTTAGGAGGAATGGTTGGATCTCCTTGCAGTCCAAGGGACTCTCAAGAGTCTCCTCCAACACCACAGTTCAAAAGCATCCATTCTTCGGCACTCGGCTTTCTTTATAGTCCAACTCTCACATCCATACATGACTTCTAGAAAAACCATAGCTTTGACTAGATGGACCTTTGTTGGCAAAACAATGTCTCTGCTTTTTAATATGCTCTCTAGGTTGGTTATAACCTTTCTTCACCTAGGTGGATTAAATACACAAGGAAGACTTTATCAAAAATATCGCAGTAGAGAAAGGGATTAAATTCAATGATGCTGAAACAAAACATGAGAGTGGTTGTAAGCACTGGGATGAACTATTGAAAAAGTACTAAAAGACATTAGGGAGGAGGTTCGAAATGTGATTAGGTCACCTGTGTTTGCTAAATGGCACATGTTTGTTAGGTTTCTATCCTTCCACAAAGGCTAGAGGTAAGGGTCCCATGTTTACTGATGATTATATTTAATAGAAACGGCTTCCAGTTTCTTGAAAAGGATATTTCTAGGTTGCAGAAGGTTTACCTCTCAACTGAGCTGAGGATTTTGCTACAGTTTCAAGTTTTCTAAAATAAATGTTACAAGAAAAGGAAAGTCAGGGACTTATTGCTAGGAAGAAGATTATCAAAAGCTCAGTCAAGCTGATGTGCTGCAGCCATTCCCCTTCCGTGGTCAGTACACTTTGGGTTGAAATCTGTCTTCTTGTGGACCTCTGCTTAGTGGGTCCATTCTAGAACTCCATGTGTGTGTGT
The DNA here is from genome assembly GCA_006410635.1 of Cephalophus harveyi. Classification (NCBI taxonomy): domain Eukaryota; kingdom Metazoa; phylum Chordata; class Mammalia; order Artiodactyla; family Bovidae; genus Cephalophus; species Cephalophus harveyi. Next base: position 12,576 of record SJYT01053347.1, read on the forward strand.
GTTAGTCACTCAGTCATGTCTGACTCTTTGTGACCCCAGGGACTGTAGCCCACCAGGCTTCTCCATCCATGGAATTCACCAGGCAAGAATACTGGAGTAGATTGCCATTCTCTTCCCCAGAGGAACTTCCCAACCCAGGGACTGAACCCTGGTCTTCTGCATTGCAGGCAGATTCTAGAATTCCATAGGGCAGTGTCATTTTCTCAACATGAATTGTAAACTCCTGAAAATAATAGTCCAACCTGATCGTCTACAATCATGAAGTTCATAGGTTTATCACTGTCCAGCATTCTCCTTATCAATGTTTTCAGCCTTTCCTTTTGAGAAAGTCTTATTACTAAACTTTCTAAGATACAAGAACAACAAAATACTACTAAAGCACAGCTTACTAATCAACATGTTGTAAAATAGCATTAAGTTAGATAATCAACATAGCAACACATCAATACATCATTCATCATGGTAAAAGAATGGACTTTCAGTAGTCAACATCGGCTAGTTTTTTTTATACATGCATTATAAGATGTAATTCAATTAACAATGAAATAAGCTATTTGAGATTATATATATATTTATATAATATATATTTATTTAATACATGAGACAAATGAGACATGCATGTGTTAAAATTACCCAAGTTGCAAGTACTAAGTAAAAATTGCTCATCTTAAACACTAATATTCTATACTGTTTGCTTATTTTGTTTCAAAGGGTCATTCTATGCTTCCATCTGCTTCCCCTTCAGGCATCCTTAGAAGCATTCCTTTCTGTCATACAGAACGAGAGAAGCATGAAACTCCAGTCTGATTTTCAAACTGCTGTTTTGTTCTCCCCCATTATTCACATCATGTTCCCAAGGCATAGTCCATCCTTATTTATTTTTTTTTTTTCGCCTCATAATATTACTGTTGATTCTTGTCTACATTTTGTCTAACTACACCTCTCTTTTAGTCCATTTCTTCTATTATTTGTAGAATTAATCATTTTCATTTATTTTGAGGCATGGATTTCTACACATAATACTTCTCAGATAGGTGGTAGGTCACTTCTCTCCTGGTTGAACTGGAAGTAAAACAAGGCTACTAATTGCAAACATAGGTCACTCCCTGAATATAGACCTTGATTTCCCACAAGTCGCCTCTTTCATATACAGCATGGAATTTTTCTGTCTTCGCATTATTATGTACATATCATCAATAAAGTTTACCTTTCAGAAGGACTTGAGCAACTAACTGGCTGTTTTTTTCTCAGATTCTTATTTTCACACTTCTCATTATAAAATGGGTTTTTGACTGGACTAGGAGAGATTTTGATTGCAAGAGGTGAATAGGTTTTTTCAGTGCCTTTTCTGCCTTGCTCCCTGAAATTCTGGCCCATGGACTCTTGGGAAGAGAAGTGATTTAGCTATTGGAACTGAAGACATTTAAACAAACATGCTGTAATGTTTTGACCTTCTGGTCCTTGGTTTGAAGTGGGTATTACGTACAAAGGACTGTATTTACCATTTCTCTAAGAGTAAGTTCTTCTTCCTGTTGACATTACGATAGGATGCAGTGGCTATACTTCAAAAGAATTATGCTCCCCATTGCAAAGCCTTAGGGAAACAAAAAATTGAGAGATTCTTTTGTAGTTGTCAGTGAGATGGATTGATAGGAAAACTGCTCAAATCAAAATCTAGAAGAATTTAGGATATTGTAAAAAAATATAGAGATAAATAATTCAGTTCAGTTCAGTTCAGTTCAGTCGCTCAGTCGTGTCCGACTCTTTGCGACCCCATGAATCGCAGCACGCCAGGCCTCCCTGTCCATCACCATCCCTCGGAGTCCACTCAGACTCACATCCATCGAGTCAGTGATGCCATCCAGCCATCTCATCCTCGGTCGTCCCCTTCTCCTCCTGCCCCCAATCCCTCCCAGCATCAGAGTCTTTTCCAATGAGTCAACTCCCCGCATGAGGTGGCCAAAGCACTGGAGTTTCAGCTTTAGGATATATTAGATATTCATTAAAGCAAATGAATCAAGTCATCTAGAAATCCATATGGCATTCTTTATTTACAAGTTAAAATATACTATTATTTTTACCAAGTTATATGACTGAACTACCCTCAGCAAACATGACATTTGAGTTCCTAGAAGTGAGGATGAGCTGATTCTTACCCAGAGCCTCTTTTAGCTCATATAAAGCTCTAAGCAGACTGCTGGTTTGGGCTATTGTCACTGGGGCTAATGTTGGTAGGAAAGTATATGTAAAGTTAAAAGAGAAATAAAACTGTTAATTAATGAGAATTATACCCTTAGTAGAAATTAAAATGAAAAGCTGTCCTTTATTGTTAAAACCAGTAATTAGGGCAATAGAAAACAAAAAGAAGTAAAAGTTGTCTTCCCCGAATACCCAGTGCAGCTACTCTGTAAGTTAACTGTTCTTAAAGCATTGTTTAGGTTTCCACTGAGAAGAAAGCAGGATTACCATCAGTGGATGACACACAGTGATTTTTGTTTGGTTTCTTCATAAAACATGGAAGCTTTGTTTGTTCGACTCTACTGCATATTTACAATGGTAAGTATATATACCCTTTTTCCAACATTAAACATAATATAGGCTGGCCTTTAAAATCAGATATATCCAGGGTTTAAGTGCTGGCTTTCCTTAATTATTCCTAGGCATCATGTGTATTACATGTGCTAAAAGCATTAGAGTATTTTGGATGATAAGCCATTCCTGTGATATGTGGCAGATAAACCCTGAAATTATGAGAAAGGGGAATATTTACCAAGAGTAGAATTACTGAGCTAGTGACAAGAGTGTCATGAGAAGGAAGGCTCTGGTTTGAGAGTAATGATAGGGATGGTACCTATGAAATCAATGGAAACTACTTGATCCAAATCAGAGTGGATACTGAATCCTGGTCTCAAAATAATTCATCACACCTGAGTTTAAATATGAACAAGTCGATTTCATTCATGGATAGTGAATGAATGATAGTGAACATCAATGTGACAAGGTTATTGAGAAAATATTTAGCAGAATAAATGAAATGATGTGTTATTTCATTTTCCTCACAGCTAATACTTCTGGATGGAAGAACAAGGAAGATAAATTTAATTTCAACCTGGAAATAACTGGAAGAAGCAGAAAACTCTAAGACCCTGGACCAAGGGGGATTAAAATCAGAGACAGCTGAGAGGATCATAGCGGCCATGTGAATTGCTTTAGGGAAGAGCAGAAGCCTGGGATTGCCGGAGGGCCCGACAGCTGGTGATTGGGAGAACACAGCAGGAGAGCCACATAGACATTCAAAGGAGCCCCTTCCCAAAGTCCTTGGCTTCAGTTACAAATTGGGATGCAGCTAAGGGCTCAGCAGAGTGAATCTACATGATTCTATGCTTGTGTTTGTGAGTGAGAGAGTGTGTCAGCAACATAAGCAGGAAAGTAAGCTGCTTATTGGGTTATTTCATTTTGTTTTCTTCTTACACTTTTAAAAATAAGCATAAGCTTTCCACAGATAGAATTGAAGTGCTTGAAATGATTCATCAACAAACAAGTAGAAGACTTAAAAAATTAAGGTTCAAGATGTCGTGAGCTTTACTCTGTTAGGACATAGATTAGAGAGACTGAGTTGGTTAAGGATGTTAGTCTGAGGCACTTTAGACTGGATTCTACTGAAGTTGTCTGTGTATACCTAGCTTACATCAGGAGGAAGATGATTTCCAGGGCATGAAGCTGGGGATAGGGTAGGAGGTAGGGAAAGAGAATAGAGTGTAACTATATCTATCATTATATGAATTTGTTTTTTGGTTAATGTGGATATGGAGTGTAGAAAGAGAAAACAACACCAACTTCACTTTTAGCAAGTTTTTCACTGTAGCTCAAAATAAAATGCAGAGAAAAATACAATTATACTTAACAGATGACTATTAAAAATTGGAAAGGTGAAATATGATTTAAAAAAAACAGGCAATATATCGAGTCATGTGAATTAATTTCAGTGCAATTTCCCTTTTCTCTTTGGTTTCCCTTATGCCTTCAGCACCAAAGAAATGCATAATAATGAGTCTAAGTTAGTAGTTTATTATACAAAAAGTAGTATACAGTGTTTTATGAGAACAAAGCTTCTGTGACAAGAATCACAGTGCTATGAGAAGACCCTAGTAGAATATACCTGTATTTCTTCATCTATAACATGACGATGATATAGACTTTATAGAGTTAGCATGAGAATTAATGCCATGCGGCACAATGTACCATAGCCAGGATATGGAAAAAACCTAAATGTCCATCAGCAGAGGAATGGATAAAGATGTGGTACATATAAATGATGGAATATTACTCAGTCATAAAAAGGAACCAATAGGACATAGATTAGAGAGACTGAGTTGGTTAAGGATGTTAGTCTGAGGCACTTTAGACTGGATTCTACTGAAGTTGTCTGTGTATACCTAGCTTACATCAGGAGGAAGATGATTTCCAGGGCATGAAGCTGGGGATAGGGTAGGAGGTAGGGAAAGAGAATAGAGTGTAACTATATCTATCATTATATGAATTTGTTTTTTGGTTAATGTGGATATGGAGTGTAGAAAGAGAAAACAACACCAACTTCACTTTTAGCAAGTTTTTCACTGTAGCTCAAAATAAAATGCAGAGAAAAATACAATTATACTTAACAGATGACTATTAAAAATTGGAAAGGTGAAATATGATTTAAAAAAAACAGGCAATATATCGAGTCATGTGAATTAATTTCAGTGCAATTTCCCTTTTCTCTTTGGTTTCCCTTATGCCTTCAGCACCAAAGAAATGCATAATAATGAGTCTAAGTTAGTAGTTTATTATACAAAAAGTAGTATACAGTGTTTTATGAGAACAAAGCTTCTGTGACAAGAATCACAGTGCTATGAGAAGACCCTAGTAGAATATACCTGTATTTCTTCATCTATAACATGACGATGATATAGACTTTATAGAGTTAGCATGAGAATTAATGCCATGCGGCACAATGTACCATAGCCAGGATATGGAAAAAACCTAAATGTCCATCAGCAGAGGAATGGATAAAGATGTGGTACATATAAATGATGGAATATTACTCAGTCATAAAAAGGAACCAGATAGTGCCTCTGCAGCAATGGATGGACCTAGAAATTGTCATATTGAGTGATGTAAGTCAGACAGAGAAAGATAAGTATCCAGTGATATTACTTATATATGGAAATGCACGATTGCACTCATCTCACACGCTAGTAAAGTAATGCATAAAATTCTGCAAGCCAGGCTTCAGCAATACGTGAACCATGAACTTCCAGATGTTCAAGCTGGTTTTAGAAAAGGCAGAGGAACCAGAGAACAAATTGCCAACATCCGTTGGATCATGGAAAAAGGAAGAGAGTTCCAGAAAAACATCTACTTCTGCTTTATTGACTATGCCAAAGCCTTTGACTGTGTGGATCACAATGAACTGTGGAAAATTCTGAAAGAGATGGGAATACCAGACTACCTGACCTGACTCTTGAGAAACCTGTATGCAGGAGAGGAAGCAACAGTTAGAACTAACTGGACATGGAACAACAGACTGGTTCCAAATAGGAAAAGGAGTAAGTCAAGGCTGTATATTGTCACCCTGCTTGTTTAACTTATATGCAGAGTGCATCATGAGAAACGCTGGGCTGGAGGAAGCACAAGCTGGAATCAAGATTGCTGGGAGAAATATCAATAACCTCAGATATGCAGATGACACCACCCTTATGGCAGAAAGTGAAGAAGAACTAAAGAGCCTCTTGCTGAAAGTGAAAGAGGGGAGTGAAAAAGTTGGCTTAAAGCTCAACATTCAGAAAACTAAGATCTTAGCATCCAGTCCCATTGCTTCATGGGAAATAGATGGGGAAACAGTGGAAACAGTGGCTCACTTTATTTTTCTGGGCTCCAAAATCACTACAGATGGTGATTGAAGCCATGAAATTAAAAGATGCTTACTCCTTGGAAGGAAAGTTATGACCAACCTAGAGAGCATATTAAAAAGCAGAGACATTACTTTCCAACAAAGGTCCATCTAGACAAGGCTATGGTTTTTCCAGTGGTCAAGTATGGATGTGAGAGTTGGACTATAAAGAAAGCTGAGTGCCAAAGAATTGATACTTTTCAACTGTGGTGTTGGAGAAGACTCTTGAGAGTCCCTTGGACTGCAAGGAGATCCAACCAGTCCATCCTAAAGGAGACCAGTCCTGGGTGTTCATTGGAAGGACTGATGTTGAAGCTGAAACTCCAATACTTTGGCCACCTGATGCGAAGAGCTGACTCACTTGAAAAGTCCCTGATGCTGGGAAAGATTGAGGGCAGGAGAAGAAGAGGATGACAGAGGATGAGATGGCTGGATGGCATCACCGACTTGATAGATATGGGTTTGGGTGGAGTCCAGGAGTTGGTGATAGACAGNATGCGAAGAGCTGACTCACTTGAAAAGTCCCTGATGCTGGGAAAGATTGAGGGCAGGAGAAGAAGAGGATGACAGAGGATGAGATGGCTGGATGGCATCACCGACTTGATAGATATGGGTTTGGGTGGAGTCCAGGAGTTGGTGATAGACAGGGAGGCCTGGCATGCTGCAATTCATGGGGTCACCAAGAGTCAGATTCGACTGAGCGACTGAACTGAACTGAACAAAATGAACTCAGTTACAAAAAAGAAAGAGTTACAGATGTAGAAAACAAGCTTATGGTTATCAGGGGATAAGAGGAGGGATACACTGAGAGACTGGGATTGACAAATACACATTACTATATATAAAATAGATAACTAATAAGAATCTGTTGTACAGCACAAAGGACTCTACTCAGTATTCTGTAATGGCCTATATGGGAAAAGAACCTTTAAAAAAAGAGTGGGTACACGTATATGTATAACTGATTCACTTCACTGTACACCTGAAACTAACACAACATTATAATCAACTATACTCCAATAAATTAAGAAACAGAGTTAGCATGAGAATTCAATGAGAATATATATGTATATGTATTTATACACATGTAATTTTGAACAATTTCTGCCTGACCCATATTAAGAACATAGAAGAAGCAAATATTCTGCTGCACTATAAATCCATGAGTCTGCTGAACTGTAAGTCTATAAGTCTTTGCACAAAAATAGCAAAAAATCAACTATCATTAGTAAAAAGCAAACTACAATCTTATTTATAATCTCCTGTTTTGATTACAATGCTAGACACTCTAGATATACTGGGGAATTACTATGAAAAGTGAAAGTCACTAAGTCATGTTGGACTCTTGCAACTCCATGGACTAAAGCCCACCAGGCACCTCTGTCCATGGAATTCTCCAAGCAAGAATACTGGAATTTGTAGCCATTCCCATCTCCAGGGAATCTTTCTGATCCAGGGATAGAACCCAGATCCCCTGCACTGCAGGTAGATTCTTTAATATCTGAGTCACCATAATGGAGAATTACTATAGGCATCTGTAAACCATATGTAGAGAAACAATTTTAATTCTTTAATTTTTTCAGTATTTATATGTTATTTTTTGTTATCACTTATAATTTCAAATGACTCTGGGTAATATCTATAGTATTTTATAATAAATAAANTAGGGCTGTTACAGGACCTGTCTCTTATACACATCTAGATGTGTATAAGAGACAGTATCTATAGTGTTTTATAATAAATAAAACTGGTAGAATTAAACTCTCTAGTAGAATATGTTGTCAAAATGAAATAAATTATTTTAGCTTAACAGTAAATTTTTAACCAACTATTAAAAGTTATCCCTCTTTTATAGATGCGTAAATAACTTGAGCATTACAGGACTGTTTATTAGTCAATTTTATTTTTATTTTAGTGCTAAAAAATGGAAAAGTTAACAATTTTGAGAAATTAACATGTTCATGGAAGCTTCATTTACCAGACAGTATAGGATAACAGGTATGAAATTAGCCCTCCTACCAAAAGAAAAAAATTTTTAAAAGCCAGACAAATAAATAAGGCAATTGTTTTCAGGCATTTAATAATAGGAAACTTGAGACTGAAATTTCCAAAAAAAGGAAAACTCACAAGCTGAGGCAGACAATCTTTGTACCTTAGCACAGTTTTCCAATTGTTTTTGCAGAGAATATGACCCCAAGAGAAACACCATGATCCCTCTGACCTAAAAGCAGAGCCTAGAGATTTGAGTATCTGAAGCAGCTGAAATAAAAGATTTGTGAGATCAGGGTACCAGTCAGAAGGAGATGAAGCTTAGTTTGTGAAGAATTTATCTTTGAGTTAACTAAAAACTAGGCTACACATGTAGTGAGAGAGATTCATCCCTAATCATCATAAAAATGCAAAAAACAGGTATGAAATTAGCCCTCCTACCAAAAGAAAAAAATTTTAAAAAGCCAGACAAATAAATAAGGCAATTGTTTTCAGGCATTTAATAATAGGAAACTTGAGACTGAAATTTCCAAAAAAGGAAAACTCACAAGCTGAGGCAGACAATCTTTGTACCTTAGCACAGTTTTCCAGTTGTTTTTCCAAAGAATATGACCCCAAGAGAAACACCATGATCCCTCTGACCTAAAAGCAGATCCTAGAGCTTTGAGTATCTGAAGCAGCTGAAATAAAAGATTTGTGAGATCAGGGTACCAGTCAGAAGGAGTTGAGGCTTAGTTTGTGAATAATTTATCTTTGAGTTAACTAAAAACTAGGCTACACATGTAGTGAGAGAGATTCATCCCTAATCATCATAAAAATGCAAATCAAAACTCACATATGTCAAAATAGCTATCACCAAAAAGTTAACAAGTAACAAATGTTGGCAAGAATGTGGACAAAAGGGACAGTTGGTGGAATGTAACTTGGTGCCGCCACTATGAAAATAGTATGGAGGTTCCAAAACCTAAAAAGAGAACTACTTTATGATTCAGCAATTTTCCTCCTGGGTATATATCCCAAGAAAATGAAAATACTAATTCAAAAAGATATATGCACCACAATGTTCAGATAAGCATTATCTACAATAGCCAAAATATGGAGATAATCTAAGTGTTCATCAGTAAATGAATGGATAAAGAAGGTGTAGTATATATACAATGGAATATTACTTGGCCATAAAATGAGAATGAAATTCTGCTATTTCCAACAATCTGGATGGACCTTTAAGGTATTTTGCTTAGTGAAATGTCAAATAGAAAAAGACAAATATTCTATGCTATAACATATATGTGGAATCCAAAAAAAAAAGTAAAATAAACAACTTATATACCAAAACAGAAACAGACTCACAGATACACAGAACAAATTAGTGGTTACCAGTGGGAAGAGGATATGAGACAGGGGCAAGATATGGGTAGGAGGTTAACATATACAAACTACCATTTATAAAATAAACAACCAAAATGATATATTGTACAGCAAAGGGGAATATTGCCATTTTTTGTAATAATTTTAAGTGAGGTATAAGCTATACAACTATTGTGAATCATTATGTTATACAGCTGAAAAAAATGTACTATAAATCAATATACCTAATAGAAAATAAAANGAACAAATTAGTGGTTACCAGTGGGGGGAGGATATGAGAGAGGGGCAAGATATGGGTAGGAGGTTAACAGATACAAACTACTATTTATAAAATAAACAACCAAAATGATATATTGTACAGCAAAGGGGAATATTGCCATTTTTTTGTAATAATTTTAAGTGAGGTATAAGCTATACAACTATTGTGATTCATTATGTTATACAGCTGAAAAAAATGTACTATAAACCAATATACCTAATAGAAAATAAAATAAAAAATAAATGTAAGATCTAAAACATAGAGAAAAATGAAAAAATTTACAAACTTAAGGTTTGCCCAGATTTATAGATAATAGACAAAACACAAAGACCATAAAAGTAAAACTGATAAGCTAAATTTCATGACTATTTAAATCTTCTAAAATTTTTTAAAAATAAGTCTCTTAAAATTGAAAGGTAAAACATAGGCTTGGAAAAATATTCCCAATGTGCTTGTTTGACAAGACTGCACATTTAAAATATTTTTAGAAATTTTATAGTTCCATAGAAATGGGAAAGACTAGAGGTCTCTTCAAGAAAATTAGAGATACCAAGGGAACATTTCATGCAAAGA
>SJYT01053347.1:25266-38224 GCA_006410635.1 Cephalophus harveyi
ACGGCTCTTGCATTTACTGCATTGGCAGGCAAAATCTTTACCACTGCAACACTTGGGATCCCATCCATATGTTTTAAATTTACAATTTTATTCTCATTCCAGAAAGCCAACATTCATTTAACTTTATTATTATTATTATTAAGGACCTGCTTGGAATTTGGCTATCTTCCAACTGTTCTACTCTTGGCAATGTGTCAAGCAGGGAAAGATCTGTTCCCTGCATTTATCAGTCTTCTGGACAATAAACAAACAAAAGACATGATATAAATGTCAGGCAATGATGAATTGTGAGCAAAAAAGAAACTCAGGTTACAGAGATAGAGTGATGGGTATGCAATTTTTGACAGTGTATTCAGGAAAGCACTCTCTGAGAAGGCGATATCAGCTCAGACCTGACCATGAGAGGCACAGCAAGGTGATATTGATGCAAGAGTGTTTCAGGCAAAGGTAAAGGTTCATAATAAAGTTCTCACACTGCCAAAACTTTCAGAGGATATGATGTTACAAATATGTTAAATAACACTCATATCAGCTTTCAGGGTAGGTTGATGATGCTGAAATAATTTCAATTCATTTCATTATTAAAATCTTAAGTGTGAGAATGTATCAATACTAGCATCAATCTTCTAATTCATATAGTTCCCAACCTTGAAGATCTCATTGATTTTTNGAGTAACATGAAATAGCATTTCATACACAATTGAATGGCCAGAGTTAAATAGACTGACAATGCCAATTGTTTCTGAGATCAAGGGAATCTGAAATTCTCATATATGGCTCATGGAGATACAAAAATATTAGACCACTTTGGAAAACAGTTTGACCGTTTTTTATAAAATTCATCATCCACCTATATTCACTCAGCGATTTTGTGTAAGAGAAAAAAAAATATATGTCTACAAAGATATTCATGTTTTAGCAGCTTTATTCATAATAATCAAAAGAGGAAGGCAATACAAATGTCCATCATTAAATGATAATATATTATGGTTTATTCCATAGAATGAAATACTACTCATCAGTAAAAAATAACAAAATAATGTTACAAACAACACCATTTAGAGAAAATGAAAAAGAGCTGAACAAAAGATTAGCTTTCAGAGAGTACAGTGCAGACAGTATGATTACATTAACATGAAATTTATGTGTCAAAAAATCTAAAATAAAAAATAATCTAAATAACAAATCAGATCAGTATTATTTAACTGGGTCAGGGGATGGGGAGTGTTAAATGCAAGAGGTGAATAATAAAACTTTTTAGGCTGAGAGAAGACTTGTATCTTTGATAAGGAAGTGGCCTTATGGTTGCATAAATTTCTCAAAAACTCATTAAATTTTGTGCATGACTACATTTTCTTACATGTAAATAAAACTTGCTTGTAAATCAAGAAACATACTATTGTTTACATTTGTGTCATATACATCCTACATCACCTTCCTCTTCCTCCCACCACACACACTTTTGTTTTTCTTCTAACATCCATGCTATATATGCTTTGCGTGTGTGCACAGTTGTGTTAGACTTTTTGCAACCTCATGCATTGTAGCCCAACAGGTTACTCTGTCCATGGAATTTTCCAGGTGAGAATACTGGAGCAGATTGCCATTTCCTTCTCCAGGAGATCTTCCCAACTCAGGGATCAAACCTACGGCTCTTGCATTTACTGCATTGGCAGGCAAAATCTTTACCACTGCAACATTTGGGATCCCATCCATATGTTTTAAATTTACAATTTTATTCTCATTCCAGAAAGCCAACATTCATTTAACTTTATTATTATTATTAAGGACCTGCTTGGAATTTGGCTATCTTCCACCTGTTCTACTCTTGGCAATGTGTCAAGCAGGGAAAGATCTGTTCCCTGCATTTATCAGTCTTCTGTACAATAAACAAACAAAAGACATGATATAAATGTCAGGCAATGATGAATTGTGAGCAAAAAAGAAACTCAAGTTACAGAGATAGAGTGATGGGTATGCAATTTTTGACAGTGTATTCAGGAAAGCACTCTCTGAGAAGGCGATATTAGCTCAGACTTGACCATGAGAGGCACAACAAGGTGATATTGGTGCAAGAGTGTTTCAGGCAAAGGTAAAGGCTCATAATAAAGTTCTCACACTGCCAAGACTTTCAGAGGATATGATGTTACAAATATGTTAAATAACACTCATATCAGCTTTCAGGGTAGGTTGATGATGCTGAAATAATTTCAATTCATTTCATTATTAAAATCTTAAGTGTGAGAATGCATCAATACTAGCATCAATCTTCTAATTCATATAGTTCCCAACCTTGAAGATCTCATTGATTTTTCATGTCATTACATTTGGACTAAGTCAATGTCATATTCATGAGACTTTTAGAACATCCAAGCAAAGATATAAAATGCCCTTGAAATTTTGGCTTTTAGAAGAATGTCTATATAGAAAATGTGTGATTTTTCCTCTCTGCTCTGTATAAGAGCCTGGATATCTTGTTCTTCAAAGAGTTTTACAGTATTGTTTTTCCTGGTTGCATCTTTAGTTTAGTTCAGTCACTTATCATGTGCAACCCTTTGCGATCCCATAAACTGCAGCATGCCAGGCTTCTGTGTCCATCACCAACTCCCAGAGCTTGCTCAAAGAGAATCGGTGTCCATTGAGTCGGTGATGCCATCCAATTATCTCATCCTCTGTCATCCTCTTCTCCTCCTGCCTTCAATCTTTCTCAGCATCAGGGTCTTTCCAAAGAGTGAAGTCAATTCTTCATATCAGGTGGCCAAAGTATTGAAGTTTCAGCTTCAACATCATTCCTTCCAATGAATATTCAGGACTGATTTCCTTTAGTATTGACAGGTTTGAACTCCTTGCCATCCAAGAGACTCTCTAGAGTCTTCTCCGACACCACAGTTCAAAAGCATCAATTCTTCAGTGCTTAGCTTTCTTTGTGGTCCAATTCTCACATCCATAAGTGACTAAGATGTATGTATCCATACATGACTTGACGTGACTAAGATGAGTAAGATTGTATCTTAAGTCTATTAAAAACATTGAGTAAGATCCTCATATATGTCAGTTTCATACTAGGCACTTTACTTATAACAAGCCTTCATGCTTATGTATGTATGTATAGACACACACATACATATACATATACCTGTACACATATATATAAATATCCATCAAAAATATGAATATACATTCATATTTTTGTATAAAATAAATGCAATATTCATCTACATTTAAATATGTATACATATATATCAATTTTACATGTGTACATTTATTTTCCATTTGCATACATACTATATAAACATTTGCTATATATCAAATACGTGTCTATACCTGTACATCAAATTTGGTATTTGTCAAATTTATGTGTGTATATACATATACACATGTATATATTGCAAACATATACTTATTATATATACATACCATATATATATTTAAACAAGAAAATGGAATGAGGAATGTTAAATAATTTGCCTAAGACCAAGAAAGATTTTGTTCCCAAGTTCTACCTTCAAACTTTAGATTCGTTGTAAGCCAAGAACATAGATACCCTTTGCATTCACTGAGGACTTACAATAAAAGTAGGTAAAACATAGTGTTTGAATAGTGAAACCACCACTTACTTCAGATATACCCTTTACATGATAAGTTATAAAGTATTAATACAATGCCAAGGGTCTGGAGGAAATTTTGAAGAGGTTATGTTTTATATAATGTTATTTGTTTTATATGCATGCAACAATATATGTAGCCTTCTGCATGGAGGAATATAATTATAGGAATGGGAATATCAAATGAGAACTTTAGGCATCATTTTAGAAAAACTCGAGCTAGAAAGTCGCTGTGAATTGTGCTTGGCAAAACTCAGACTCTGTAAAACTCAATCTGATAAATCTTGCAAACATAGGCTGACATGAAAACGATTTACTTTATCTGTGCTTCTGATAATTATATCAGAAATATAAAAATAATTCTTACATAATTGAACTCCTAAAAGTAAGCCAGAGTATTATGCATTTCAGTGACCCATTATATACAGCTAATATATTTTGGAGTAAGAAATACAATGTTTTGAAAACTTAACAAACCTAGGATTCCCCGATGGCTCAGTCAGTAAAGAGTCTGCCTGCAATACAGGAGACTTGGATTCAATCCTTGTGTCAGGAAGATCCCCTGGAGAAGGAAATGGCAACCCACTCCAGAATTCTTGCCTGGAGAATTCCATGGACAGAGGAGCCTGGTGGGTTACAGTCCATGGGGTCAAAAAGAGTAGGACAAGACTGAGTGACTAACACTTTCATTTTCAATAAAGGAAATGTCTCAACTTTCCTTAATTAAAGCTAGTATATTACTCAATGGTTTCTCACGTTGCCCAGTGGTAAAGAATCCGCCTGCCAATGCAGGAGGTGCATGAGGACACAGGTTCAATCCCTGAGTTGGGAAGATCCCCAGGAGAAGGAAATGGGAACTCGTTCCACTATTCTTGCCTGGAAAATTCCATGGACAGAGGAGCCTGGCAGGCTACAGACCATAGGGTTGCAAAGAGAAAAACATGATTAATCGACTGAGCACACACACACATTATTCAGAGATATTAAATTTCCAATGGTGAGATTGAAGGGGATTTTGGAAGACTGTGTTTGTGCAGCATAAAGATAAAATTCAACTAGAAATGTAATATTAGTAAAATAAAAAGGATTGATATATATTGGGCAATAATTATAAGCTGGGACATGTTTTAAGTTCTTTATGTCAATTAAGTGACATGATACTCCTGATTAATGATTTCCATAGTTGTGGAACCTAAATTCAGAGAGGTCAAGTGACTTACTCAAATTCATACTAATGGTAGAACTGACTCCAGAGCTTGGCTTTTCAACCAATGTGTTACAGATCATGACTCAAAAATTTATATATAGTATAAAATGAAGTTTGTCCTTTCTGAGAAATGCTGTACATAATATCAAACTCCCAAATTATTAATAATAAAGACAATAGAAGCATAATAATTTTGCTGAATATTGTACAAAATTGATACATTTGGCAATATTTTTAAAGTAATAATTTGTATAACTTACCACAATAAACCTTGAATTCTTTCCAGGACATTCACTAAAGTGGGAAAAAAAGCAGGGATGTGAGGGATCACATAGCCACCAAGCTACAGAGAAAAATGGGGTGGAAAGAAATCACTGAGGGTCACACAGAGTAACTGTGTGTTCCAAATTTCCAAAGATCTCATATGACCTAAGCTATTATATCTGACCCAAGAATATCTGTGAACTTGCCTGCTGTCTACACAGGTTTGTACTCACATACCATAAAGTCTCACTTACTTAAAAAACAAAAATAAGCAATGTATTGTGTTCAGTCCTGATTGCACCAATAGCTGGCTGAATCTCTGGGATATTATTTAATCTATAAGAACTTGAGTTTCACTATTTATATCAATACCTGCTTTATTAGTATTATTGAGTTGTTTGACTAACAGATAACATGTTGTCACTAACACTTCAAAATTTTGCGTTGCTTACAGGATGATGAAGAAAGATTAAAAAAAAAATGCTGATGTGTTTCTTCAATTTTGAATGCAGGCAGACAGGAACAAAAGGCTTGTAGAATTAGCCTTGTGACGGATGCCTATTTGTTTTTTACAAAATCTAAAAACAAACCAAAACATGTGTGCAATCAGAGAGTCTAAAAGAAAGAAAATGATGGCTTACACACAAGCATGCCTTGGAAAGAATAGGGTCATTTTAGGTGTATATAGTATGACTGAGAACATCTTTTGACAAATAAAGCAATAAGCACAGTCACTTTCAAAGCTTTTGTAGAAATGATGAAAAACCTCTATGCCACAAATTAAAGACATTAATTAAAAAGAGAATGTTATGTACACTGCTAAATGTACTTAGTTTTATAATTTTCTTTTTTTCTTAGTTATAATGTAAAGTATTAATTCATGTGTTCTATTCGTACTTATTTCCTTTATCTCAAAGTATCTCTACTTCTGAGTGATCTCCGAGAGATGGTGATGAATAGGGAGGCCTGGCGTGCTGCAATTCATGGGGTCGCAAAGAGTCGGACACGACTGAGCGACTGAACTGAACTGAACTGAAATAATCTATGATTGTGAAAGCTGGACGTGATTAACACACTGTTCTGTGTTCCACTTGGACAAAAGACTTTGAAAGTGATGAAAAGGAAAATAATAATGGAGACATGACTACTCTCTCCTTATGAGTGGGGGTAAAACATTTGTTTCAAATCCCCAGTTGTCTCTTTCACATATGGCTATTTCTTTTCTTTTTACTTTTTTTTCAATTTACTTCTACAAGGTTTGATTGAAATAGCATAATTCTATGTGACATTTTCCCCTGATATATCTTGAATAACTTTACTTAAGTGTGAAATATTAAAAAATGTCAATTGATTTGCAAATTTTTGTTTGCTTATTTGTCTACTGTAATAGGTAGTTGTATGTTTTCTATTATGAACTATGAAACTCCATGCTTGAGCCTGGCTCTCTTCTTCCTTCTTTAATCACATTTTGTTGTGTGAGTATCTTGTTGTTTCTGTCAGTGACACACACTGCTTAAAAGTAGAGGTCATTGTCACATTAACTCAAATAGGAAAAACTTTTTTTTCTAATATGCTGCTGATTATAATGATTATAGAACATTTTTCAAGTTTGTACATTCCTGTATTCAACAAGAATGCAACATATTTCCGGTTATACTAAGCAGGAAATGCTATACAAACTTCCCAGTGCAATATTTTCTTTCAAGGGAAACACATTAGCTCCTCAGGCCCAGGGAGAATGCTTGATAGGAGGAAACAGAAAATAATAATAATAAAGGAAAGTGTAGCTATATAAATTTAGGTTACAATTTCCAGGCACCATTCACACTAACCTGTAAAGAGTATATATCAGACCATAGTCACTCCAATAATAAATTGGGAAGGCTATAAAACCTTTTATTACACAGAACAAAGCATATGTAGTCAAAAAGCATTTTGCAAAAGCTATTTTGAAGAGAGCCTTAGGAGAACCTATATACATTAAAAAATAAGCAAGATTTTGATTTTTCAGCATATGCGCAGTTTTGTACAATAACAGCGAGGTAAAGAACTAACTGGAACAGTGACAATAGCGTCAGGAATAGTGTATGTTTGAAGCAGCCACTGTTTGCAATTTAAATATTGAATTCTGAATGAATTCAAACCAGTTCTAAAGATTGATTTGCAAATGAGTCTGGAGCGAGGAAATACTTGGTATGATGTGGTCAATATAGGTTCAACATGGGGACGGTATTTGTAGAACTAGAATAAAGAAGAGGGCACTCCTACATCTGTGAAGTAGTATTCTGGTCACCCCTGACTTTCTTATGCCACCAACGATAATATATAACAATGACATCACACTCTTCTCATAGTCCATATGGACAAGGATACTCTTTACCTGTAAGTTTCCTCAACAGAGAGCTCCTCCAAGAAACTACTAGCCGATCAGCATTGCCTGTGAGTTGAAACCAATTAGTCATCTCTGACCTACCTATTCAGTAATGAGAATGGATTTGAAGTTAACAATAAAACACATTTGTAGTTGCTCCTGTATTTTTGTGATGAGTTGAAGACTCCTGTGAATGTGCTTCCCTCAGCTTCCTGTGATATACGGTGCTGAGAGTTCTTACATGCTTGATGAGGGTAGAGAAGGTGGCCTATGGGACTAATGAGGGGCTTCTCAGGGTAATGACCTCAACAGAGAGGGAAAGTGATTGGAGCACTGATACAAAAGGAGAATTATATTGATTTTGAGATCCAACAGTGCTGATCTCAGCAGGACACAGAGAGCAGGATAGAAACTGGCCAGTGTTGCCTAGGAGTAATTTCTTGAACTTTAAGAAAATAATTTTTAGTTGTTTAATTTTCTATTAGTTCAAACATATGCTATATGCATCTTATTATCTAGATATCTTTTTGAAAAAAAATTTTAATATCCCAAATGGCATATTTAGTTGCTAAGATATAACTTCAGTATATGAACAGAAGAAAAGTTCATGTACAAAAATAGAGAAACACTTGCATGTTGAAATGTGACAGAATACAAATATTAGCAAATAAAATGCAGATTTTGGGTATGTGAGAAACTAACTCACTGCTAATTCTGAATACATATAGAACAAGGAAATTGATTTGAAATTTAAAATTTTCTTAAAAATGAAACTAATAAACATTGGGTAAAATATCCTGAAATATCTTTTTTTGATGGACTTTAGGATATGATTTAGGCTTTAGCATACCTAAATACATGGGGAAAATCTACAGATAATGTAAATTCTTGCTTGATTTTTAAAATTTTAAAATACATTTCCTTACAGATATTTGTTGGATTCCCTGTTTCACATTCATCTCTTCAAAATTACATACGTGGACAAATCTATTGACAATGGCTAATGATTATGGTAAAAATTCTCACGCTCATGCTTACTTTCCTAAATATGGGTTTCTGTAAATTTTGTCCCAAACATGTCCTATCTAGATGTTAAATCATTGCTTAGCTGCTTTTGATACAGAAGGCAATGTTTGAAATTAATTTGTGAATATATTATTTTTTTTTCATAACTTATGGCATATAAAAGTTGATATTAATTTTTGATGTATACGTGTGTTAACGTCACTACTAACCATTTGATGTAACAAGCATACATCACTAGCTTTTGTTACATCAAATGGTTATTGGTGATCTTTGGTAAGACTTTCAAATAATTGACATAGCCTCTTAATTGAACAATTTGTGCCTTCCACTACTGTTATTTTTTTCAAGAGCAACAAAGCAATAATATACAGTTATTTGTAAACAAACCTAAACAATGTAACTCTTTTGTGAAATGCAAAAGGTAATAAAACAAGTCTTTATTTTATAAAAGTAGGGGACAAGGAATAAAAAGGTTATGTAATTTGTTTGTAGCTCACAAAGAGGTGTTGGTAGAGTCAAGAAGTCAGATTATCTGCTTCTTTAAGCATAAAACCATGCTTTTCAACAAGCAAACTCCACATGGAATAAATAGGAGTAACAGAATTTCCAGTTTAAATACTGTGATTTGGGATAAAAAATGCCCCACAGTAAAGTATAATTAAATCTTCAAATTCTTTAATGTAGTTTAGTTTCAGAATTTAAGATGAATTTAAGTTTTAAGATAAAAAATGGACATCTGAATTCACTTCATTATCACTTTGATGTGCAAAAATTATGGAGGAACTCTATTCCAGGAAGGCTTCAAGACACCCTTGTTTTTGAAATAATAATTCTCACTTCTACTCTTCCTTCAGATGAGGCTGTTTTGACAGCCTGAGTGGGTGGAGTGGGAAAATTATATTTCATGTAGCCATGTAATACTTCAGGTGAAGACAGGACTTATGAAAAATATCCTGTTCGAGAGAAAAGCAGATAGACACAAAGGAACTGCCATTTTTCAGAAATCAGAGTTTTCAAATCACCTTTGTTCTCCTACCTACCCTCCTTTCCTGAAGCAATGCCTGAGTTTTTCTTTGCCAACAGCTAAACCAAAGTGAGAGAAAGTGGAGTGATCAGCTTCTCAGGAGGTCTTGAACTTGAGCCAGTTGGCCGGCGTGACTATGCATGAGAGATGGCAGAGATATGACAGTACTGCTGTCAGAGAGGCAGTATTTGGTGTCATGATCTCAGTCTGGCCACATTCCTTTCCCTTTGGAGTGGGTTAGGATAGCTAAATACGACGTGAGAGGCAGGGGTGGGATAAATTTTAAATGTACACACCCAGATTTTTTTTGAATGTTGTGGCTAGTTTAGTTCCTTTAAAAACAATAAAGTCTGTGCTAACTCATATAAAATCACTTTGAAGACCTTTGGGTGGAGTCTCACTAATATATAAGAGAAAGATTAAGAAGGATAAAATTTGTATTTATAAAGGTGAATTTTTATCTTTATGAAAAAGTGGTACTTTCATAACATAATAATTTATTTCCCTGCTTCACTTTCACACTCATAAATGATGGGCCTTTTCCTTTATAAAAGATGAAAGAAATCTAAACCATTTATTTTCTTAAAAAAGATATATGCTCTTACAATCCCTATTTTACAGATGAGGAAAATAAGGGTCAGAGGGGTTAAGTGTCTTCCCAGGGTCAAACAGCTAATAAATATTGGAGTCAGATTTCAAACCCAGGCTGTCTCCCTTCAGCGTCTACACAATTAAGCAATTCCCTGTACAAGTCCAGTACTTGAGAGTTCTGGGAGAGACATGAAACAAAAAGGAAACTGATTCACAGACAGACAAATAGAGGTCTTTACTTGGTTAAAGTTCACGGGTTTAAGAGGAAAAGAGTGAACTTGAAAAGTTATAGTCAAAGAAAAACCATTGGAGTTTATAGTTTTTGAGCCAGGGAAGCCCCAGTTCATGGCTAGTTTAAAAGTAATCATGAACAGGGTTGCTGTAGAGAATGGTGTTGGAAATTAAGTCTGAGGTTGCTTGATGAATCTCTCATGTGAATATCGAATTTCCATTGAAACAAATACTGGATTTGAATTTGGTCCAAAATGAGGGGGAGTAGGATAGAGTTAACTATATGGTTTGGCCCAAAACAGAGGCGATAGTCTACAAAAGTGAACTTATATAAATTTGGAAGTGACTAAGGTAGATTTATTTTATAGCAAGTGAATTGCAGCCATCAGAAATAGCCTTAAATTTAAAGACATGATAGGAAAATTAATTTAAAACATGCTATTAATCTATAGATGAACCAGGACAGTGACATAAACCTGAACAGATACTTTTTTGGGGAGAAGACATAAAAATTGATTACAAATTAAAAGACAAGACAGAAATTTCCCCTCCTATTAAACTCATCCCCTATCACAGGTCTTTAGTGATGTAGCATTACAGAGATGATGGAATAATACTAACTAGATATGAACTATGCTAACTATAAGCTCACAGGCCCATCCTTAATACTATTTTCCACAGCTCTCCGCCTCTATAATCAAGATACACTTATGGAGCTGATTGAAATAAACAGTCACACTCTGAAATGTGTCCCCAAATCATCATAAATGGCAAATGTAACAACAAAGTAGTAAAGAAATCGCCTTGTTCAAGAACTCTGTGGTGTTTATAGATAAATCTCTGAAATGCAGGAGATATCCTGAGTTCCAGTGAGGTTCTCTTTTTAATATTATATTTTGAAAATGAGAAAATGCACATGAATTTTTTTAATCTGCTCCAGGGAACTCTCATAGCTTTTACTGTCTGTGTTTTTAATGGTACTCCCTGACTGCTCACACTGCTGGAAAGCCTGGCATTGGGGACAGAAAAGCAATGTACCATGGTCAAGAGTAACTATCATAGCAGTTTCACTTTGAGCAGGCTCTTTGCCCAAAGTCCTAATTCAAGTGTTGCTAAAGAGCTCTCCAGAGGTTGTAAAGAAAGGCAATTGCAAATGTGGAGCCCACAAAATCACTTTTATTTGCTTTGAAGTATACTTATAGAAGATTTTTCATTCTCCTGTTCTTTCTTGTTAGGTCCCTAGTCTGCAAAGTGGGCAAGGCAGCACCCCACTGTATTTGACAACAAGGCCAATTGCAAGAATGATAGATCATTTTATTACTTTTCTGAGATATATTCGCCAAGTAAAAGAAATCACACTATACTCCAAAAAATATCCTGTTTTCACATCCAACAGATGAATTGTAATTTATAATAATAATTGATTCATGATAAATGTATAATATTGCATTGGTGTTCTAGATGGAAGTGCTTGTACAGTGAAAGTAATGTCAATTTTGTTAATACATTTATTTGCATCTACATTAATGTTTACTTCTTCAGAAGTACTGCATTTAAGCTTTTTTCTTTTAATTGACTTTATTTTTTAATGAATTTTTATTGAAGTAGAGTTGATTTACAATATTTTGTTAGTTTCTACTATACAGCAAAGTGAATCAGTTAGATTCTTTTCTCATATAGGTCATTATAGAGTATTGAATAGAGTTCCTTGTGCTATACAGTAGGTTCTTATTAATTGTCTATTTTATGTATAGTAGTATATATATGGCTTTCCTGGTGGCTCAGATGGTAAAGTGTCTGCCTGTAGTGCGGGAGACCTGGGTTCGATCCCTGGGTTGGGAAGATCCCCTGGAGAAGGAAATGGCAACCCACTCCAGTACTCTTGCCTGGAAAATTCTGTGGACCGAGGAGCCTGGTAGGCTACAGTCCATGGGGTTGCAAAGAGTCAGACACAACTGAGCAAATTCACTTCACTTCACTTCACTTCAGCAGTATGTATATATCAATCCCAAACTGGGAGATTGAGATAAGCCGTTTTTGGTTTTAAATCATAATATCATTTATTTGCTAAAATGATATAATTAAAGGGATTCAAAGAGATTTGAGACAAATATTCCTATATTCCCATCATTATTCTCCATAATACATTTTACTTCTTAATGACACTGGCATGCCTACTATTCAGCATTAAGTGTAGCAGCATTCAATATGGGCTCTAGATTTAACCAGGTTTTTCCTTGCAGTTTCTTATCACCCCAGATTATAGATATCCACTGATGCCAGTATCAGTTCAGTTCAGTTGCTCAGTCGTGTCCGACTCTTTGCGACCCCATGAATTGCAGCACGCCAGGCCTCCCTGTTCATCACCAACTCCCGCAGTTCACTCAGACTCGCGTCCGTCGAGTCAGTGATGCCATCCAGCCATCTCATCCTCGGTTGTCCCCTTCTCCTCCTGCCCTCAATCCCTCCCAGCATCAGAGTCTTTTCCAATGAGTCAACTCTTTGCATGAGGTGGCCAAAGTACTGGAGTTTCAGCTTTAGCATCATTCCTTCCAAAGAAATCCCAGGGTTGATCTCCTTCAGAATGGACTGGTTGGATCTCCTTGCAGTCCAAGGGACTCTCAAGAGTCTTCTCCAAC
>SJYT01053358.1:0-218073 GCA_006410635.1 Cephalophus harveyi
CAGGACAAAAAAAATACACTATGATATATGGAAAGCAATACATTTCAAGTTATTTAAATTGTGTTTTCGTGTATAAACTTTACACATGACTTCATGGCAAATAGATGGGAAAACAGTGGAAACAGTGAGAGATTTTTTTGTCGGGGGGCCTCTAAAATTACTGCAGATGGTGACTGCAGCCATGAAATTAAAAGATGCTTGTTCCTTAGAAGAAAAGTTATGACCAACTTAGGCAGCATATTAAAAAGCAGAGACATTACTTTGCCAACAAAGGTCTATCTAGTCAAAGCTATGGTTTTTCCAGTAGTCACATATGGTTGTAACAGTTGGACTATAAAGAAAGCTGAGTGCTGAAGAATTGGTGTTTTTGAACTGTGGTGTTGGAGAAGACTCTTGAGAGTCCCTTGGACTGCAAGGAGATCAAATTAGTCAGTCCTAAAGGAAATCAGTCCTGAATATTCATTGGAAGGACTGATGCTGAAGCTGAAACTCCAATACTTTGGCCACTGGATGTGGAGAACTGACTCATTCCAAAAGACCCTGATGTTGGGAAAGATTGAAGGTGGGAGGAGAAGGGGATGATAGAGGACGAGATGGTTGGATGGCATCACCAACTCAATGGACATGAGTTTGTGTAAACTCCAGGAGTTGGTGATGGAAAGGGAGGCCTGGCACACTGCAGTCAATGGGGTCACAAAAAGTCGAACACGATTGAGTGACTGAACTGAACTGAACTGTGTAAGTTTTTGCATATTAAGGGAATGGCTATTCAGGGTGTTGTTCCAAATTGATGGTAAATAAACTTTAAAGATTTTGTAAGTTATACTTTGTTCAGAACAAAGCACAAGATAGTCATTCATGTAATCAGTGCTTCTGCTGGTCCCTAGAGAAATGTAATAAAACAACTTTTTTAAACAGAGTGTACATCCGGTCATGTACAACTCTTTGCAACCCCATGGACTATAAGCTACTCTGTACATGAGATTCCCCAGGCAAGAATACTAGAGTCGGTTGCCATTTCTTTCTCCAGGGGATCTTCCCAACTCAAGGATCAAAGCTGCGTCTCCTGCACTGGCAGGCAGATTCTTTACCATCACGCCACCTGAGAGGACTAGCTTGCAATAGTGTAGCCAAAACTGATATTAGATATAGAAAAGCCCATTACAGTGTTTGAAGCAGAACTTTAGACCGTATGGTCTCCTTTTGTACAAAGCAAATATGCTCAGGATTTCTTCACTCTATGACCAAAACTGGTCCCCATTGCTCTTAATTGATTTCTCTGCTCAGAATTGTTTCGTCACTAGCTCATTCCCACCTCATATCTCACTTGATTCCCAAGGCCATCCCAGATAAGTCTTTCAGGACAGCTTCCCTGAGCCTGCACAGTTCCCACGGGGCAGCCCTCTGAACCTGGCCCTCACATGCACGGCCTCTTTCCTGTCTGGGTCCACTATAAGATTCTTCCTATGTCCTAAGATGGCTTCCTTTGATCCAGATACTCACCAAACATTCATTCGACGGGTTTCATAAGACTTTCCAAGATGGCGAGAGTCATGTTATTTGTAACTAAAATTTTGACTCCTCAGTAAATATGTCAGCATGCCTAATGGCTAAGTGAGTTGCATTTGAAATTCCACATGTTCTTTGATGAGGAATCACTTTATTTTTTCTAAGCCTCTGTGGCCTCCTCAAATGCTCTTGTAGACTCTCATGAGTGTCATTGTGGGGGGATTCCAGACTATCTGACCCCATGTTGCATTTTCATGGCCTCGTACACATGCTATAAGCTCAGTATATATTTTTTGAATAAACAATGGAGATGGGATGAGAAGACACGCATCACTTAGACTCCCCTCCACACTCAGCAGCCTCAAAATCCTTGGCAACTTAAAGCAGCATTAAAATCCGCCAAGTTGGGAATTTCTGACTAGGACTAGATCTCATACCAAACTTAGATGTCAATCAGGGGATGTCATGAATAGCTGTTATAGTTGTAAAAATGCCAGAGGATGCCACACACATCCCTCCCAAGGTGGTATTATCTGTTTAGCACCTGTTGTAGGAGGAAGTTTTCCTTAAAAAATAAAATAAAACCAACAACAGCAATAATAAAAAAACTTTGGCATCAATTAGCAGTTTCCAGGCAGCACTTGAAGTAAGGATCCCTGTTGAGGAGCCCTGACCTGGAAAGACATTTAATAGAAAGAAAACCTAAGGACTTCACTGGCAGTCTAGTGGTGAAGACTCCACACTTCCAATGCAAAGGGCCCAGGTTTGATCCCTGGTCAGGGAACTAACATCTGTGTGGTACAACAGGAAAAAAAAAAAAAAAAAGTTAGGAGACAAGAGAAGACAAGGCTTGCATATTTAGAAGCTCAGGTAGTCTGTATGAGCTCCGACCTACATGATTTCCAAGGGAACTTGTAGGTTAGGATAATAAACTTTAGGAGATAGGCTAGTTTGGGTAATTAAGAGGTTGACCAGGATTTAGAGTAATGAGAGAACATGCTAAACTACTCAGTTCCACTACTTCAGAGACGGTTGATTTCATGAACCAGACCTAAAGGGCAAATATACCAATGGACCACAGACAAGACAATGACCTTTTTGTGATGGAATTGGGATTGACAGTGATGCCATAATATCTTGATCTTCAATTTGGTCCCTTCAATTGGGATTGACAACAACAATCCCTTCATCTGGGATTGAGGATGCTATAACATCATGACTTTCCAGGAAGATCTAGAAATTAAAAAATTATGTTCTAGTCTTGGTTCTGAAACTTGAGGTCAAAGACTTCCCAACAGTGATGATGTTTCTCTATTTGTAAGTTTGCTTCCCAGGATGAATGTTTATTGACAAAAGATGGTCCTAGCTGAAAGGGTCCAAGTGGAGACAGAGGATTTTGATGGACACACAAGACTAGCCTCTCTCCCCGACGCTGATCTCAGGACCTGCTAGCCTGGGGCTCCCTCCTTACCCCATGGACCACGACCCTGATGACGCTGGGTTTCTGTCCATTTTCCTTGCACATGCTCCCACCTCTGTAGGGTGGAGAAGGTCTACAGACCCTTGTTAGCATCTCAGCAAGATTTCTTGACTGTATGAATATGGAAAACAGAAAATCAAGTTTTCAAGACACCCACAAAATGGGAATCTTTACAGCATTTTCTGGGGAAGAATTTTCATTCCTTTAAGAATTCATGTCTGTCACTGAAACCCTAATGCACTTTCTTTCCCACTGAATGGTTCCACTTTTCTGGGATGATATCTGCCAATAACTTTCCCATTAAGCTAAATCTAGGAGAGCCATTATCCAGAATTTTCTTGAATTTATTTATGGACCTTAGATTTGGAGGAGTTTTTTGAAAAATAATTTTTAAAAAGTCCCAGTCAATTGGAAATCAATGTGTCCAGCTCAGTTGCTACAGGTGTTGGATGGTTTCAAGCCAGTCACTTGACTTCTCGGGGACTCAGTTTATACATTTGTAAAATGAGAGTGTTGACCTAAAATGCTTCTTCAGGTTTCCCAACTCTGGCATTCAATGTTTCTATGTTTCCAGTATTTGTTGATGTTTTAAATAATGTTACTCTATTCCCAGAGGCCCCCAGATCTGCCATACCTCTCTCCAGATTCCTGCGCAGATAAATAGTCCCAGGTGGAATTCATTTAGATTTATTATTATTATTTTAATAGCTACCATATATCCAGTGCTTACTATGTGCAGAATATATATTATCTGACATAATCCATGTGTAACCCAAGTACTGGGCTTACCTTCCTCCATATTTTGGGAGAGAGGGATTTGTCTTAAAATGGTTTCTTGCTCCAACGGGCAGCTGCTTCTCTGGGTTGCATATTCCTCTCGGCTGCTCTCTGCTGCCTCTTGGACAACTCTCACTGTACTGCCAGCTGGTACCGGAAACTCTGAGACTGTCATCCTTCTTCAGGTGGTTCTGCTGCTGCTATGCTGGCATGAGGGGATTGGAAAATGTGGAGTGGTACTGCCCTTTCCTCTTGTATTTCTTAATTCCTCCAGCCCAACCATACAAACCTTATAGCAGATATGATGACAGCATTGGGAATAACTATTCTTATCCAACGGAGAAGGCAATGGCACCCCACTCCAGTACTCTTGCCTGGAAATTCCCATGGACGGAGGAGCCTGGTGGGCTGCAGTCCATGGGGTCGCTGAGTCAGATATGACTGAGCGGCTTCACTTTCACTTTTCACTTTCATGCATTGGAGAAGGAAATGGCAACCCACTCCAGTGTTCTTGCCTGGAGAATCCCAGGGATGGCGGAGCCCAATGGGCTGCCGTCTATGGGGTCGCACAGAGTCGGACACGACTGAAGCGACTCAGCAGCAGCAGCAGCAGCATTCTTATCCAAAAGAGGAAACAATAACTTAGAGTGGGATATGAAATAGGGTTGTGCCCAGAGCCCCAGATAAGATAACGAATGAAGAGAAGACAGATGAATGGGTGGATGGATGGATGGGTGTATGGATAAGTGAATGGATGTATGGGTGGATGGAAGGGTGGGGGGTGAATGGATGGGCGGGTGGATGGGTGGATGGGTGATGAAGGGGAGGTCTTTGCTGTATCCTTTAGGAAGTATCTTTCCGTTCATAATCTTGTTCTCTATCTTGAGAGCCTCCTTTCCTTCTCTCTGAGAGAAGTATATTCTTTTATTCTTATTTCAAATAGTCTCTACTTGCCTTTCAGAAAACCACATCTGCAGTCCACAAGCATTGATCTTAGCTTAGATGTCATCACCTTCCTCCTCCAGGCAAACAACATGTCACAGTAACCCACAGCGATGTCTTTCCCAAATGTCTGAGTTACTAAGCAGAGAATCACATCACAAATGGTTTCATCCAAGCAATTCAGTTACAAGTCTCCGAAACATATCAGACAAATTCAGGGTGAGCTTTGACCTTTCAAGTTCCTTTCTGTTCAAAGCCTCTCCTCTCTTGTGAGGTCTAGGTAAGCCTTCTTCACTCTTCATATGGTTTTCTTAACTATAATAAGGCTGAAGATTTACACACAACTTCCAACACAAACAATTTTTTTAATAGGACATCTGGTCTATAGGAAGTACTTTTTTCCTAAATGCAGCATAATCTAAACAGATTTCTTGGGCCACCATAAAGATGTGGTACATTTGTTACAATTAGTGAACCAATATCAATACTTCGATGTTTTGAAACACATATAAAACACATATTTTATGCAGATTTCTTTGGTTTTTAGTTAACATTCTTTTTCTGTTCCACGATCTCATCTAGGCACCCAAAATATCACATTGCATTTAGTTGTGTGTTGTCTTAGGTCCTCTTGGCTGTGACAGCTTCTCAAGATATTAATTGTTTTTGACAACCCTGACAGTTCAGTGAGTTTGGGTTAGGTATTCTGTAGAATGTTTGATCTTTTCCTCATGATTAGGCAGAGATTTTAGCTATTTGGAAGGACGACCACAGAGATAGAGTGCAATTCCATCACACTGTCAAAAGCCTGCACAGTATCAATATGTCATCAATATTGATGCCAACTCTTATCACCTGGCTGAAGTAATATGTGTCAGGTAGAGTGGTTAGTTCCAGTGAGATCTTACAAGTTGGCATGAACTGCCTGATAAATACTCTCCCATCCATGATGTGGATCTCTCCTTGGTGGATTCAGAAACCTGATTATGCCAGGAGGATCTATTTATAGTAACTGATCACAAGACTAACATATAAAATCAGAAAGCCATTTTATTAATCTCCCAGGATAAATAAGACTTGGATCAGAGTCCTCGCAGCGGCTTGGTCAGCAACTTTCTTGTCCTGTAGGCAAACCCACGTGGAAGTCAAATTACAATCAGGGGTTTGTTTGTTGAGCATGAAATCAGAAAAAGAGAAGTCGGTTGGGTGTTTGATGGAATCGAGTTAATATAGCCTCAGGTGTACATTTCCACAAAACAAGAACCTGGCAACGGATCAAAATTCCTCCAGATTCATTGGTCGAGTTTCTTCTTTTCCCCTGACAGCTCTTGTTTATCTCTGGGTCCCTCTTTTGTCTGAACTTCTGTGGCTGATCTGTACCTTTATCCAAGGACACTGTTCTTTAGTAAGAACATCAGTTAACATGAACATGATTGCATATTATGCTGAACTAAATCCCATTCTTGCCTTCCCTGGTGGCTCAGATGGTAAAGCATCTGCCTACAATGCAGGAGACCTGGGTTCAATCCCTGGGGAGGGAAGATCTCCTGGAGAAGGAAGTGGCAACCCACTCCAGTATTCTTGCCTGCAAAATCCCATGGATGGTGGAACCTGGTAGGCTACAGTCCATGGGGTCACAAAGAGTCGGACACGACTGAGCAATTTCACTTTCACTTTCAAACACTATTCTATCTTTTTCTTGCGACTTTTCATTTCTACTTGAGTCCTGTAAAATTCATTAAAAGTTTACTTCTAAAAGATAAATCTTATTTCATTAAAATCTTAGAGAGGATGTCCCAAACAAGGACCACAGTATCATCTACACCTCTCTGAGCTGAAAGATAAAGTGGGATAACATATGTAAGCTTCTGGCACTTACTTGATAAGCATTAAAAAGTTCTTTCATTTCCTTCCCCTTACTTAATGAAAACAGGTGTTGAAGAAAACACATCCATTTTTTCCTTGTGTGTTCCCCACATGAGAATCGTTTTCGTAAGTTTTTTGCTGGCCAGCAAAGCAAGGGTCCTGAAAGCATTTTTCAATCACAAGCCTGGATGGAGATTAAAAGACAAAACAAAACAAAAACATTAAGGCTTTCAATGACCAATTCTCGTTCACAAAAGCCTGGTAAATCAGAACCTGACTACCCCAAATTAACATCAGCGTTAGGACATCATGCGTTCTGCCTTCCATCCGTCACAGGGAGACCCAAGCCAAAGATCTCGGGCTTTATCTTGATGGTGAATTCAGAAACTGGGCTGCCAATTTTCTGCGTAAAACAAAAGAAATTTTGAAACATTTTTTAACAAAATGATACAGGAATAAGGGGTGAAGGATGGGGAAAGTATGTGGGGAAGATTTATAAGTTTCAGAAAACTGATCACTTATTTTGAGCAACTCAACAGAAGCACTGTTCTCAGAAGAACTTACAACATACAGTGAAAATTGTTTTAATAGGATGTGATGTCAATTAACAAGCATATTCAGTAACTACATTTAAAGATTCATTGGGAAGCTGTCAACCCATCTTTAATTAAGAATATACTCCAGTTAGTGTAGTGGTAACATCTTGTGTTATAATTTCCCTAATACTGGCTGAGAACCAATTATGTACCAGTCTCCATGCTCCGGAGTGTCAAGAATTAGGACTATATTGTAACTTTTGAATTTATTTTTTGATCTCTCAAAACCTGTTCATTGAGGCTTACTTATATGTTTGTTGAATATAGTCTGAAAAAAAAGGGGCTGTCATTCCCACCAGCAACACATTTATAGCACATCTCTTTTTACATCTCTTGATATTTACCATAAGGATTAACTGCCTGCTATGTGGAAAACAATCAGGTGATATCTCTAAGTGTAATTTCATGTGATTCTCATGACCCTAATAGCTAAGGTTCGTTCTCATTTCCAGATGAGGAGACTGGTACAAAGTGGACTGTACATAAATGTTTGAATGAATGTGGGTAAGCAGGCTTTCCTGGTGGCTCAGAGGTTAAAGCGTCTGCCTCTGATGCGGGAGACCTGGGTTCGATCCCTGGGTCGGGAAGATCCCCTGGAGAAGGAAATGGCAATCCACTCCAGTATTCTTGCCTGGAGAATCCCATGGGCGGAGAAGCCTAGGAGGTTACAGTCCACGGGGTCGCAAAGAGTCGGACACGACTGAGCGACTTCACCTCACCTCAAGCAGGCTTTACGAACTTGTTCAAATTTGTATGTCCACCTGCATCCTTTGTAACACCTCACTATTCCTCTTAGTAACATATTTCCTCTTAGTCAAGGCTTGTGGAGGTCACAATTAAAGAAAAGATTAAGATTTGGGGACCTGGAGCAGATTCAGAAAGATGTTTTCAGAAAGACAAATGTTTTGGGAGGCTGCCAATCAAAAACAAAAGCCAAATCTCATTCATCGTATTATTAGACCAACAGAGATGAATTTCAAACTGAACTTGTGTCATTTCCAAGCTGATGTAATTATTATTTACACCAAGAAAAGTTTTTTTTTTTCTTTTTCTAGAAAAACATTTTGTTAAACGGAAAGAGCGCGAGACTTCCCTGGTGGTCCAGTGGTTCAGAATCCATATGCCAGTGGATGGATTGTCAGGGGCCAATCCATCTGACACAGTGTGATCCCTGGTCCAGGAAGATCCCATACACCTTGGGGCAGCTGAGCCCATGCATTGCAACTGCTGAAGCCCATACACCCTAGAGTCTGTGTTTGCAACAAGAGAAGCCACTGCAATGAGGAGCCCGTGCCCCACAGCTGGAGAGTAGCCCCCACTCGCTGCAGCTAGAGAAAAGCCCACGCAGCAGGGAAGACCCAGCACCGCCCCCCACCCCCCAAATGAGTAAATAAACATTAAAAGAAAGAGAAAGAAAGCTGAAAGACAGTCAGGAATCCTTGACTCAGTCAGAGAACCCATTTGGCCTCGGTTTCCTCATCAATCAAAGATGGGCATCAGCCCAGATGACTTTCAGGGTCTAAGAGTTCAAGGTGCCTTGCCTCAATCACAGCCATTCTTTTCCCGTGACCCACTTTCCCAGCTGCGTGCTCAGGGAACAGATCGACAGCAGCAATCACAGAGTCAAATTCCCATTGAAAACACAAGTCTTGTTATTTTGGTACCAATTACAAGGTTATGGATCATGCTTAAAGGTGTTTAATATGCTGTAATGTTTAGACACACTTGGCTCCAACATTTATGGGAGCTGTTTGTAGCAACAAAGCGGCATGCAGTCACTCTGTAAGTATGCAAGGCTGCTGTAAAAACAATACAGATGGGCCGGAAAGAAAGAGTCTCCAACCAGCTACAGAGAAAGGCAGCAAGTGTTTTTGGCTGCGCTGAGGGTTTACCTATGATGAATCTCTCATCACCTGGAGCCTGCTTTTATAGATGTACATTTTGTTGTTGCTTCTTGCTTTGTTTCAGTCACTGATGTAGACTGTTTGTAAAAATGGATATATATATATATATATTTTATGAGACCACAGTTCCATGACTACTGTGTTCCTGTTTATCTCTTCTCACATGTCAAGGTGACAGGTGGCTACTTCTCAGGTGTTGGGAACGTGTCCAGAGATGTCAGGTGATGCAATGATAATAGGAGAGAGGGGTGATTGCCTTCAACTCCCCAGATCATAGTCCTGTTTGGGTCCTAGAGGGATTGTATTCCTGAGGCAAACTCAGCATATCTCCATTTTAAAAAATCTACTAAAATATCCTTTTAAAACAGAGAAGGAAGTGAAATGCGTAATCCGTTTAAGAACCAGATTCCTGGCTGAAACTGGGTTTTATAACTTGGGGTTGGGAGAGCTCCCACAAAGAAAACCTTCTCAGCACTCATTAGTTCTCAGGGACTGGCCGTGCCAAAATAACCTTTTCCATGTTGAAAACAGGCAGCCATGTGCATGCTTCTATAATCTCTCTCGAAAAAAGGAAAAAGAAAACAAAAAACCTCATGGACTTCATGGCAGAGCCTTGCACCGAAGGCATCATGTTGACAGAGGAGCAGCTGAACTTGAGGGAGTTAGTCTAATAAACTGAAACACACAAAGTGGCAAAAAGTTGTAGGGTGATTGGAGATGAGGAAGACTCAAGGAAGCAGAATAGTTTAAGAAAAGTCAGCCTTAAGATACAGCTCTCAACTGAACTCAGGTCTACATTCTGAGGGGTGAGGTCTCAGGTCTCAGGTCTACTCTGCAGGGGTGGTGCCTACACCGGAGATGCAAAGCAAAGAAGCTCTGATCCCCTATCCTTAAGACGTTTATCTCCAGAGCACACACCAGCAAACTACGGCCAGCGGGAGCAAACGGCCTCTTCAGAAGGTGAAGAATCTTCCCTCCGTGCAGGAGATCTGGGTTCTGTCCCTGGGTGGGAAGAGTTCCTGGAGGAGGAAATGGCAACCCGTTCCTGTATCCTTGCCTGAAGAATTCCATGGACAGAGGAGTGGGTTACAGTCCATGGGGTCACAAATAGTGGGACGTAACTGAGTACCTAACACACACACACACACACACACACAGTGAACTAGAACTGGGGTTTACTATTTTAAAAGGTTGGGAAAAAAAAACTGAGGAAAATAAAATACAAGAGTTAAAATGAAAAAGAGCATGCCAAACCATCTGTGGCCCACAAACTAAGATATTTACTATATGGCCTTTTACAGAGAAACTTTGAATTACAATCAAAATGACAAGGGCTAGAGTGGGAGTAAACATGCCGTTTGCCGAATCCAGCAGAGAGGTGTGTCACCCAGATTGGAGAAATCAGTGGAGACTTCTTGAAGGAAGTGGCAACTTCCCTGGTATTTATGTGTGTGTTGTGTTCAGTAGCTCAGTTGTGTCCAACTCTTTATGACCCCGTGGACTGTAGCCCAGCCAGGCTTCTCTGTCCATGGAATTTTTCAGGCAAGACTACTGGACTGGGTTTCCATGCCCTCCTCCAGGGGATCTTCCTGACTCTGGGATCGAACCTGTGTCTCCTGCATTGGCAGGTTGGTTCTTTACCAGTAGTACCCTATAGAATGGCTGGAAACTGGATAAACAAAGACAGCGGAGTAGCGATTGAACATTCAAAGCAGAAGGAGCAGGGTGGTGTACGAATGGAGAGAAGCTATGTTGTAGAAACTTAGGTGGACAGAGAGTTGTGAGAGATAAGGCTGGTTACTCAGGTGTAGATGGGGGTCATCCCCCTTCCCAGGCCCAGGTTGTTTCTCCTGTAAGTCCAGACTATTCTTTGGGGGCTTAAGCCCTCTCTCGCAGACTGGTAGCAATCAAGGGAGAACAAAAAAGGCAGAATAGAAGCTGACCTCGAGGAGGATTTGAGCAGAGTGCAGAGGCACTGGTCTCACCCGCCTGCGGCTGGTGTGTCCTCCACGTGCTCAGCCATCACTCCAGCTGCAGTCCTGCCAGAGCCCTGCGTTCCCGTGGGCTTCGTTTCCCACCACCTCTCAGTCTCAAAACCTCAGCCCTCCTCCTGGGAACTCAGGAACCTCTCCTTTTTAACCTCCCTGCCCTCACCACACACAGAGTTCCGATAAAAGCTACTTCTGTGGACAAAGGAGTTCCCCACTGCGTTGTTTGTCATCAGCCAGATGAGTCCTGTGGTCATGAGACGCTGTTGGAAATACTGAAGAGGGGAACACGCTTGGAAGATTTATTGCAAGTTCATGTTCCACTGTGGCTGACTTCAGTGTTCAAGAAAATGAGACTTTTTCCTATAATTCAACTGGGTATGTGACGCTGGCCCAGTCTGCCAGTTTGTGGTAGCCATTTCCAAGGAAACTGAGGCCCTTCTGGACCTACGTGAGGTCACTGTATGAATTAACTGTGGTCAGCTTGGTATGTAACATGCTCGATTGAGATTCCTCCGCCTCCACGCTTCCTGGGGGAGATGATCTAAGTCCTGAAGGTTTCCAGAGTGTGAGAAAGGAGGCAAGCTCATGGTCATCAGCATTCATGGGCCAGCCTCTGCTGACACATACAATCCTTGCTAAGCTTTGGTTATTTCTATCTATTCCTGTACATCCTCCACTTCATTCTGAAACCAGTCCAGGCAGCTCACCCTTTTCCTAATCACACAGGCCTACCCTCAGCCAGTTTTGAGCCATATTAAGGACACAAAACCTTGTAACGTCCTCCTGAGTCTCTCACAGGAATGTCTCAGGTCCACTCTGCCTGGAGACATCTGATCATCCTTATCTTTTCTGTTTTTTTTTTTTTTTAAATTGAGGTACAATTTACATAACATAAATGTACCCATTAACCATTTCAATCAGTGCAATTCGGTGGCATTTATGACATGTATGAGTTTGTGCAGCCATCACCTCTGTTTAGATTTAAAACATTTTCCTCGCTCCCAAAAGGAATCCCAGTACCTATGAGACAGTCACTCCTCATTCCCCCTCCCAATTCCCTTGTAATCCCTGCTTTTCAATCTGTCTCTATGAATTAACCTTCCCTGGATGTTTCCTATAAATGGAATCATACATGTGATGCTTTGTGTCTGCGTTGTTCACTCAGCGTAGGGTATTAGAAGTTCATCTGCATTGTAGCAGGTTGCTGCTAAGTCTCTTCAGTCATGTCCGACTCTCTGCGACCCCATAGACAGCAGCCCACCAGGCTCCCTGTCCCTGGGATTCTCCAGGCAAGAACACTGGAGTGGGTTGCCATTTCCTTCTCCAGTGCATGAAAGGAAAAAGTGAAAGTGAAGTCGCTCAGTCGTGTCCGACTCTTCGTGACCCCATGGACTGCAGCCTAACAGGCTCCTCCGTCCATGGGATTTTCCAGGCAAGAGTTCTGGAGTGGGGTGCCATCGCCTTCTCCTGTAGCAGCTTACCAGTAATTTATTCCTTTTTAATGGATGAACACCATGCAGTTGTACAGATACATTATATTTCTGGATCTAAGTGAGGTCACTGTATGAATAAACCGAGATCAGTTCAGTATTTTGTTTGATTGACATTTGGGTTGTTTCTGCCTTTTAGCCCCATATGTATACATTTGTTTGAGCACCAGTTTTCAAATCTTTGGGGTGTATACCAATGAGAGTGGGAATTGCTGGGTCATATGGTAACTCTGGGGCTTCTAGGATGGCACAGTGGTAAAGAATCCACCTGCTAATGCAGAAGATGCAGGGAATGAGAGTTCGATCCCTGGGCTGGGAAGATCCCCTGGAGAAGGAAATGGCAACCTACCCCAGTATTCTTGCCTGGGAAATCCCGTGGACAGAGGAGCCTGGCAGGTTGCAGTCCACAGGGTCGCAGAGGGTAGGATGCAACCGAGCACAGCATAGCATGGCAACTCTATGTTTGACTTTTTGAAGAGCTGCTCAACTGTTTTCCAGGACAGTTGTATCATATTTTATTCCACTATTGATTTTTCAGCCCTGGAGACACCCTGATGTAGATTTCTCTTCTAACTTGCTGCCTTGTTGAACTGCACCCCAAACTGAAACATAATAGCCTTCTGTTTGTGAATCCCACATATTCCTTTGCACCACTGGCCTCACCAACCAGGAGCTCCACGAGGCACAAGAAGGAGCAGAGTGTACAGTACAAGGACACACTAGAATTTGAACCCTAGTCATGTTCTCGGCGCTTCTGTTCACATCAGCTGGTCAAACTTGATGTCTTTGGGTTGAAAACTCTAGGCTTAGATCATCCCTACTAAGGATGACTTAGGTCATTCTTCTGTGTTCTCACTCACTTCTGCTGTGAATACTCAGTCAGGGCCTTATTCTTCTGGCACTCAAAGCTTGTCTCCAAAAAAGCCCAACTCAAGAAGTCTGCAAATAAGAAATACTAGTGAAGATGTGGAGAAATCGGAGTCCTCCTACACTACCAGTGGGAATGTAAGTTGGTGCAGCCACTGTGGAAAACAGTATGGAGCCTCCTTAAAAACTAAAAAGAGAGTTTCCATATGGCCCAGCAATTCTACTCCTGAAAAAAAGTGAAAACTCTAATTTGAAAAGATGCCTGCACTCCAGTGTTCATTTCAGCACCATTTACAATAGTCAGGGCATGGAAGCAACCTAAATGTCCATCAAAGAATCAATGAAAAGAGAAGATGTATTATATACAGATATGGAATACTATTCAGCCATAAAAAGAACAAAATAATGCCATTTGCAACAACATGGCAGGACCAAGAGATTATCATACTAAGTGAAGTAAGTCAGAAAGAGACAAATACCATGTAATATTACTTATATGTGGATCTAAAAAATGATACAAATGAACTTATTTACAAAACAGAAATAGACTCACAGACATAAAAAAAAATAATTTCCAAAGGGGAAAAGGGATGCGGGAGGGATGAATTAGGAGTGTGGGCTTAGCAGATACACATGACTATTTATAAAATAGATAAACAAGGACCTACTGTGTAGCAAAATATCTTGTAATAACCTATAATGGAAAAGAATCTGAAAAAGTATGTATGTATACATGTATACATGTAATGTGTATGTATACATGTACATGTATACATATAAAAGTACACGTATTAAAGTACATACATACATGTATAAAAGTACATGTATACATGTAATCAGGACTTTTGTTTTCTCTTCCATATGAAATAATTTTTTCCTATACTTT
The DNA here is from genome assembly GCA_006410635.1 of Cephalophus harveyi. Classification (NCBI taxonomy): domain Eukaryota; kingdom Metazoa; phylum Chordata; class Mammalia; order Artiodactyla; family Bovidae; genus Cephalophus; species Cephalophus harveyi. The sequence continues at coordinate 14,309 of SJYT01053358.1, forward strand.
TGCCCTCATTTTATAATTTAGAAGCAAATTTCCAATGAACAATTCTGGGCAAAGCCATGGGAAATACAATAGTGTTGACCACTAGAAATTAAGACCATGAGCTCACAGTCACTGATCAAGGCAGACACTTTCTTGTTCGTTTGTTTTTGCATTTTGCCTATGGGGCTGTGGGGATCTTATTTTTCCGACCCAGAATCAAACCCAGGTCCCAGCAGTGAAAGTGCTCAATCCTAACCACTGGACTACCAGAGAGAACATCTTTTTCCACCACAGAGTTGAAGGGAGATGAGCAAGTCCAAGTCTTGTCTTCATAAGTCATATCTTTTGTAACTGATGATAAAAATTGTTATCTCATTTATCCGATATCATTGGACAGGAAAGCATTGTGCATTAGTCAGCTTTCCAGACAATTAAGGCATGCTGCTTTGTACAAAAGGTTTTCTTTTTTAATTACAATTTTATAAAATATTTTAATGCACTACATAATTTTCAAATGCCCTTGACAGACTATATTAAACTTCATTTGACCTTTTATTGATGATTCAAGTCACTCTTATGAATTACAATAATTGTTCTCTGCTGTAAATCAGGTTTGCTCTCAGGGGAAACTGGAAAGTATAAACCTGTTTATTCTTCAGTTAAATTAATACAGGCTGCTGTTATTTTTTAATTCCAGTTGCTGAATTGTTTTTAAAAATTATTTCTTTCTTGTTTTGAACTAGCCAAAACTGCATCTTCTTATTTTCATCCCATATCCATTCCAGTACCTTCAAAAATAGTCCATGAATCAAGAAAGAGCAGGAAGGTGGAAAGTTAATTGCGGAGATAGTCTAGAGATCTAGGAATGGTGCTTTTCTAATTTCTAGCTTCCATTTCAGGTCTGCAAAATGAGGTGATTAAAGTAGAAAGGCAATTCAGTGATATGCAAAGGGGCATAAGAGAGGTCTAAGATCAGGCTTCCTAAGTGCTCTGAAAAAAGACTGAGAGCTTTCCCTCCAGATGCTCTGACAGCTATTTTGGATACACTGAAGCTTTGCTAACCCATCACACGCCAGCCAGTTGAGGCTGCTGGACGTTTGTCATCTCAATAGTGAGTTGTCATTCTACTTCCAAGATGAATGGACACATTACGGAATAATGACTATAGCTAAAATGCAATGTATTAATTGGCTCGTGTGGGATTAAACTAGTTGAACTGAATTTCCTTAGCACAGGATCTACAAGTAGAATCTATCATTGCCATTTCAGTTCCACCAATTACTTTGGACACATCCTTTCCCCTCTGTCATGCAGCCGGTTTGTGCTTTAAAATGTTGGTAATATTTTGAAAGGTTGGCAGATGTTTGCCCTGGTATTTCCATCTTTTACTCTCTCCTATTTCAAGTGAATCTGCCATTATACGCTTTTTCTCAGAGAAGCAATATAAGAGAAGCAAGTGGACAAAGAGAAATTTCCTACACTAATAGTGTTTCAAAACACACATGTTCTGGAAATTCCCTGGCAGTCCAGTAGTTAGAACTCCACCCTTTTGCTACCAAGTGCATGGGTTCTATCCCCGGTCAGGGAACTAAGATCTTGCAAGCCTTAGTTCAGTTCAGTTCAGTTCAGTCGCTCAGCCATGTCCGACTCTTTGCGACCCCATGAATCACAGCAAGCCAGACCTCCCTGTCCATCACCAACTCCCGGAGTTCACTCAAACTCACGTCCATCAAGTCGGTGATGCCATTCATCCATCTCATCCTCTGTCATCCCCTTCTCCTCCCACCCCCAATCCCTCCCAGCATCAGAGTCTTTTCCAGTGAGTCAACTCTTCCCATGAGGTGGCCAAAGTACTGGAGTTTCAGCTTTAGCATCATTTCTTTCAAAGAAATCCTAGGGCTGATCTCCTTTAGGATGGACTGGTTGGATCTCCTTGCAGTCCAAGGGACTCGCAAGAGTCTTCTCCAACACCACAGGTCAAAAGCATCAATTGTTCGGCACTCAGCTTTCTTCACAGTCCAACTCTCACATCCATACATGACTACTGGAAAAACCATAGCCTTGACTAGACGGACCTTTATTGGCAAAGTAATGTCTCTGCTTTTGAATATGCTGTCTAGGTTGGTCATAACTTTCCTTCCAAGGAGTGTCTTTTAATTTCATGGCTGCAATCACCATCTGCAGTGATTTAGGAGCCCCAAAAAATAAAGTCTGACACTGCTTCCACTGTTTTCCCATCTACTTCCCATGAAGTGATGGGACCAGATGCCACAATCTACGTTTTCTGAATGTTGAGCTTTAAGCCAACTTTTTCACTCTCCTCTTTCACTTTCATCAAGAGACATTTGCTGGCATATTGAGTGCAGCACTTTCACAGCATCATCTTTCAGGATTTGAAATAGCTCAACTGGAATTCCATCACCTCCACTAGCATTGTTCGTAGTGATGCTTTCTAAGGCCCTCTTGACTTCACATTCCCAGGATGTCTGGCTCTAGGTGAGTGATCTCACCATCCTGATTTCTGGGTCGTGAAGCTCTTTCTTGTACAGTTCTCCTGTGTATTCTTGCCACCTATTCTTAATATCTTCTGCTTCTGTCAAGTCTTATTCTTATTTAACTTATACACAGAGTACATCATGAGAAACGCTGAGCTGGAAGAAGCACAAGCTGGAATCATGATTGCCAGGAGAAATATCAATAACCTCAGATATGCAGATGACACCACCCTTATGGCAGAAAGTGAAGAGGAACTAAAATGCCTCGTGATGAAAGTGAAAGAGGAGAGCAAAAAAGTTTGCCTAAAGCTCAACATTCAGAAAACTAAGGTCATGACATCTGGTCCCATCACTTCGTGGGAAATAGATGGGGAAACAGTGGAAACAGTGTCAGACTTTATTTTTGGGGGCTCCAAAATCACTGCAGATGGTGATTGCAGCCATGAAACTAAAAGACACTTACTCCTTGGAAGGAAAGTTATGACCAACCTAGATAGCATATTTAAAAGCAGAGATATTACTTTGCCAACAAAGGTCCATCTAGTCAAGGCTATGGTTTTTCCAGTAGTCATGTATGGATGTGAGAGGTGGACTGTGAAGAAAGCTGAGCAACGAAGAATTGATGCTTTTGACCTGTGGTGTTGGAGAAGACTTTTGAGAGTGCCTTGGACTGCAAAGAGGTCCAACCAGTCCATCCTAAAGGAGATCAGTCTTGGGTGTTCATTGAAAGGACTGATGTTGAAGCTGAAACTTCAATACTTGGGCCACCTCATGGGAAGAGTTGACTCATTGGAAAAGACCCTGATGCTGCGAGGGAGTGGGGGCAGGAGGAGAAGGGGATGACAGAGAATGAGATGGCTGGATGGCATCACCGACTCGATGGACATGAGTTTGAGTGAACTCCGGGAGTTGATGATGGACAGGGAGGTCTGGTTTGCTGCGATTCATGGGGTCGCAAAGAGTAGGACACGACTGAGTGACTGAACTGACTGACTGCACACTTTATCTTCTTTATTATTAATATATATGGCACAAATGCAAATTGTCTACATAATCTAAGAAACTTATATTAAGTATCTTTCCTGAAAGAAAATAAAATTCATCTAATGCCACATTTCACATTATTATGTGAAACTACATGATAGTTTGGTTTTATGGTTTCTTAATTATTATTGTCTCTGCTAATAAATGCCTGCTTTATAATATTGTAAGTGGTGTCTTCCACCCTTCACAGCTGTAAACATCCACTACAGCTTTTCACATACATCACACACCAGACCACTTCTTACCCAACAGCAGAAGCACACGTGAGTTAATTAGGATTAGAGATGACTGTAATGTATAAACTTAATACAATAGCAGCTTAAACAAGACAGCAATGTTGTTCTTTTTCACATAAAATCCCAGAGGTGTGTAATCCAGGGACAGGAGGACAGCTCTGTTTCACAGAACCCTCTGGGGCCCAGATTGCTTTTCAGGTAACAGATGGATGCAGGAAAAAATTAAAAGACAAGGGTGCCAACTCGTTTCCTAAAAAGGAATGAGATGGTTGGATGGCATCATCAACTCAGTGGGCATGAGTCTGAGCAAACTCTGGGAGATGGTGAAGGACAGGGAACTTGACATGCTGCAGGGGTTCATGGGGTCGCAAAGAGTTGGACACAACTGAGCAACTGAACAACCACAAGACTCTTCAAGTATTGTCCTGGTGCCTAGAATTTGGCCACGTGAACACCCCTAGCTGCAAGCTAACCGAGAAATATACTCTGTTCTGGGCAGTCATTGGCTTGGCTAGAAATTCTATTGTTATGGAAAAAAAGAGAAAAACAGATGTTGGAAGTGAGCACACTGCCTCTGTACATTCCATCTCAAAACCTGGTCCCACCTCTGTGAGTCTGCTTCCCTAAGGAACTAGGGATCTGTGGCTTGAATCCTCAAAACTGATCCCAGAAGAGCTGCTCAGCTCTCAGCTGGTCTCAACATCTGTCTCTGTCTTAGATATCGCTTAATTAACTGTGTATTGGGGAACAAGATATAAGGACTAGATTGTGCAGCTTAAGTGTGAACATTGTTGTTCCGTCATTCAGTCGTGTCCAACTCTTTGAGATCCCATGGACTGTAGTACACCAGGCTCCTCCAGCATCTCCTGGAGTTTGCTCAAACTCATGTCCATTGAGTTGGTGATGCCATCCAACCATTTCATCCTCTGTCATCCCTTTCTTCCTTTTGCCTTCAATCTTTCCCAGCATCAGGGTCTTTTTCCAGTGAGTCGGCTCTTCACATCAGGTGGCCAAAGTTTTGGAGCTTCAGCTTCAGCATCATTGAACATTGTGTGTGTATATATATATGTGTGTATATTGTATGTCTATATACACATAATGTTTATTTTTATCTATATCATATGTTCATGAAATAGCTATATATATCTTTGCATATAATATAGATAAATGCCTATATATTATATACCTATGTGATATGTATATATTTATTTAACTTTCTGATATTGTTAAATATATATTAATAATGCAATACAAAAGTATATGAAACATAAGTGTCTACTTTAATTAATTATCATAAAACGAATACCCATATACCCATTATCCAGATGGAGAAATAGAACAGAGCCAGCCCCTAGGAGCTCCCACATGTCCCCTTCCTCATAAGATCCCTTTCCTTCTGGAAGATAATCATAAAGGTAACCAGGAATGTGACTGTTATGATAATAATTAGTGTTACATTTTGCAATAGAAGACTTGGAGTCTAATCTCATTTCTGCCTCTAAATTGTTCTGTGTCCTTGAACAAACTACTTTCATGCACCCTTCCAGGTATGTATGTATGTATTTGGAAATTGTCATTTTACATAATATATATTGAATATGTGTATGTAATAAAAGTCTCCAACTTGTTTAAGATTATTTCTAGTTTTTAAACTTTGCCTCTTGTATGTGGATAAATAATTGCTTGTTATTTGTTTTGCTTTTAATACTCAAGTACTCTTCCTGGTAACCTTTAGAATCTTAAAGAAAACCAAACCAACCCTTTAATAGTTAAAATGATAACTAAAATAGCTGCATTCCCATCAGAAATAAGGTTTAGTCCACTGATAGAGTAATGAACCTCATTTAATAATGTTGCTCGTAAGTGATGAATTTTTTTATGCTCAGTGCTCCAGAAAGAGATTGTCTGACTTCTAAGGGTTTTTTGGGGATCTTCTAACTTAATTAAATTCCTGGTGTCAAAGCTCCATTAAAATGGCCAGGCAGAAAAGGTGTCTGGTTTGTTGCACTAGATAATTAAATTGTGTCAAGAGAATAATTGTGTCAAGAGAATAATTGGCTCAGTGAAATAGTGTCCACGCTTTTTATCTTCTTCCCCTGAAAAAACTAACTTTAATTGTCATCTTTTTAAAACAGCTTGGAATTTTCAACAGAGAACTTTCTGCATAGAAGGCTTTATGGTTTTAAAAACCAGAGTCAGAATGCTACCAGTAATAATGAATATGAGCTGATGTTTCTTTTAAGAGAATTAAAGAGGAAGTAATGTGAGTGCATGCTCAGTTGGGGCCAACTCTACAGTGCGACCCCATGCACTGTAGCCTGTCAGGCTCCTCTGTCCATGGAAGTCTCCAGGCAAGAATACTGGAGTGGGTTGCCATTTCCTTCTCCAGGAGATCTTCCTGACCCAGAGATGGAACCCAGGAACCTCAGTAGAAATGGAGACAAAGAAAAGGAGATGGAGATTGAAAGAAGAAACTTGACTGAAATTGAGAGAGGAGAAAATGGTTTCTTACATCACTTAGAAACAAATTTATTCATGGTATATTGGGATCTCATGCTTCAGAAACTGTTTCACTATTGTTGGTAAGTTGAATCTAGGATCTCTCCCATTTGATAGGTGTTCTTTCCCTTAGAATAATAAATATAGCAATAATAAGAACAACAAAACAACAATGAATATAATTCTTAAGATGCTTGTCATATATTAGACCTTGTGCCAAATGCCTTACCTCACTTGCTTAATACAATAATCCCTTAAAGCAAGTCTTTTCTCCACATTTTACAGAAAGTGAGATTTTAAGAAAAGAAGAAACTAACATTGCCAAAGCCATAGACCTGTATAGTGGCAGAATTAGAACCTATGCCTACATTTTCTGGATAGAATCCACAGCTGGTCAGCCAGAAGCACAGGTGGTAAGCTGGGCTTGAGGCTGGTATCTGAACTGGGGGCACAGAGCAGTCTTGTCCAGCTGAACCCTTAGCTTGTGGGATCTGGTTCTACCTCTGGTTAGATAGTGTCAGAATGGAGTTGAATTGTAGGAAGCACAGTTGGTGTCTGAAGAATCATTTACTGGTGTGAGAGACCCACCACACACACACACACACACACACACACACACATTGAAACTGGGTCCAGAATCCCGAAAGAGAAGACTTCCCTGACTCACAGGAAGAGTTAGTTGCTGCCTCCTATGAATTCTCGTGGCATCGTTCTGTAATAGCTGCACGTTGTTGGAATTGTAGATCACAAACTCCATAAATTAGAGGCCAAGAGTTTTCATCATTATGACTTCATGACTTATTGCAGTCTCTGGCATACTCAATACATAAGTACTCCATAAATACATGTTCAGTGTTTACATGAGTGATTCAGGGAGCACTTTATTGTGTGTGTGTGTGTTAGCTGCTCAGTCATGTCCAATTCTTTGTTACTCCATGGACTGTAGCTCACCAGGCTCCTCTGTCCATGGAATTTTCCAGGCAAGAATACTAGAGTGGGTTACCATGATCTTCTCCAGGCGATCATCCCAACTCAGGAATCAAACCCAGGTTTCCTGCATTGCAGGCAGATTCTTTATTATCCGAGTCACCAGGGAAGCCCCTTTATTAAAAGTCTGGTATTGACTTTGTGGGCTTCCCAAGTGGTACTGGTGGTAATCTGCCAATGCAGGAGACATAAGAGAAACTCAATTCCTGGGACGGGAAGATCCCCTGGAGGAGGGCATGGTAACCCACTCCAGTCTTCTTGCCTGGAGAATCCCATGGACAGAGGAGCCCGGTGGGCTAAAGTTCATGGGGTCTCAAGGAATCAGACACGACTGAGCGACTGAGCACGCACACATGTTGACCTGGCAGAAAGCTGCTTTTTACTGGCATTATGTTTTTATTTTATTTTCTCCAATTTGCTCATCTCTGTTAGGACAGCTGATACCTGCCCAGACTCATCCTTTCTAGAAACAATCTACTTGGCATGGTCATTAATACTCTGAGGTGTTTGGCAACAGCAGGCACAGAGCTGAAGGTGGTCTCAGCAAGGACTCAATGAGGCTGAGACAAGTCCACCTGACTCCTTTCTCCTCTCCACCCTGTGTCAGGAGCAGCAGCCACACTATCTCTACTTCAGAGTCTTTGAGACAAGACACCGTGAGACAGCTGGAGTCTGTGGCTTCCTCACAGAAACCCTGGACTGGCGATGACCCAAAACAACCCGAATCCCATAGGCTCCAGCTGCAATGATCTGCGACGGGACTGTAATTCACCGAATAGCTTTCCGTTAGTTCTGGCTTCCATTTATCTTTCTTTCTTGGCAGGTGGGGCAAGGGTGAGAGGAAAATGGGACAGGTGGAGAGTGGAATTTGATTGAATTACCTGCCAGGAGTTCAGAAGCCCACACAAAAGAAACTCTCAACTCAAGTTGGCATCTCTTTAAGAGCCGTTCCTGGAAGGCTGCTGACAGAGAAGCTAGTTCTCCGGAAAGCATTAGGCTGCTCTCAGATATTCAAAGAGTTTCTTACCGAAGGTGTAAAGAGCCTGCTGAGCTCAACGGGCAAATAGACTTTCCCCAGCTCACCCTCTGCCTGTTGGCATTGTTTACACCCTTGCTTCCCATGTCACTGAACCCTGTGCCACCGTTCTCAGTCCTCAGACGGTGTGGATTCACAGTCCCCATGCAATATTTATTCCTCTCCTTTCTTTAACATTGAACTTCTTATCTCAGTCACTGGGGATTTGTTACCATTCCCTCTGTTCCATTTGATATTTACAAGCACACTTTCTACATCATTTAGTGGCTGAGCCCATTCTCTACTGCGTGAAACATACAAATAGCACTCACAAAAGAGTATTTCACAGTTATTTTGGTAAGATTAGAGCTTCCAGACGGGTCAGTCTATTTCTTCCACCTTCTGGATTCTTGAAGCATTTATTAGTTCTAACATGCACCTGACATTTATTCATTCAACTGTCCTTCCACCGTCCGTTCGTTTTGCAGATCTTTACTGAACAAGTGCACCAGGCTTGGCACAGTAATTACACTCCATGTTTCAATCATAATATCATCCTTTGTGGTAACAGGGAGCACCTATACATCTCAGAGTTCTTGCTGTAGTGTTTAAACTTTTAATTTATTTATTTTTGGTTGCACTGGGTCTTCGTTGCTGCCTGTGGGCTTTCTCTAGTTCTGGTGAGTGGCGGCTACTCTTCCTTGGGGTGTGGAGGCTTCTGCAGTGGTGTCTCTTGTTGCAGATCATGGGCTCTAGAGCATGGACTCAGCAGCTGCAGTGCATGGGCTCAGTTGCCCCTTGGTATTTTGGGGATCTTTAAGATCTTGGGATCTTTCCCAACCAGGGATAGCACCTGTGTCCCCTGCACTGGCAGGCACTCTTAACCTCTGGACTGCCCGGGAAATCCCATACAATGGAGTTTTTTGAGTTAATGACTGACCATCTTTGTATCACTATGTATATCTCAGTACTGGAAAGAGAGCAGACACACAACAAATTTTTCTAAAAATAAATCAGCTCTGATTTCCCCTAATCTTTTCACACCCAGGATAAAGACGGAATCAGGGTAGCAGTGACTAACGCAAATGACTGCCCTGTTACTTGGCCTTGCCTTCAGAATCAGACCTTCAGGCTTCTGGAAAGTAGTGCCCTCCATGTCTGTCTGATGTCTCATGGGATCTCAAAGAGAAGCTCTGTTCCCACTGCTCTGAGGGGTCATGGAGCTCCCACCAGAATACTGCTCATAGGATACCATTATCACCTGACATCTCTTGGCCCTCTTCCTACATTCTCACCAGGCTCCAGAGACCTCCCTGCATCCCCATGCTCACCAAGTGACAATGCTACCCAACAATCAAGTTTTTTTTTTTTTTTTAATCAAGCAAGAAGGAACTTCTCTGGAAGTCCAGTGGCTAAGACTCCGTGCCCCCAATGCAGAAGGCCCAGGTTCAACCCCTAGTCAGGGAACTAGATTCCACATACTGCAACTAAGAGTTCATATGCTGCAACTAAAGATCTTGTATGCTGCAATTAAGACCTGGTGCAGTCAAATAAATAAATGCTTTTTAAAAGAATCAAGCTAGAAATAAATTACTTGAATCATCCCATCAAGTGATAGAGCAAACTAGGTTTGTGAAGGATGGTGGACAGGAGGGAGGTGGTAAGAGCAGACGACACTCTGAAATCAAAAAGAAGAATTAGGTAACAGTGTATCTTGTGAGGTGAACGTGATAACCACTGCATCTACGAGAATATCCACTAGATAACCATGTATGTTGAACCCAGGGACATGGGTTGTGAGATTTCCCTGACACTCAGAGGGAATGAACTTTCAAAAAGGCTAAATAATGATGAGTGTTTGGGGAACCACCAAATTTCATATCCTGGTTTAAACTCTCTGACTTATATACAAACTCAGCCCATTGCTATGACAACCCCGACTATTGCCATATTTTTTTCCTTAGTGGGTGTGTCTTAATAGTCTGGAAAGTTAGAAGAAAGGGATAAATCAGTTCCACGATATGCATTTGATTAATTTAGGAATCACTGACTCGATGGACATGAGTTTGAGTGAACTCCGGGAGATGGTGATGGACAGGGAGGCCTGGTGTGCTGCGATTCATAGGGTCGTAAAGAATCGGATATGACAGAGTGACTGAACTGACTGAGTGACTGAACTGACTGACCGACTGAATTTAGGAATAATCTGTGCATATGTGATATTTAAAGTATGTCTAAGAGAGATTGGCATATTTATTAATCTGACAAAGAGTCTTGTGATACCAAGCTGAGTAAATTTATTTTAAATCCCACAGCTGAGTAATTTATTTTAGACATGTAATATTTGGTTGAAAGATTATAAAAAAATGTTTACTATATTTGCATAGAAAACTAGAAAGTTTCAGAAAAGATTTTCTGTATTTATGTTTAATTTATTGGATTTACTGTATTGGGGAAGTTTTGCTTATTAGAGGCATATATTAAATTAGAAAGTCAAATATATTTAATTTATAAGTGCAGTTTAAAATACTTAATGAAATTTAACAAACTACATTCATCATATGCTAATCAAAGGCATATTTCAAGATTCTTGTTAAAATGTACTAGATTTTATGAAAAAGATGATAATATTTATAAGTTGTACTGAAATGCTCAAGGAAAAAAATTGATATTTAAGTCTGTTATAATTTGTTTTTTTATTCAAAAAATTTTATTGGGTGTCCTCAGTAAATAAGTCCTGGGGACAGGGCAGTGCTTGAACTCAAGGAACATATATTCTATTAGGGTGATAAACAAAAACAAATGGTGAAATATATACCTTGGCAGGAGTGAAAAGTTCAATGGAAAAAAATGAACCAGGGTAAGAGGACAGAACCTGCTGAGTGGCTAATTTGGAATGAGGGAGGGGCTTGCTCTTTTTCTATAAATGGGTTTGAGATGACCTCATTGATTGGGTGGCATTTGAGGAGAGAACTCTAGGAAGAGAGGAAAAGAATCTTGCCCATCCCCAAGAGAAAAGCTGTTCTGGGCAAAACATCCCACAGTGTGGTACTGTGGGTGCTCCAGGCTGGGAGTCCCTCAGAAGGGGGCTGCTGGAAGAGACAGTCACACTGATTGCAGCTGGTCTTCCCATATCCTCAAATGCCACATCTGCTGATTCAACCAACTGCAGCTGGATACTATGTTTACCGTCTGCAGTTGGTTGAATCAGTGAAATCAGAACTCGAGACTACACTAAAGGACTCGAGCATCAGTGGACTTTGGTTTCTGTGGTGGTCCTATAACCAGTACCCCACAGATATGAAGGGATTACTATGCTTACATCCTTAAGTCATATGCTCATTCAGCACCACCAGAAGGGGACAGAACCAGAATACGATCCCATCCACCACCTTCTAGTTACTGGTCTTGGCTGGCTTTCCCAGATACTTCAGACCTTAGTGCATTCCAACCTCTTTCAATAACTTTTCCTGAAAAACCTGACTCCTATTTCTATCCTCTGCTTTTCTAAAGCAGGTTCTAATTTATCTTTATTATTCCAACATGTGTAAACTCAGCCTCCCAAATGAGTCATAAGCAACTTGCAAAAGGATTAGCTCTTAAGATACTAAAACATAGAGGACTGGGTAGCATTAGCCACTCGGTAACATTTGCAGGAGGATGTTGGTTGATGTTACTGAAGAGTGAAATTGAGCCAGAGACTTGGTATTTGCTTTATTCTAAGACAATCAGGAAAATCTATTTATCGTTTATCCAGTGAATACTAATACTTGCTATGCATTACTTGGGGCTTTGAAAATTGGTTTATCAACAGCTGCGTTAAAGGCCAGGTCACTTTGTTATGTAAATTAACTCCAAACAGAGCCTTCCTTCAAGAATGTTACTTTCAGTGCTTAGTTGTTCTCAGTCGTGTCTGACTCTTTGCAAGCCCATGGACTGTAGCCCGCCAGGTTCCTCTGTCCATGGGATTTCCCAGGCAAGAATACTGGGGTGAGTTGCCATTTCCTCCACCGGGGGATCTTCCTAATCCAAGGAGCGAAACTGCATCTCCTCTGTCTCCTGTATCACAGGCAGATTCTTTACAGCTGAGCCACCTGGGAAGCCTTCCTATTGCTTACAAGTAAAGTGAAGTGAAGTTGCTCTGTCGTGTCTGACTCTTTGTGACCCCATGGACTGTAGCCTACCAGGCTTCTCAGTCCACGGGATTTTCCAGGCAAGAGTACTGGAGTGGGTTGCCATTCCCTTCTCCAGGGGATCTTCCTGACCCAGAGATTGAACCCAGGTCTCCTGCATTGTAGGCAGACGCTTTACCCTCTGGGCCACCAGGGAAGCCCAAAGCATTCACTGAAACCTTTAAGACCTCAACACATTCAGGGCTCTCTTTCTGATCATTGGCAACAACCACTGGCACTGCTGGGAGCGTTCCTTAAGTGTATCTCTCTCTTTTGTCGTCAGCCATGTGAGGACACATCTAAAAGCTATTTGCTGCCAGAGAACACTGTTTCCTGGACCAGAGAGCAGCAACAACAATTTTTAGTATACTGCCCATGATTAATTTAACCGCCTGAGCAATACCTTAGAACTTGTGATTTTGGCAGACTGCGTCCCCACCTTTGGGTCTCAAACCCCCCAAACCCTTATCACTTACGGAGTTTGCTCAAACTGCTCTGACTCTACTTTCTTTTTTCCCCGTTTAATAAGAGCTTTCAGAGAATGAAACAAATTGTTTTTTAAAGAGGAGATTAGGAGAGACAGGAAAGTGAAGGAGATGTGTGGCCACATTAGAAAGTGAAATGAACATCAGAGCTCTAGCTGCCATCCCAGTTTGCTGCCAGGACCCAGAACCCCTTAACAGCAGTGGGAGTGTGTTCAGAAGGACTCACCTCTGGTGTGTGTCACTAACAAGGACGGTTACATCTGATTCCACCCCCATTAAGTTATATCGTGGCAGCATTACATGATGATTAACTCAAAGTGCTGAGGATCGTTTCTCAAGTCTGAGTCTGAAGTTACAGGAGAAAAGGTGGCTTCTCTGGGGGTGATGAAGTGGAATCTAATGATATCAAGTTGACTGTTACTTGCCTATTGGATGTTTGCGGAGTAAACTGAAATCAGGAAATGTCTTCTAGATGGAAAAGAGGGCAAAAGGGAGCCACTCTGTAATCCCCCTGGTTTTGACTTTGTACAGCTTTATCTGTGTGTAAACTTGAATTACAAGAGCAAGTATTGCTCATTGTTACTATATATATATATACCTTATAGGTTATTAAAGACTATTAAGTAGAGTTACCTGTGCTATTAAGTAGGTCCTTGTTATTTATTTATTTAATATATAGCTAAGAGTCAGACACGACTGAGCGACTTCACTTTCACTTTTCACTTTCATGCATTGGAGCAGAAAATGGCAACCCACTCCAGTGTTCTTGCCTGGAGAATCCCAGGGACAGGGGAGCCTGGTGGGCTGCCATCTATGGGGTTGCACAGAGTCGGACACGACTGAAGCGACTTAGCAGCAGCAGCAGCAGTATGTATATGTTGATCTCAAACTCTTAGCCTCATAATCTGTTACTTTTTCTCCTCAAGGGGTTTGGATGTAACCATCTAGAGCTGAATTCAGTTCAAGATTATGACATTGAGGAAGATACGCAAAGGGAAATAGAAATCACAGAGTTTACAAAGTGTCATACTTTCTGGGGAAAAGAACGGCTCAAATAAGACACCGTGATTGGAGACCTAGAGTGTGGACTTCTGGCTACAGGGTTGGGAAGAAAGGAAGGGTAGAGGGAAGAGACAGTTAGAGAGTTTGGGATGGACATGTACACAAGGTTATATTCAAAATGGATAACCTACAACAGACCTATCGTGTAGCACAAGAATTCTGCTCAGTATTATGTAACATCTGAAATGGGAAAAGAATTTGGAAAAGAAGAGATACATATGTATATATATAATTGAATTACTTTGTTGCACATCTGAAAGTAACACAACATTTTAAATCAACTCTACCCCAATATAAAATAAAAAGTTAAAACAAAAAGTAAAAAAAAAAAAAAAAAAAAGATACTGTGACTTGAACACTGACACCATTGCAAATTTTGCAAGAAAGAAATATCTCTAACATTTTTCCCTTCAAAATATAGTATCAATGTTGCCAGAATTACTTGATGGGAGATTTTTCAGAAACTATTCTAGGTTCCCAGGTTTTGGATGGTAAACATCGGCAAGAATCCGCCTGACATCCTGAGTCCTGAGGCGATGACAATTTTTTTTTTTCCTTTCACATGTTCTCCCTCTATACTCTTTTTTCAATATATCGTTAAAACTCTGCATGGAAACATTTTTATTATGAGTTGCTAGAGGGCAAGGAGAATTCTTGTTTATTTCCCAGTATATCGTGGGTGGGCTAGATTCTGGGATACCTCACAAACTCTACCAGCCCTCAAACACTGTAAAGGTGTAGAAGATATCAAAGGGTTTGGGTTATTTTGCTTTAGATTACTTACTTTTTTTACTCAAGTAGGTGGAAGATGGGAAGTTCTGCAACTTGAAAAGGAATGTTGATGTCACCCAAACATTTCTAAAAGCCAGTGTCCTGAGAATGAGCAGAATATGAAATATCAGAGGATGATATTTCATTTATTTCTATGATATTTAACTTGAAAATCTTAATTTCTCCTTGCTGCTGCTGCTGCTAAGTCGCTTCAGTCATGTCCAACTCTGTGCGACCCCATAGACAGCAGCCCACCAGGCTCCCCCATTCCTGAAAGGTGGTCATACTCAAAGTGGGTTTTCCCCTCCTCCCATTAAACTGTTTGTATACATTTGATGGGCTTTGGTATCCATTTCATAACTTTCTCAGAGGATGCAGGTAAACTGTAATTGGACAGCATGCCTAAAATTAATAGGTTCATTGAGCATGAAATAATTACCTTCGCTACCTGCTACGTGTTCTCATTTGGTATCATCCGGTTCCACCTTCAGGGTTCACTCACTTTTTTAAAAACTTTTATTTTGTTTTGGAGTACAGCTGATTAACAATGTTGTGATAGCTTCAGGCGAGCAGTGAAAGGACTCAGTCATACATATACATGTATCCATTCTCCCCCAAACTCCCCTCCCATCCAGGCTGCCACATAACATTCAGCAGAGTTTCCTGTGCTACCCAGTAGGTCCTTGTTGGTTATCCATTTTAAATATAGCAGAGTGGACATGTCCATCCCAGACCCCTTAACTATCCCTTCCCCTTCCTTTAACAATCATTGAGTTTGTTCTCTAACGGTTCACTCACCTTTTATCCATACCGTACTCTTTAAGGAAGGAGCATGGTTTTTTGTTTTTTGTTTTTTTTTTTGTAGCCCTAACAATGAACATAGTGCTGCCCACTAAACAGTGAATCAAACTGACCTGGCAGGTGAGAGAGGGCAGCTGGAGTGCTCAGCACCAGGCGTGGCTCAGAGGGGCCCGTCCCCTCGGCAGGTCAGACGTGCATGCTGTTGATGACCGTCAGGGACAGCAGTGACAGACACAGCTGGGAAAATAGGATTCAGCTGCACAAACAGCCGAGGGACCAGGCACCGAGAGACACAGACACACTGTTTGCTTGTGGTGGAACGGTATTCCCGGCCCCTGACGGGGAACGTTACCTCACTCTACACGCCTTCTCTTTTCCATCATTTATTACACTGGAGTCATGGATTTTGCACTTCCCTGATCTTCCCTGCCATGTTTCAGCCACTCGAACGCCTGGGTGAGGTCCTAGCGTCCGGCTCTGTCCCTGGACAAACACAGGCCTGGGGTGAGGGCGGGAGGGATTCTGGCAGAATTTTACTTAAATATGTGCAGAGAACTTTATAATATTTTTCTTGGCCATGATGCTCAATAGTTACCTTTAAATTTACTTCATGTGAAACCAGAGAAACCTCACCCTGAATAACCGTTTCAGGTGGAGTTCAGGCTCACAAACTGTGGATTACCTGGCCAGCTTGCCAGCTGCCCCTCACCAAAACTATTAGTCACGTTCTACCTGTACTTCTGAGTCCTTGAATTGTCTCCCCCGTCCCCTGTTAAGCCTGTTATTTGTTGTTTTTCAATAGTTAAGTCGTGTCCAACTCTTTGTGATCCCATGGATGGCAGCATGCCAGGCTTCACTGACCTTCACTGTCTCCCAGACTTGGCTCAAATTCACGTCCACTGAGTCAGAGATGCCATCCAAACATCTCATCCACTGTTGCCCCCTTCTCCTCCTGCCCTCAGTCTTTCCTAGTATTAGAGTCTTTCCCAATGAGTCGGCTCTTGGAATCAGGTGGCCAAAGTACTGGAGCTTCAGCTTCAGCATCAGTCCCTCCAATGAACATTCAGGGTTTATTTCCTTTAGGATTGACTGGTTTGATCTTCTTGCTCCCCAAGGGACTCTAAGAGTTTTCTCCAGCATATTAAGCATATACATAATAAATCTACAAGAAGATCCAACCAGTCCATCCTAAAGGAGATCAGTCCTGGGTGTTCATTGAAAGGACTGATGTTGAAGCTGAAACTCCAATACTTTGGCCACCTGATGTGAAGAGCTGACTCGTTTGAAAAGACTCTGATGCTGGGAAAGATTGAGCGCAGGAGAAGAAGGGGATGACAGAGGATGAGATGGTTGGATGGCATCACTGACTCCATGAACATGAGTTTGGGTAGGCTCTAGGAGTTGGTGATGGACAGGGAGGCCTGGTGAGCTGCAATTCATGGGGTCGCAAAGATCAGACACAACTGAGTGACTGACCTGAACTGAACTGAATAAACAGGCTACACACACACACGTTGTGTATGTAAGGTGATGCTCCATTTTCCCAATCAAATCATAGAAGAAAATAAAATATCAGTCAGTTAAAATGTTAGTGGTATAGAGGACTTCCCTTGCAGTCTAGTGGTTAAGACTCTGCCTTCCAATACAGGGGGTGTGGGTTCCATCCCTGGTTGGGGAACAATGATCCCCTATGCCTCCCAGACAAACAACCAAAACATAAAATAGAAGCAATATTGTAACAAATCCAATGAAGACTTCTAAAATTGTCCACATTAAAAAAAAAAAAAAAACAACTGTTAGTGATGTAGATGACCCACTCCAGTGTTCTTGCCTGGAGAATCCCGGGGACGGCGGAGCCTGGTGGGCTGCCGTCTATGGGGTCGCACAGAGTCGGGCACGACTGAAGCGACTTAGCAGCAGCAGCAGCAGCAGCAGTGATGTAGATGAAGAAATAAAGCCTCTATGCTCAATAATTAATTAACAAGGGACATATCGGTATTTAAAGATATGTACTCTATAAGATAATCCTTTAACTTAGAAATAGTACTTTCACATTCACATATGATGAAGGATGCTGCTCAGATTTTTCCCATGCATCTTTAAAATTAGTATCTTCCTCTTCATTAAACCACTTTCCTTGAGTCATCAAACATAGTTTCCCAAATCAGCATCCCTGCTTCCTTTCTCAGATCAAGTACTCTTTGAAGCTCATTGTAATGATGACCCTGAAATTTATGTTCGAGGCCACAAGTTCCACTTTCATAATCTAAGCACAGTTTTGGGGATTGTTTTTTTCCCATTCATCCCTGAGGGGTTTATGTGTGATTTCTGCCACATATACACTTATTCTTTGACTTCCTAAAAATAATATTTAAATAGTTTGATTTTTTAAAAAAATCTGATACCCTTACAATTCTGGATGTCTTTAAATTTCTTTGCCTTCATTTTTTAAAATAGATTATGTCAGGTGCCCACTACATGGGTTATTTTTTACTAACTGATAAATGATGCACATTTCTTGCTGTGAGTTTGTATTATCACTGTGTTGACTAACTGTCCAAACTATTGTCAAGAACCAATTTAGAAATATGATTGATCACATTGTATGTCTGTGTCTGAGCCTGCATAGTAGGAAAGATCAGGATGAATTCATCTGCTCTGCTCCTGTTTCACCATTTTGCTCTCATCATGTGGGATTTTTGTTTACCTTTTCTGCTGCCTATTATTCTTTGGACTTCCCTGGTAGTTCAGATGGTAAAGAATCTGCCTGCAATGCGAGAGAGTGGGGTTCAATCCCTGGGTCAAGAGGATCCTCTGGAGAAGGGAATGGCAATCCACTCCAGTATTCTCGCCTGGAGAATTCCATGGACAGAGGAGCCTGGAGGGCTATAGTCCATAGAGTAAGAAAGAGTCGGACACAGCTGAGTGACTAGCATTTATTATTCTTTAGGGCCTGTAAAGAGAAGTAAAACCTACACCATCTTCGAATTCAGAGGAGGAACTGAGTCCTCATCAATATTTTACCAAATCTGTAATCAAATCTTTGGGTCTTCCTTAAGCTTTGAACAGCTATGTTGCACAGTGAAATACAATTCTGTCCCCCTGCCCTTTGAGAAAGCCTTCTAACGGTCTTCTCTATCCACCTAAACTGCTTTTCCCAGCTGCAGGGGATTAAATAAGTTATGAGGTTTTCCTAGCAGTAAACTTTCTGAACAAATAGAATAGCTTTTCATTGTGGTGTTTGGGAATTTTTCAATTTTTTTTTTTTTTTTTTTAGTTCTTTTCCATTAGGTTTTAATTTGCAAAGTTTTATAAGCAGAATTAGCCAGGAGAATCAAGTTTTGATTTACAAAAAGTTTCCAATTAGGAAGACTTAATTAAACAACTTGGCTCTGGTTTCCCAACTTCCCTTTCCATTTTGTACACATGGGGACTGCGAGGGCTCAAAAAATTGGGAGATTTCACACTTTGACATATGTGATGGTGTGAATGGGGTGGCCAGGATGTAGCATGAACTTCTATGCGTTCCATATTCCTTTACGATCTGGTCCAATGGGACTTAGGTGAGCAACATCACTGTATCTGAAAGTTACAAAAGAAAACAACCTTTGCTATAAGTGAAAGGTCTGAAGGAAAACATTGTCTACAGAAGTCTTCAGAGAAAAGAACTTTAGGAGTTTGGAGCTACTTTGAAAATTTTAGAGTTGGGGGTGGGGTAAAGTAGTTCGGGATTAACATATACACTCTGGATATGTATTCAGTCCCTCAGTTGTGTTCGACTCTTTTGTGACTCCGTGGATTGCAGCCCACCAGGCTTCTCTGTCCATGGTATTTCCCAGGCAAGAATACTGGAGTGGGTTGCCATTTCTTTCTCCAGGGGATCTTCCCAATCTGAGGTCAAATCTGCATCTCCTGTGTCTCCTGCATTGGAGGGTGAATTCTTTACCACTGGGCCACCTGGGAAGCCCAGCACATACACACTACTGTATATAAAAGAAATAAACAATAAGGTCCAACTGTAGAGCAGGATATATTCAGTAACTTGTAATAACATATAACGGAAAAGAATCTGAAAAAGGAATCTCTTTGCTGTACACCTGAAATTAATCCAACGTTGTAAATCAGCTATACTCCAAATAAGAAAATTAATAAATAAAAACAAAAAAATGTATGAACAGCTCCTGGAGGAAAAAAAAAAAATTGCCTGACTGCTGACTATCTCAGGAAGAGTCACGTCCATGTCACACAATGAGTCTAAGACCCCTTGGATCTGTTCCCATCCTGAATTGCCAGACTTGGCAAACAGCTGTACACCCTGTTAAAGGTGGAATTTGGGACAAATAGCAGATAGCATGTCACTGTAATAAACTACACAAGCATGTTTTTTTCTGGCTGCCCTCTTCTCATCCTCTCCTTTGCTCACTCCAGCTCAGGTGTGTTTCTGTTTGCCCCCAACACATCAGGCACTACTCTTCCTCATTCTGCCTAGAATTCTTCTCCTCTTCAGGTATTTGCATAGGCAAGGGCTGCCAGATTTAGCAAAGGAAAATACAGGATGCCCAGGCATATCTGAATTTCAGATGAACAAATACGTGCATAGTAAAAACTTCTCGTCATATATCTGATGCTGCTGCTGCTGCTGCTGCTAAGTCGCTTCAGTCGTGTCCGACTCTGTGCGACCCCATAGACGGCAGCCCACCAGGCTCCCTCGTCCCTGGGATTCTCCAGGCAAGAACACTGGAGTGGGTTGCCATTGCCTTCTCCAATGCAAGAAAGTGAAAAGTGAAAGTGAAGTCGCTCAGTCGTGTCCGACCCCCAGCGACCCCATGGACTGCAGCCCTCCAGGCTCCCCCATCCATGGGATTTTCCAGGCAAGAGTACTGGAGTGGGGTGCCATTGCCTTCTCCGCATATATCTGATACTCAAATGTAATTAGACATCTGTATTTGCTAGCACCACTGAATAGAATATAACTGACTGTATGTCTCAAACAATAGAAATTAACTTTCTCACTTTTCTGGAGGCCAGAAGTCCAAGATCAGGGAGCTGACCGGTCTGGTTTCTCCTGAGGCTCTCTCCCTGGTTTGCAGATGGCACTTTCTCACTGTGTCACGTCACTTTCTGGGAACACATATCCCTGTTCTCTTCCCCTCTTTATAAAGATACCCACTCCTATTGGATTGGAGCCCCCTCTTGGGAGCTCATTTAACCTCAATTGCCTCTTTAAAGGACCTTAGTGTACCTGGTGGCTCAGGGGAAAAGAATCCACCTGCCAATGCAGGAGATGCAGCTTCGATCCCTGGGTGGGGAAGATCCCCTGGAGAAAGAAATGGCAGCTCATTCCAACTTGGCACTCTGTCATGTCTGACTTTTTGCGACTCCATGGACTGTAGCCCATCAGGCTCCTCTATCCTTGGAATTCTTCAGGCAAGAATTCTGGAGTGGGTAGCCATGCCCTTCTCCAGGGGATCTTTTGAACCCAGGTTTCCTTCATTGCTGGCTATTCTTTACTGTCTGAGCCACCAGAGAAGCCTAACTTAGTGACTAAACAACTGCAAAAATAGGGATCCCCTAAATTCATGTACTTCTCACATGCAATATACACTCACCCTCATCCTGATAACCCCAAAGTCTTAACCCATTCCAGCAGCAACCTAAGCCCAAAGTCACATTTAAATATCAGCTAAGTCTTGTATGAGTGAGACTTAAGGTACCATTCACTCTGAGGTAAGGTTCTTCTCCAGGACTTCAACACAGGAGCTTGCTCCTCCTACCAATAGTCAGTCCATAAGAGCATTTTTCCCTCATTAGGTCATGACTCAGCCGTAACCTTCTCAGAGATGACTTCAGGAAGCCCTTCTGAAAACAGCAACCCCTGTGCTCAGCTCCAGCTTTCCCACTCCCCCTGCGCCCTGATCTGTCCCCCACTCCCACCCCACCCTTCATTTTCTCCACAGTTACCACTTTCTAACTATTATCCATTTTACTTGTTTATTATTTGTCTCCTCCCACTTGAAGCCCTCCCCCAGGACTTCCCTGGCAGCTTGCCTAGAGAATCCCATGGACAGAAGAGCCTGGTGAGTTACAGTGGGGTTGCAAAGAGTTGGACACGACTGAGTGACTAACACACCCTTGAAGACTAGCTCCACAGGAGCAAGGATTTTTACTTGGACTTTTTCCTACTTTATCTGCAGACCCAGAAAGTTCCTATTGCACCATAGGTACTCGATAAGTATTGGTCTAATGTTCACAGCTAAGAGTGGGTAGGGGAACCTGACTCTCTAGCGTGGTGCTGCTAACACGCTTCATAAGAAGAGTAAACCTCAGGTACCTGTAGACAAATCCAGAGCTTCTCCAACTCCAGGTCACCATGCTGTGAAATACTTGAAGGTTCTCATCCATCCAGCTCCTTGCTAATAGTTGGGGTTCCTGGGTCCTACCCTCAGATCTCTGATGCAATTAGACAAAGATCAACCAACTGGGTGTAGAAATCTGCATATTTAACCAGCACCTCTGCTGATCCTGATGCAGAGACAAGACATAGGGACTTCCTTGGTGGTCCAGTGGCCAAGACTCCGTGCTCCCAATGCAGGGGCCACAGGTTCTATCCTGGTCAGGGAAATAAGATTCCACATGCAGCAACTAAGCGTTCAAGTGTTGCAACTTTAGATCCAGTAAAGCCAAATATATATATGCTGCTAAGTCGCTTCAGTCGTGTCCGACTCTGTGCGACCCCATAGACAGCAGCCCACCAGGCTCCGCCGTCCCTGGGATTCTCCAGGCAAGAACACTGGAGTGGGTTGCCAATTCCTTCTCCAATGCAGGAAAGTGAAAAGTGAAAGTGAAGTCGCTCAGTCATGTCCGACTCTTCGCAACCCCATGGACTTTAGCCTACCAGGCTCCTCCGCCCATGGGAGTCTCCAGGCAAGAGTACTGGAGTGGGTTGCCATTGCCTTCTCCTATATATATATATATATATAAGAAAAAACACAATATGGAGAAATCTAACGTTAGAATCAGGTCCAAGACCAGCTGGCCTCTTATGGATTTGGTGTGTGTTTATGTGTGATGGGGGAACTGGGTGATTCTTGAGTTACAAAACCTTTGACTCATTCAAGCCTTTTAATTGTTGTTTTTTGCTCAGAGCTTGTTACTCAAACTACTCATTGGTCAAAAAGGCCACCCCGGACTTCCCTGGGCTTCCGCTGTCACTCTTCTGACCTTCGCCACCCTGGGAAGGTCCAGCTTGGGTCTTGAGTGGGAAGAGCCACAGAAGGACCTGGAAGGGGTGGGTGGGCCCGGCCCTGTGGGGTGAGCGACCGGGGCCAGTGCCCACTGCAGGGGCCGCAACAGGTCAGGTGATGGGCAAAGTCTCTGACATCAGACCCCGAGCACGGCTCCTAGAGGCCTCAGCCTGGGCATGCTGGAAGCTTGAGGGGGCGGCAGGGAGCCAGAGAGCCAGGGGCTGCGGGTGGACAGGAGAAAGCTGAGCGGGACAGAGACGTTTCCCAGGCTCCAATGCTCTGGGCTGCCTCACTCCACACCAGGAGGTCTGTATCATCCGCTTCCGTTCATTATCCTGAATCAGCGTCTTGCCTGCTGAGTTGCAGGATTCCGTGCCATCTCATTTGAGTAAGACCTGAGCCCTCTCTCTCACACACACCAACACGGCTTTGCCGATTTCCCTGGATTTCATGTAACATCTCTGCTTTACACCTTCCGTCAGCTTCCCTCCTGTCTCAGGTCTGTTTGCCCCCACACATCTGGCATCTTGACACAGACTACCTTCCAGACAGTTCCTTTGTTTCCAACCAGACTCCTGAGTTCAAGATGGACAAGGAGAGACTCAGTTATGATTTAGGCTCACCTGGTGGGAATACTTTTCCTAAAACTGCAAACGAGCATGGTAGTTCCCCAGTAAATGCAAATTTGGTCCATTGACTCCTGTCAACACACAAACCTGGACCATTTATTTCTTTTGAAGTTTCAAATCATGCTTTTCTTAATAAGTGCTTTGCTGCTCATCAGGAAGGATTCATACCAGCTCTATAATCATTTTTGCAGTAGCTGTAATTTTTCCTTAAAAAATATTTAAATTCAGAAAATACCAATGCCCCTTTAATCTCATCCTAGATTTCTCTGTTAGCAGCTGGCTCCACTATAAACAGTGAAGGATGCGTTTCTGAATCCCATTCCAAGTTTTGAAAGTAGAAGACATGATTGCAAGTACAACAATAAAAGCACAATCTAAAGGATGTTATCTCACCCTGAACACACAAATGTTTTCTCCTGAGCCAGGGCAAATATCAGTTCCGTTCAATCACTCAGTCGTGTCTGACTCTTTGCGACCCCATGAATCGCAGCACGCCAGGCCTCCCTGTCCATCACCAACTCCCAGAGTTCACTCACTCACGTCCATCGAGTCAGTGATGCCATCCAGCCATCTCATCCTCTGTCGTCCCCTTCTCCTCCTGCCCCTAATCCCTCCCAGCATCAGAGTCTTTTCCAATGAGTCAACTCTTCGCATGAGGTGGCCAAAGTACTGGAGTTTCAGCTTCAGCATCATTCCTTCCAAAGAACACCCAGGACTGATCTCCTTCAGAATGGACTGGTTGGATCTCCTTGCAGTCCAAGGGACTCTCAAGAGTCTTCTCCAACACCACAGTTCAAAAGCATCAATTCTTCAGCACTCAGCCTTCTTCACAGTCCAACTCTCACATCCATACATGACCACAGGAAAAACCATAGCCTTGACTAGACGGACCTTAGTCGGCAAAGTAATGTCTCTGCTTTTGAATATACTATCTAGGTTGGTCATAACTTTTCTTCCAAGGAGTAAGCTTCTTACAAAGATGGGCTCGATAAAGGACAGAAATAGTCTGGACCTAACAGAAGCAGAAGATATTAAAAAGAGGTGGCAAGAATACACAGAAGAACTGTACAAAAAAGATCTTCATGACCAAGATAATCATGATGGTGTGACCAAGATAATCATGATCACTAATCTAGAGCCAGACATCCCGGAATGGGAAGTCAAGTGGGCCTTGGAAAGCATCGCTACGAACAAAGCTAGTGGAGGTGATGGAATTCCAGTTGAGCTGTTTCAAATCGTGAAAGATGATGCTGTGAAAGTGCTGCACTCAATATGCCAGCAAATTTGGAAAACTCAGCAGTGGCCACAGGACTGGAAAAGGTCAGTTTTCATTCCAGTTCCAAAGAAAGGCAATGCCAAAGAATGCTCAAACTACCGCACAATTGCACTCATCTCACATGCTAGTAAAGTAATGCTCAAAATTCTCCAAGCCAGGCTTGAGCAATACGTGAACTGTGAACTTCCTGATGTTCAAGCTGGTTTTAGGAAAGGGCAAATATTAGGAGAAAGTCAACATGTTTACAAACAAGATTTAATGCTCTTGAGAATAGAGTTTTCCCCCTAAGTAGGAAAACTACACATTGTTTCAAAAGGTTACAATTTCAGTATCTGAAGAACCCAGCAGGTCTTATATGAGCTGCCTTTTGGAACCCTATATTTATCTTTTGTGATATATTCTACATAGCTAAAATCAACACTCACATTTTATACTTAATATTTAAAATTGTTTCTTGTGATAGGTATTGTCACTTTGTTATGCTGGTACTAGATTAAGCAAGTAACTTCCTAAAACAAGTTTTCCTTTTCAATTAGCAATTCAGATTTCATATGTGTTATACAGTGAACAATTAAAGAAAATTCCAGGAAAAAATTCCAAATTATCTGAAGAGACAGTCCTCACTTTATTCATGTGCTTCGTCGCTCAGTCATGTCTGACTCTTTGCAACCCCGTGGACTGTAGCCCACCAAACTTCTCTGCCCCTGGGATTCTCCAGGCAGGAATATAGAGTGGGTATCCATTCCTTTTTCCAGGGGATCTTCCTGACCCAGGGATGGACCGGGTCTTCGGCATTGCAGGCAGATTCTTTACTGTCTGAGCCAGGGTCTGAGCCACTACCCTTTATACATGGAACTTTATACAAGGCTCTTGGTAAATGAGCAAGAAATATTTGTTCAATTAATAAAATGAAGGAAATTAAAGCATAGAGTAGTTAGCCACCCAGCTGCTGGAATCCTTCACAATTTGGAGTCAGCCATTTAATTTCTTGGAACATCACTTGTTTCTCTCACAATGTAAGAATCAAGAGTTGTAAATAATCGGAAAATGCATTGAGAGGACTTCCCTGGCCATCCAGTGGTTAAGACTCACACTTTCAATATAGGGGTATGGGCTTGATCCCTGTCAGGGAAAAAAGATCCCATATGCTCTGTGGTGTGGCCAAAAGAGTAAAAAAAAAAAAAAACAAAAAGGAAAGAAAATATGTTGAAAACATTGTATTGCAAATATAATTAGTGGTTTTTTGTTTTGTTTTGTTTTTATGCAGAAACGGATTAATTCTTTCACCTGGGCTAAAGCTGGCCTTGACAATGGCACCTCGTGCTGGGTCCCACAGCTCAGTGAGAAATGGCATTCTGAGGCAGAGATGCAATTCTGCTGACTAAAGCGGCCTTCCTTCTGATGGCAACACTCCCATTTCTGTGACCTCCTCATGAGCTTATTCATCTGGATGGAGGCAAAAGACACGTCCTACCTGCAATCTGTGTGCACTAGGAAAGGTGGGCAGCTTCCCGCCTCCTTTCTGCCTTTGAGCAGCTCACTGGAAAGCCCCCGGCCCGAGGTTGCTCTGTTCCCAGTGGGCTGCACACACCGTTCCTGAATTTCCTATTTATGAGCATGCTGTGATGGAAGGTGGAGATACTTCTCCGGGGCATGTTCAGCCATCCGACCGTGCACACACAATTAGCCCCTGCATGATATGCTTCTTACTGAAAAAAAAAAAAAAGGCTTTTCATATGTATTCAGATTCCATTTTCAATTCTCAGTGGTGATCTGCAAGTTCACATGCAATGTGACTGCAGGCTTTAAAGGATGAATAATAGAAAGAGAAAGGTGGTCGGAAAAACGGCTGGGGAGAGAAGCTCCAAGGGGAACAATGGGGGAGAATCTTTGGGGAGAAAAAGTGACGGATTATGAGGAAAAGCAGAGATGAGGAACCATTTTTCCTTGCTGTATCTGTTAGCTGCTGCTGAATAACAAGCCATGTCCTGACCCAGTGACTTTGTTTTTGTTCAGTTGCTCAGTTGCGTCCGACTCTTTGAGACCCCATAGACTGCATCACGCCAGGCTTCCCTGTCCTTCACTGTCTCTCCAAGTTTGCTCAAACTCATGTCCATTGATGCCATCCAACCTTCTCCCTCCTCGTTACTGATCAGGGAATTTTTGCAGCAACTAATACCTATGGCTGGTGATCTTTATTTTGCCTGGCCAAAATTAATTCTGTTATTTTACTACACTCTGAGGGTTACTACATTCAATAGTTACATCTGACACACCTGTAAAGTCTTCTCATTTCCATGAAATGTTGTCTCCAATCCACTCTTCTGTAGAAGCATTCCCCAGCACCATGGTTTCATTTTCACTTTATGTATCAGAATCAGTCACTAAGGTTTTTATTGTCTTTTTGTTGGTCTAATATTCACATTGTCTGAATCAGAACTATATTCTGAAGAACTATCTTCCTTTGGGACAGTAGTATATATATCACAAGGACAATAAAGACAATATTTGCATAAAATTTACTGAAAAATTCTTATTCAATCCACATTTTGCCAGGCACCGTTTTAGAGAAATTTACCTTTAGAATATACACAAGATTGGAACAAAAGCCTCACAGAGCAAAATGTGAATGATAATGACAATCCTGAGTTGTATAATGAATGCTTGATCAATTGTAAGCTGTAACAGCTTGATGCAAAAGTGTTAGTTGCTCAGTCGTGTCTGACTCTTTGGACTTACAAACCCCATGGACTGTAGCCCACCATGCTCCTCTGTTCATGGAATTCTCCAGGCAAGAATACTGAGTGGGTAGCCATTCCCTCCTCCAGAGGATCTTCCTGACCTAGGGATTGAACCTGGGCCTCCTGCATCACAGGCCAATTCTTCACTCTCTGAGCTACCAAGTACAGGGATGTCAATTGTGTTTCTCTCTAAAAACATATTACTACATTTCTGGTCAATAACACTTGGGTAACAGAAGATGTATTAATACATCTCTGGTCAATAATGTGTTAAAATAACAAGCATTTAATACTCTCACTACTCAGTCATTCAGGTGGATCTGCTCATTTGCAATCCACAGCAGGCTGGGTCCGCAAGTCATCAAAGGGCAGGTTTTGATGGCCCTACTCACATGCCTATGGTTGGTTTTTGGTTGCTCGGAACAGCGGGTTGACTGGGGCTTTATCCATACGGTGCTGCAGGTTCCTAAGTGGGTAGAAGTCCACAAGGCCTCCAGAGGCTTAGGCTGGGACCTGGCACACCATAACTTCTGCTGTAAGCTCCTGGCCAAAGTCACAAGGCCAAGTCAAAGTCAAGGGTGAAGAACAAATCCTTCCTCTATACTGAAGGAGCTGTAAAATCAAGTTGTATCGGCTGTGGACTCAGGGAGGAGTGAAGGATTGTCTTCATATCTGCACTCAAAGAGCTATTCACGCCTTTCATAAAACTGGCAAAGGATCCACGTAGACACAGACACGATTTCTGTAGAATGCATGAAACTGGAGGCCTGGTTCCCCTTGTCACCCTTGGATTCCCGAAACACACATGAAGAAGATTGTGGAAGCTGACTGGGTGATTTCAAGATTCTTGCTGTTATAATGCATTTACTTATTCCTGTTTGGTTGCGCTGGGTCTTTGTGGCTGTGCGGGTTTGATCTGGTTTCGGTGAGCAGGGCCTACTCTTTGTTGCAGTGCCTGGTCTTCTCACTGTGACGGCTTGTCTTGTTGTGGAGACGAGCTCTAGGTGCCACGGGCTTCAGGGGGTTCAGCAGTTGTGGCACACGGGTTAGTCGCTCTGAGGCTTGTGGAATCTTCCCGGTCCAGGGATTGGACCCGTGTCCCCTCCACTGGCAAGCGGATTCTTATCCACTGTATCACCGGGGAAGTTCCTCAAAATATATATTTTTTAATCTATCTGGTAAAACCTTCTCTTTCACTTTTAGGCCTAGTTTCCAAATGTGAGGCAGCAGGTATTTTTTG
This sequence comes from Cephalophus harveyi, assembly GCA_006410635.1. Classification (NCBI taxonomy): domain Eukaryota; kingdom Metazoa; phylum Chordata; class Mammalia; order Artiodactyla; family Bovidae; genus Cephalophus; species Cephalophus harveyi. The sequence continues at coordinate 42,985 of SJYT01053358.1, forward strand.
AGCATCACCTATGTGCCTGGCCCTGGGGAAACCGCAGTGAATGGCACAGACCGAGTTCCTGACTTCTGGTCAACAGAGAGGACAGAGCAGAAAGGATTACACAGGTGCTGAAGCCTGCTTTTTCTTCAATACCGAACCTCGGCATTTCCCTCTCATGTTGTGCATCTTTTTAGTCAACGTATGAAATATCTTTAAAAAACAACAGCAACAACAACACAGGTTTGAGTTTTTTAAGAAGAATCATAATGTTGGGCAAAAAGATCATAACTGTGGCTACAATGGGATCACAAGCACCATTTAAGACCTTGGTTGTTGAGGCTTCATCAGAAAGGATACTATCATATCAAAGCAGTGTATTTAGAATATTATTTACAATGATTTCAATAATACAAACTTTTCTAGCAAAAATACTGACCGCTTTGACTTGACAATCTCTGGTGTGTACGCCCAGGTGAAAGGGATGATAAGCTCTGAAGTGACTTGACCGGTTGATGCTGTAGAGACTGAAAAGGTTGTCCTTAAAGTCATCTCTCTGCAAAATCTTCTCTTGGCTGAGCCTTCACCTTGACAGGAGCCTGGCCTGAATCTTCTTTGTGGTCCCAGCTGGATGTCTACTAATCATGTCCAAAGACATTAGCTGATAATGGCTTCATGCCTTGCATTTCCAAGAGATATTTAAATTTTAAATGAGGATACAAAGATGGAAATTTTGCATTCTATCTTTACCATCTTCAGCATTGCTAAGTGACAAAGCATGCAAGGGAAAGAAGGTCCTCAATAGATCATGGGTGACACCATACAGTCTTGGATTTCAAGCAGATCAGTTAATTAAATTAATAATATCTAGCTTTGTTCTAGTCCTGGAGGTTATCAGAATCCTTCTTGGTCCTCTTTATGACATCCTAGCATTCTTAAGGAAATAAAGCTAGTTAATGGGGTAAAATGTAAAATTTCAAAAGAACGAGGATTTCTTTTTCCTTCTTTCTTTCTTTCTTTTTTTTTTAAGTAGGAGCCTTGAATCCATTTACTGGAAAGATTCTATTTTAATGTTGGCCACTCACACAGATGAAGTTGATTATGAAGAGAAGAAATTGTTTGCTTCATTAGGCTTTAATTATAGAGATGAATTATTATGGATGAAAAGAGGGAGCCACAAAATTATGGAGATTGAATTCCAGTTCAATAAACAACTTCAAATATCTTTACTGGAGACATAAGCTAGTCATGTTCTTTTTTTCCCCCATTTAATTTGATGTCCGTTGACAAATGATGTTAGAATATATCTACAGTGTGTTGCTGGCTATCATTTAAATGATGCTTTTTCCCTCTAATTATATTTTCTGATGCTGGTATAGAGATAGATGGAGCTTACTTCCGCTTCAATTTATTTTGTGTAATAATGACAAAACGTTACATTCCTGCTTTCCTACTATCCATGAAGCCAAATTGCTTTTATAATAGCTCAGACGCCTTTGAGGGCTCCCCAATGCATGCAAAACTCCAAACACTGAGTTTGATGTTTAAGCACTTGCCGAATCAGATCCAACCTAAACATCTATTATTATTTTACAGCATTTTGCTGTAAAGATATAAAACTTCTACCATGGCAAATCTTCTGTTGGCCATTGCCTCTGAGAATTTAGGCACTGTCTATTTGCCCTTTAAAATTTTACTTCTTTGAATCCTAATTTTCAGGGCCCTGTGCAAATTACCCCCGCCATCTTTCTTCCCAGGCACAGTATTCTGCGTGGGCTCTGCTATCTGATGAGTGTCATACGTGTAAAACCTCTATATGCCTCTTGGGTTTCCCTGGCGGCTAAATGGTAAAGAATCCAATGCAGGAGATGCGGGTTCTATCCCTGGGCCGGGAAGACACCCTGGAAAAGGAAATGGTAACCCAGTCCAAAATATTCTTGCCTGGGAAATCCCACGGACAGAGGAGCCTGACGGGCTCAAGTCCCTGGGGTCACAAAGAGTCGGACACAACTGAGTAACTAAACGACACGGGGGCAGCGCCAGAAGTGGGTACCATGCCCAGGGTGGAACAGCCTGTCCATCTGTGGTAAGTCATGGAGCCTGGCTGACACGTCTACCCAGCCTCTCAAGACAGCGCGAAAGGTATATACTGTGGCCTCAGCCTCTTCCAGCTCTGAACGTGGTGAGGGTAGGTACTTCAGAATCCAAGGTGGATTTCTGAAAAGTGGAAGAATATATAAACTCTCTGGAGTGATCACTTTAACTTCAGTGAAACAGAACTCCCCACCTTGGGCGTGAAATAAAATAAAACACACAGACTCAGCGGGGCAGGAGCGGGAGGAGGTTCATCCCCCAGGAGGGCATCACAGCCAAGAGAGGATGGAGGATCATCAGGGAAGGGCTTCCCATTCAGAGTTTGTTTTGAGAGCAGTGATCTGGCAAGAAAATGTTCTCTCCCACAACCAGGAAGTGTTAAAGACCTACAGGGCCTTAGAGTTTCAGCCTATGCCCTGCCCAGGTGAGGTAATACAAAGTCACTCTGGACACAGGGTCCTTCGGAATCAGGGAGTTCAGAGAAATATTAAATCAGGCTGGGAAGAGACCAAGTGAAGTGAGTCAGGCAGGTGATGGCCACTCTAAACTTGGAGAATGTCCAACACACTAAACGCTGAAAGCTTTCCTTTCCACAGCAGGCCATGTCTCTGTGGAGTCCTCTGTGGAGGGCTCCATTTTTTCATTCAAGGAATGAAAAATATGTCAGCTTCATAACTGTCAAAAGCCCTTCAAATTATGGAAAGCAGAGAACACATTGTCTTTTTTATAACCTTTTATTTCATATTGAAGTATAGCAATTAACAATGTTGTGATGGTTTCAGGTGGAAACAGCAAAGAGACCTAGGCACACAAATACATGTATCCATTCTCCCAGTAACTCTCCTCCCATCCAGGTTGCCATATAACATTGAGCAGAGTTCCCTGTGATATACAGGTCAGTGGAGTCCTCTGTGGAGGGCTCCATTTTTTCATTCAAGGAATGAAAAATATGTCAGCTTCATAACTGTCAAAAGCCCTTCAAATTATGGAAAGCAGAGAACACATTGTCTTTTTTATAACCTTTTATTTCATATTGAAGTATAGCAATTAACAATGTTGTGATGGTTTCAGGTGGAAACAGCAAAGAGACCTAGGCACACAAATACATGTATCCATTCTCCCAGTAACTCTCCTCCCATCCAGGTTGCCATATAACATTGAGCAGAGTTCCCTGTGATATACAGGTCCATGTTGGCTATCCATTTTAAATATAGTGGATGTACATGTCCATCTCAAACTCCCTAATTACCCCTTCCCCTCTTCCCTCCAGCAACCATAAGTTCTGAGAACACATTATCTTGAGTCTTCCCATGGTTAGCTAGCCTCTTCAAAAAAGGCCAATTCACATTCATAAACCACATGAAAATGATGAAAATCAAACAAACAAACAAAAAACACAAGCTTCTCTGAGGGTCAGGATGGAGGTATTTGGGTTTTACTGAGCACAGATGTAAGACATCTGGAGGACAATGAGGTTCACTATCCTTGTCAATGTGGCTGAAATTTCTAGATCACAAGACTAGATCACTACTACTCTTGTTGAGCCGCTAAGTTGTATCCGACTCTTTGTGACCCCATGGACTGCAGCACAACAGGCTTCCCTACCCTTCACTACCTCCTGGAGTTTGCTCAAATTCTTGTCCACTGAATCAGTGATGCCATCCAATCACCTCATCCTCTGTCGTCCCCTTCTCCTCCTGCCTTCAATCTTTCCCAGCATCAGAGCCTTTTCCAATGAGTCAGTTCTTCACATCAGGTGGCCAAAGTATTGGCACTTCAGCTTCAGCGTCAGTTGATTTCCTTTCCAGGATTAACTGGTTTGATCACTATAGCCTCTCCCTTTAATACGTTAGCTTTACTCCAAAGTGTTACTGAAGCTTCGAATGCTGGCTATCATAGGCTATGGTTATTGGAAAACAAAGGAAAACAAAATCCATTATTCTAACTTGGAAACATCAACAGCTAATAGCAGGAAGAATAACTACAGTTTGCAGAATACCTGCAAGCTGGCAGAAGCCTTCAAAAGATTATCTGCACTATAGTCACCTGAATAAAAAGATACCTCCGCATAGAACAGGTGAGGAGATGCCAGTGACAGAGCTGCGATTTCAAAGCAGATGACAGACTTCACCCGAGGCCCCTTCCACTCTCAGGAGATGCTCAATTCTCTCTGCACCTTAGAATCGTCTGGAGAGCTTCAAAGCATGCACAGCCTCTATTCCTTTGAGATCTGTGTTTAATTTGTCCTGGGTGGGGCACCAGTCTCTTTATTTTATTTTATGGGTTGCCCAGTACAAGTTGAGAGAATTATCTGTCAGCAGGAAGCCTCCTCCTCTCTCTCCTCTTTGATCTGTAAGACATGGGGGTTGGCCTGGAATCTTGTGAAGGTGAAGACATGTTTCTGTGGAAAAGCGCCCAGGCTCTGGAAGCTCCTGCCAGGATTCAAATCCCCTCCGACGCCCGCCCTCCCAAACCCTCCCCCACCACCCAGCATCAGCCCTCAGGGTCTTCGTTACTGGTCTACACCTGTCTCTTATACACATCTCTGAATAACAAGCCATGTCCTGACCCAGTGACTTTGTTTTTGTTCAGTTGCTCAGTTGCGTCCGACTCTTTGAATCTTCGTTACTGGTCTACACAATAGAATACCTGGGTGCCTGGTGGACAGTTGCACTGGGGTTAGAAGCGAGGGAGGAGTTCAGAAGGGTGGTCAGTACTCACTCATGTCCACGCAATTATCAGGGCTTGACCCCACCTGACAGGACTCAGGCCAAGGCCAAGCGCAGCGCCCAGCCCAGCGCTTTCTTCAAATCTTCGGCAAGAAGGGCAGTTGGGTCCTGACACCCACTGTCCTCGAAGCTCTGGGTTTTACTCTCATCTCCTGATTCTCCAACTCTCACTGTTTGCACGTTTCCTGAGGACAATATTTGTCCTAAAGTGGCTCCATGCCTGTTTAGTCGCTCAGTCCTATCTGACTCTTTGTGACCCTATGTTCCATAGCCCTCTAGGCTCCTCTGTCCATGGGATTCTCCAGAGAAGACTGGAGTGGGTTGCCATTTTCCTCCTCCAGGGGATCTTCCCAAGCCAGGGATCAAACCTGCATCTCCTGGGTCTGTTGCATTGGTTGGTGAGTTCTTTAGCACTGAGCCACCAGTTCAGTATTCTATTTACTTCTCATCTGTTTAAAATTTTCCATAAAAAGCACTAAATTTTTTAAGATAAAGTAATAAAATGATCCTGAAGCCATCTGTCCTATGGAATACATATATTTCCAGTGGTTTGGGTCTCATGTTTATTATTACGTGTTACTATTGAACAAATTTATTACACACCCTCATTATAATACTAATTCTCCCAGGTTTACATTTAATCATTCAATAGTGACTAGCAAATAATCCATGCAGGGAACTTGTCACCTTTAGCAGCGTGAATATGCTGTCTTGAGTTTGTGCCCCAAGAATGCAGACGGATAAGCCTGGATGTGTACTTTTTGTGATCCATCACTTTCCCTGGTACTCAGATACGGACATCACTGGCAGTTTGGGCTAAGGGTCTTGTTATCTACAAGGCTTCAGTGGTTCATTGTGCTGCTATCTGGAGGAGTATTTTCAGACCCCCTTATCCTCCTGAAGGCCAGTAACATGCTGCCTGAGAGCAGTGGCCCATATTTAGGGTGTAGAGCAGCAGCACTGGCAGCTCACAGAGTCACATAACATTAGCCCGAAGGGGCAATGGAAGTCTCCTAGGTCAGCATCTCCTTGTGCAGATATGAAACAGAAGAGCGCCAAGTGGCTGTTGGCCCGAAGTCCCACAGCTCTTAGGCAGTGCAAACCTTCTCTTTCCTACTTGCAGGGGCCTCTAGTAGTCTTGAGGGCTTCCCTGATGGCTCCAGGGTAAAGAATCTACCTGTAATGCAGGAGACTTAGCGACATGGGTTCAATCCTTGGGTTGGGGAGATTCCCTGGAGAAGGAAATGGTAACCCACCCCAGAGTTCTTGCCTGGAGGATCCCATGGACAGAGGAGCCTGGTGGACTACAGTCTGCAGAGTCACAAAGAGTCAGAAACGACTGAGCAACTGGGCACACACATACCTATCAGTCTTGAACCATGATCCAGGAGGGCGTAACCAGGGCGGGAGGGACAAAGGCATGGGGATCACCTGACTCGCAGAGAATTGCTTTCATGAAGTGTGAGTACTGACTGGCTGAGTTTCAAGAGATGTCCTAGACCAGTGGTTCTCAAATGTCAGTGTGTGGCAGAGTTACCTGGAGGGCTAAAGCTCGGATCCCCCGGCCCTTTCCCCAGTGTTTCTGACTCTGAAACTGATGGAACTTGTATCAGAATTTGCATTTTTAACCATAGGGACACACTTTGATAACAAGAGGTTTGGGTGAGCACTTCGAACTCATTTCCCTGACTCCAACTATTACTGATGTCAACACTTTTAATTTTTTATTTATTTTTTTCTTGAAGTGGAGTTGATTTACAGAGTTGTGTTAGTTTTAAGTGTACAGAAAAGAGACTCAGAGATTATATATAATCATATATAATAGGCTTCCCAGGTGGCTCAGTGGGTAAATAATCCACCTGCAATGCAGAGATTTAGGTTCAGTCCCTGGGTGGTGGGAATCTCAGTGGGTCCATTTCGGCTCTGCGGTGGTGGGAGAGCTTAGCCATTGTCTGTATTTACAATCACCCAGCAAGAGGGGCCGTAAGAATGGTTTCATGCTCTTTTGATAAGTTTTTTATTCTGTTTAACCCATCAGTCCTGCAGTTGTGGTTCAAGATTAAAAGCTATCCAAGGTGAAAGCTATGGCTTTTCCAGTAGTCATGTATGGATATGAGAGTTGGACTATAAAGAAAGCTGAGTGCCAAAGAATTATGCTTTTGAACTGTGGTATGGAGAAGACTCTTGAGAGTCCCTCGGGCTGCAAGGAGATCAAACCAGTCCATCCTAAAGGAAATCAGTCCTGACTATTCATTGGAAGGACTGATGCTGAAGCTGAAACTCCAATAGTTTGGCCACCTGATGCAAAAAACTGACTCATTGGAAAAGACCTTGATGTTGGGTAAAAATGAAGGCAGAAGGAGAGGGGGACGACAGAGGATGAGATGGTTGGATGGCACCACTGGCTCGATGGATATGAGTTTGAGCAAGCTCTGGGAGTTGGTGATGGAGAGGGAAGCCTGGCGTGCTGCAGTCCATGGGGTTGCAAAGAGTCAGACACGACTGAGTGACTCGACTGAACTCAACTGAAGGTGAAAGGTTACCTAGAAGCCTGGCTTGCCCACAGTTGCTGGTACACTACAAGACTGTCTTCCCTTGATGACAGCATCCAACTCCTTTATTTTACACGGCAATGACCTAGGTGGAGAGTCCACCCTGACTGATATGCCTGCCTATTTTATGTAGCATCAGAAATTCCAGGTTGGAAAGCAGAGGCACCTTTCCTTCAACACTGTATATGGTACTGCATGTGGGATTGTGTTTCCATTAACTGTGAGTCATGTATTTCAATTTGAGCAAGTATTTTATGACATGTGTCCGAGGCAATATGATGGACACAGTTCAGAAGTTGTGAAAAGACCTTTTCTTTTCTTTTTCTTTCCCGGTGCTACAAAAATCATTGCAAAACACATTCAGAGTAGATGAGAAAGAGACAGAATCAATCTGAAAAGAAACTATGCGGCATTCAAACCCATTGATAAGAAGAACGTGAGTCACTAAGCCATAAATACTTACGGGTAATACTAGCCGGATAATCTGATTTTTCTGCATCACCTGGACTTCCAAACTTTCCTCTTGTTCTTGCTGCTGTTCTGTCACTAAGTTCTGTCTGATTCTTTGTGACCCCATGTACTGCCACACACCAGGCCTCCCTGCCCTTCACCATCCTTGAGTTTGTGCAAATTCGTATCCATTGAGTCAGTGATGCCACCCAACCATCTCCTCTGCTGTCTCCCACTTCTGCCCTCAATCTTTCCCAGCATCAGGGTCTTTTCCAATCAGTTGACTCTTCACATCAGGTGACCAAACTCTTGGAGCTTCAGCTTCAGCATCAGTCCTTCCAATGAATAGTCAGGGTTGATTTCCTTTAGGATGGACTGGTTGGATCTCCTTGGTTTGATTTCTTTCCTTTAATGATATGCTTTTTCCCCCCATTGGTTCTCTCTTTCTTCAACAAAATTCATTTTACCAAGACTTTGTGTTTGTGACATCACAGCTGAAGAAACACACGAGAGAGCACAGGTAAGACGTACTCGGCTGTGGGGTCTGAAATGAAGGGCTCCGCATGACAGCAAGTCGGGTGATTCTCAGGGCAGAGGAGCCTTTCAAGCCAGCGCTTTCTCTATATATCACATCTGCCGTGTCTGTCTCATTTTTTCCAGCTGTGAGCCAATCAGATTGCTGACACCCCACCCACATGTACTGGAGTGTTATCTAGAGATTCATTATTTAAGAAGCCATTTTACCCCTGTGTGTGTGGGTTTGTGTGTGCGTGTGCGTGTATGTGCGTGTGTGTGTGCACACCCAGAGAATAAGGTTCCTCTTGTGCTGTGGGCATGATGTCAGGGTCAGTTTCTCATTCTCGTCTACAAAGCTATGGAGAAGACTCTTGAGAGTCCCTCGGGCTGCAAGGAGATCAAACCAGTCCATCCTAAAGGAAATCAGTCCTGACTATTCATTGGAAGGACTGATGCTGAAGCTGAAACTCCAATAGTTTGGCCACCTGATGCAAAAAACTGACTCATTGGAAAAGACCTTGATGTTGGGTAAAAATGAAGGCAGAAGGAGAGGGGGACGACAGAGGATGAGATGGTTGGATGGCACCACTGGCTCGATGGATATGAGTTTGAGCAAGCTCTGGGAGTTGGTGATGGAGAGGGAAGCCTGGCGTGCTGCAGTCCATGGGGTTGCAAAGAGTCAGACACGACTGAGTGACTCGACTGAACTCAACTGAAGGTGAAAGGTTACCTAGAAGCCTGGCTTGCCCACAGTTGCTGGTACACTACAAGACTGTCTTCCCTTGATGACAGCATCCAACTCCTTTATTTTACACGGCAATGACCTAGGTGGAGAGTCCACCCTGACTGATATGCCTGCCTATTTTATGTAGCATCAGAAATTCCAGGTTGGAAAGCAGAGGCACCTTTCCTTCAACACTGTATATGGTACTGCATGTGGGATTGTGTTTCCATTAACTGTGAGTCATGTATTTCAATTTGAGCAAGTATTTTATGACATGTGTCCGAGGCAATATGATGGACACAGTCCAGAAGTTGTGAAAAGACCTTTTCTTTTCTTTTTCTTTCCCGGTGCTACAAAAATCATTGCAAAACACATTCAGAGTAGATGAGAAAGAGACAGAATCAATCTGAAAAGAAACTATGCGGCATTCAAACCCATTGATAAGAAGAACGTGAGTCACTAAGCCATAAATACTTACGGGTAATACTAGCCGGATAATCTGATTTTTCTGCATCACCTGGACTTCCAAACTTTCCTCTTGTTCTTGCTGCTGTTCTGTCACTAAGTTCTGTCTGATTCTTTGTGACCCCATGTACTGCCACACACCAGGCCTCCCTGCCCTTCACCATCCTTGAGTTTGTGCAAATTCGTATCCATTGAGTCAGTGATGCCACCCAACCATCTCCTCTGCTGTCTCCCACTTCTGCCCTCAATCTTTCCCAGCATCAGGGTCTTTTCCAATCAGTTGACTCTTCACATCAGGTGACCAAACTCTTGGAGCTTCAGCTTCAGCATCAGTCCTTCCAATGAATAGTCAGGGTTGATTTCCTTTAGGATGGACTGGTTGGATCTCCTTGGTTTGATTTCTTTCCTTTAATGATATGCTTTTTCCCCCCATTGGTTCTCTCTTTCTTCAACAAAATTCATTTTACCAAGACTTTGTGTTTGTGACATCACAGCTGAAGAAACACACGAGAGAGCACAGGTAAGACGTACTCGGCTGTGGGGTCTGAAATGAAGGGCTCCGCATGACAGCAAGTCGGGTGATTCTCAGGGCAGAGGAGCCTTTCAAGCCAGCGCTTTCTCTATATATCACATCTGCCGTGTCTGTCTCATTTTTTCCAGCTGTGAGCCAATCAGATTGCTGACACCCCACCCACATGTACTGGAGTGTTATCTAGAGATTCATTATTTAAGAAGCCATTTTACCCCTGTGTGTGTGGGTTTGTGTGTGCGTGTGCGTGTATGTGCGTGTGTGTGTGCACACCCAGAGAATAAGGTTCCTCTTGTGCTGTGGGCATGATGTCAGGGTCAGTTTCTCATTCTCGTCTACAAAGCTTTCCTTCTTCTGATGCAGCAATTAGCCGACTATTAATAAAAAGACATTAGGTTATGCTTATTTATTTTTAAGGAATGACATCATCCCCTGCCTTAATGTCTAGCAATGGAGCAATTCATAGGTCTTTCCATTTATGACATCATGGAAGCTGATTGAACTTGGCAATTACCTCGCTGTTTTCACAACAGTGTTGAAAGGGGTGCTGAAAGGGGGGTTGGTGGCAAGGGTCTGAATAAACATCTATGGGACTGTGAGTCCTCTTATTTCATGGAGTCAATTTGTACCCAGTGAGAAGTACCCGCAGAGCCCAGTTCAGAGTGCAAACATCCCCTCCTTATTCCAGAGCAAAGCAAGAACTCTCAGTCCGACAGGTTAGGGTACTCTTGGTGATATCTGCACTTAGTTGACCGTCCATCAGGGATCATCCAATAACGAAGCTTTACTCACCAGAAGCTGCAAGCCTCCAGTTTCTGATCTGATCCATTACTGGAGCACATGGACACACACAGCTTTGTGGAATTTTGAAAACAGAAAGGACTTTGAGGTTCAATTTTAGACATGGGGGAATTGACCCCTAAATTACTCAGGAAGTCTGATTAATGCCAAACCGTTAGCAAGTGCAAAGGTTGGTTTTATTTCTACTCTGTGAAAATACCTCTGTCAAACATGTCACCTCTCTAGACTAACTGAGATTCTCTTACCACTAGTGGAACTTGTGACATCTTACTTGAATTTATCTGGTTCTCTGTAATGACTGAAAAAACAAAATGTCCAGTCATGACAATGCTTCTCACATTGAATACCTTTTTTTTTTTTTTGGAGTAGAGCTGATTTATATCGAATCATTTTGCACCTATTATTTAAGGTTCAGGAACAGGACTGTTCAAGGCTCTGGAGTCAGTGGACTATTGAAATGGAATCATGTCACCTCCCCACTTCCCCTGAGAGTTCGTATTTTAAGGGCACAGATTAGTCTTCACCAAAGAAATCAATCTTTTTCCCCCTTCTCCTCTCATTATGGTCAAACGGGAAGCAGGGACTTTATCAATAAAGGGTCTGATTATGTAGGTCATTAAGAAGATAATCAGATCTATTGCTCGGTGATGAAACTGCCAAAGGTCTAACTAATTGACTATAAAGTCATGGCCTTTGACCAGAGTCAGTCAAGGGAAACTTCCTTTTCACAATCACAGCTTCTGCTTATAACCAACCTTGCAATGACGGATTTATAAGAGCTAGACACTGACCATCACCTTTACCAATATGTACATGTCTCTAGAATCAAGACTTGGACTTAAAACTTAGAACGATTTATGCAAGATTGCAACTGGAATGGGAGGAAAATAATTTTCTCAATCCTCTTAGGGTCCTTGGATGGATCTGAAAATTAAACTGAGAAAGACAGAGGAACAGAGAAAAGCATAAATGTTATCTGGAATTTTCACATGTCCATGGAAGCCTTCACATAAAAATGAAGACCCAGAAAAGTATCCAGAGCAGGAAGCTTTTTATAGCTTTTGGAACCAAAAAAAAAAAAAAAAAAAAAAAAATCTGTGAAGAATGAGTGGACCAGGGATGGTGAAGGATTAACAAGGAGGTTAAGGGTGAGTTTAACAAGGTTTGTTGGTCAGTCTTCTCAGCCCCATGTTCCTCATCTCTGCTAATGAGAACGTGTTCTTTCCTCCTAATACGGGGAGGGTACCTTCCAGATGGGAGCTTTCTGATCTGATTCAGGGACAGGGCTATGGGAAGAAGGTCAGTGTGACCTTCCTGCTTTTCTCAAATTCCTTCAGCTTAAGCTTTACAATGTATCAAAGTGCAGTGTGTCCTGAACTCCTTCACAAACAATGATGTACCAAGACTGCCTAAAAGATTCTCTCCCATCTCAGAAACATCCATTTAAAAGGTTGAACAGTTTTGAGTAGTTTGGTTTGTTTTAGGAGATAGAGGAGTTGATATCCTACACTGAAGCATGACTTTTTCACACAATGTTTCTATTCTTGCTTTAGAGTGATTTTCACATCTGCATCTGGAGAAGGAAATGGCAACCCACTCCAACCTATTCTTGCCTAGAGAATCCCAAGGACAGAGGAGCCTGGTGGGCTACAGTCCACCGGGTCGTGAAGAGTCAGACACAACTGAGCGACTAACACTTTCTTTCCTATCCAGAGAAGAGTAAGAAGCACCTCCTATGAAATAGACCTTTCTGTATTTGTGAATGAAAACATCAAGGAAATTCAAGTGCATTGTATTTCTCAGCCCCAAACCCCAGGAGGAAAGTGTGTCTGTAACAAAAATCATTAGTTGTAACAAGAGAGAGGAGACAGTTGCCACACCCACCAGCAGCATCACCTACCTCACCATGAACTCTACTCTGTATACTCGGCCAAGGATACACTGTGTTATGAACGGAATGCTTGTGTCCCCCTAAAGTTCATAGGTTGAAACATAACCCCCAAAGTGATGGTGTGAGGAGATGGGGCTTTGGGGAGGTGATTAGATCTTGAAGGTGGAGCCCCTTTGAATGGGTTTCACGCTCTAATAAAAGAAACCCCACAGAGTTTACTAGCTTCTTCTGCCAAGTGAAGATACAATAAGTCTGTGACATGCAAAAGTCCTCTCCTCTGACCATACTGGCAGCCTGATCTTGGCCTTCCAGCTTCCAGAGCTACTAGACACAAGTTCCTGATATTCCTAAGCTGCTAGGTTGCATTGTTTCACTGTAGCTGTAACGGACTAAGACACCAGGCTTGGTACCTTAGTGGATCCACTAGAACTTTGTTGCTCTAAGAGAGGTCTGAGGATATCCAGCATCAACACTGTTGGGAGCTTACAAAAAAAAAAAAAGGCAGAATCTTGAACTTCAACCAAGATCAACAGAATTAGCACTTACTTTTTAACAAGCTCTGCAGATGATTCCCAGGCAAGTTGAAGTCTGAGAATGGGGGGTTTAGAAGAGTTCTGCTCAGCTTGAACAATTGTTGGAATCACGGAGAGTTTTAGAAAAGACAGACTCCTGATTCCCATTCCGAAGTATTTCAATTTAATTGTGATGAGGCTGCAGCCTGGACTTTGGGGTTCTAAACTGTAGCCCTGTCTTTAACCTCTGCTCTAAGGCAGTGTTTCTCAAGCCTCCTTGGTTTAAAAAAAAAAAAAATGCACCTAATACTTGTTAAGAATTTAGACCCTCAAGCTTCACCTTGGATTCACCATTTCTATACCTCTGATGACCAGATCTTGAAGGCTGTATGTTTACAGGTGGCTCACATGATTCTGATCCTCAGAAACCTTTGGCAAACACTTTAGAATAGTTTGAGTGCATACACCACAAGAAGGTAGTAATATCCTTCAAAACAATATGCTTCTGGGCTCTTCTCAGCCAAAACATTACTTTTATGGACCTCATTAGACAGCCGTTGATGACGTACAATTATGAATTTATTGTGTTTGGTTCACTAATGGATAGTTTTGACTATTTGCTTCTATACTTTAGAGCAGGACTTTAAATCCATTATCTATTCATTCAAATAACATTTATGAAAGGCTATATTTATTAGACAAAGTTTGAAACACTGAGGATGTAATTGCGGAACAAAACAAAGCCTTTACTCCCATGACATTTTTGTTCCAATGAGGAAACAAATAATGAAAAATAGTGAACAGAAAATCTTCAGTGAGAAGAGCCATGACAAAATAAAATGCATGAATGTAATATTAATAGAAAGTGACTGAGGATGAAAAGCATCGGTTTTAGGTAGGTTAGTGGGAAGGGATTCCATGAGGTTCAAGTTGAGATTTAAAAGATGAGAACCTCAAAAAATAGCCAAGAAAAGCATGCTCTAGACAGAGGAAATACTACATGTAAAAGGCCTGAGCGGGACCAAGAACAGGTCAATGTGTCTGCATCATGGTCAATAACACGATAGTTCAAGGTGAGACTGCAGAAACAGTCATGGAGCCAGATGAAACAGAAGTTAGCTTTTACTCTAAGAGCAAGGAAAAGGCACTACAAGGGTTTCGCAGGGAGGTGATGTGATTTGAAGAAAAGATTGTCATGGCAGAAGTGGGAGCTGGAAATCTCATTAGGCAGTTTTTGTAGTTGACAAGGTGAGAGATGCTGCTGCCCCAGACTGTAGAGGTTGTGTGTTATTATTGTTCAGTCACTAAGTCGAGTCGTGGGGCTCTTTGTGACCCCATGGACTGCAGCACGCCAGGCTTCCCTGTCCTTCACTATCTCCCAGAGTTTGCTCACACTCATGTCCATTGAGTTGGTGACGCCATCCAACAACCTCATCCTCTGTCATTCCCCTTCTCCTGCTGTCTTCAGTCTTTCCCAGAATCAGGGTGTTTTCCAATGAGCCAGCTCTTCACATCAGGTGGCCAAAGTATTGGTGCTTCAACTTCAGTATCAGTCCTTTCAAAGAATATTCAGGGTTGATTTCCTTTAGAATTGACTGGTTTGATCTCTTTGCAGTCCAAAGGACTCTCTAGAGTCTTCTTCAGCAGCACAACTCGAAAGATCAGTTCTTCGGCGCTCAGCCTCGAGCAGAGAAAAAAGTGCATTCCTTCCCGCACTCCCCCAGGTATGCCCCACTGTCACATATTTATGATTTGATGTACTTCCCATTAAAAAAAAAACAAACCTGATTTGTTCCTGTGGTGTTTATGTTTTATTCGTTTTGTAGAAGCCTGTTTTTGTCTTTGCATATTCAGCCGGAAGAAATGAATTCTCGCCCATTTGAGTGTGAGACCAAAGAACTGTCCACTCATTCCTGATAAGCCTTTTCCTCTGGTTTTGTTCAAGATTTTCATTCATAAATCTCTGCAGCATTTATTTGCCTTTCCTGATTTTTTTTTCCCTAGCTTTGGTTTTGAAGCCCTTCTAATGCTCTTTGTCAATTGTGCAATGCTTTCCATGTGAATGGAAGGAACATTCATACCATTTTGAATGGTTAAGTGCCTTTAAATGATTTAAAATGCTGGGAAGATATTTAACTCTTTGGCAAGGGGATTTGGAGTGCATGTTATTTCCAGCTGTGGGTTAGATGCATATTTGGAAGGAGAAATTCTTAGCATCAAGAATATCATAGAATACATCCAGGTGTTTTTAAAACCTGCAAAAATACTGCTGTGAAGTAGAATCTTTCATTGTTCCTTCAAGATGCCACACTCCTTCCTTAGTGAAAACAGATACCACGCACCGTGCTTCTGAAAGGGCTCTTGGAATCATTCCAATCAGTTAGGATGGAAAGCCGGCTTTCGAAAACATTAAAAGCAGGAAACTGGAGGGAGAGAATGTGGGCATTTGCGAAGGTGCTAAAGATGAACAGGATTTAACTCTGTAAAGAAAGAAGTCTGGGGTAGGTGGTAGAAAATTCCATTCTGGAAGATGGAGAGTGATAAAGAACGGGATTGGAAGGAGGACTCAAGAAGTAATAAACCATTACATTGATGGCTCTAGGTTGCAAAGAGGAGGGAAAAAGGCAGCACTATGTCATTATGACTCAAGCGAAATAGTTGATCCGGGAACCTGGACCAGTTATGCACTCACAAGCGGTTATGCTCAGCATTCCTCTAGCTGGGTTGTTAGAGAACATGCCTGGATTTTAAGGTTGGCCTCCAGGAGGACAATCCAACAACACATGCCTTTGTGTTGCTTTCAGAGAAAGGACATGGGGGTGATGGGATCATGGACTATTTCAGTTGAAGACCGAATTAAGTCTGCCGGGCTGTGATCCAATTAATAGCAAAGCAATTCATTGTAATTGACCCCAGAAGAGTTGATTCGGTGACACATGGATGGAGCTTTGACAGCTTAGCAGTGAGATCAGGGAAGGAAATGAATATGTGATTTAAGTAAATTCAGGCACCTGGAAGTTTAATAGGTTTAGACACTTTCATCTTTTGTTATTGGATTGACTCTGGCCCAGTTGGGAGTTACTGAAAAATTGATTGCAATAAACTGGCCTCCGTGACAGGCCACTCTGGGGCTCAAAGCTCCTTCTTGGATCACCTAGGGGAAATGATACCACAGAAGCACTGGCAAATGCTCGTGTGTTTTACTCACACAGACCAACCTTGTGTTTCTTCCTAGTGGGGTGGCTGTAAAGCATGACAAACGGTAAGAAGTTTGGGAACCAGAGGTAAGACCTAAAAATGCCAGAAAGACCTGACTTGGACACTGTTCAAGCAACACACTTTTAATTAAACCAAGAAGTTGGTCACAAGCTGGTTCCTTCTAGATTCTAGCCTTCCATTAGATCCAATATTTTCATGGCCACAATAAGGAGTTGAGTTCGGTCCTACTTTAAAATATCTCTTCTTCCTTTGGTTTTAGACCCTCTGCTGTCTCTTCTGCATCTCCTTCCATCGCTCTGTAGGCGTGTAATTGGTGTATGTTTCCCGATGGGATACACGCGCAAAGAGTGGACCTAAAGTTTTCATAGCTTTTTAAAAATGTAGAAGTAATCCATGAGTGTAAAATTTCAAGCCCTGTGGAAGTTGTTGTTTAGTTGCTAAGTCATGTCTGACTCTTTGTGATGCCATGGACTGTAGCCCTCCAGGCTCCTCTGTCCATGGGATTTCCTAGTCAAGAATACTGAAGTGGAGTGCCATTTCCTTCTCCGGGAGATCTTCCCCATCCAGGGATTGAATCCACATCTCCTGTGTTGGTGGGTGAACTCTTTGCCTATGAGCCACTAGGGAAAAGTGAAAGTGTTACTTGCTAATTCATGTCCAGCTCTTTGTGACCCCATGGACTCTAGCCCACCAGGCTCCTCTGTCCTTGGAATTCTCTAGGCAAAAACACTGGAGTGAATTGTCATTCCCTTCTCCAGGGGATCTTCTCAACCCTTTGGAAATAAATGAAGCAAAAAAGGAAAAGAATATTTCAAATTTAGATGAGCATTACCCAATTGCCTTCCACAAATTCTGTACCAATATGTACTCACACCAACAGTACAGGAGAGAGTCCTTTCTTTCTCTTATCTTTGCCAAGAGTTGGTAGAACCACTTATTGTGTCTGATGCTAAACTTCAGGGTATTGAGTATGGGTTTGGGGTTGGTTTTTTGTTTGTTTTATGAAGTGGGCTCACTTGCCATTCTCCAGGCCCACTCCAGTCTCCTTTCTGGTCCTTTCAAACAGCAAGTTGTCAGCCAGCGCTCAGACTTTCTTGGCCTGGAAACTTCCTCAGGTCTTCCCAGCTGGTAACCTTCTTGAGTCTTAGATTGAATGACACTTCTCCTGGCAGAATTTCCCTCTCCACTGATTTAGAAGAAAAACCAAATTCACTCTGACCTGACCGTTCACCCTATTCCTCCACTTATTGCCCTCAAAGGACATGTCCTGATAAAATACCTGTGTTCACGTAGTTGCTTGTTTTCCATTTCTTTCTCCACCAGCACCTTGACAGCAGAGACCTGTATGCCTTCTGAGGCCTTCTTTTTCCAGCCTGGCCCAGAGATTGGCAAAGAATAGTGATGCCTTTTTGGAAGGCACGGATGAATAGCTTCTCCATCTTTTCCTTGGAGCCACGGATGGAGGGGTGGGAGGGAGACAGATGTGGAATCTATGATGATTCCTGCTTCATACCCGCTGGTCCCCTTGAAATGAACATAACCTTCCCCCATCAAATCAGCACACTTGGAGGAAATAAGAGAGAGCTTCTCTCTTCATGATCTCCTTTCATGATCAAACTTGGAAAATGTTACCACATTTTGAGACTCTCGCTTATTTTTCCATTTGTTTGAGTGCATCTTCCAAATTATCATTTGCACCATAGACACCAAGACACCATAGACAGCTTGTTTTTAGTGGGAAAGAAGTATATTAATTTTTCTGACTTGTGCATTTTTTCTAACTCCTAAGAAAAAGCATGGGAAGTTCATGGAAATTTGATATGATGGGGATTTCTCATGTTGGTGGTGGTGGCTTGGTTTTATTTTTTCTTAATCTCATGATCATTGTACATTTAGACAATTCTGAAGAGAATAAAGAAGGAGTGTGATACATGCATTACCTTTTCTTCCTAAAATGTACATTTTGTCTTAAACTGAATTCCTCTAAAGGCAGTGCTGAGGTAGGATTAGGATGTGAGTCCTTTACTTTGATCTGGACCATTTTTAAGTCTTTATTAACTTGTTACAACACCGTTTCTGCTTTTTTTTTTTTTGTCTTGGCCATGAGGCATGTGGAATCTTAGCTTCCTGACCAGGGATCAAGTCACATACCTACCACTGGATCGCTAGGGAAGTCCTTGTAAGTCCTTTATTTTGGAAGTAATCTAAGAAGCAGCTCTAAGAGAGAGGGGAAGTAAGAGTGTAGGGAAAGAAGTTGATATACTCTGCAAAAAAGAGCAAGGTCACCACCGTGAGCAGCTGGGGCTCAGTCCTGCTGGAGGTATCAGTCAGACCAAGTAGAACACCCCTCTCAGTGGTCCCATCTGAGAGACAAGCGTATTAGTGCATTTGGATTCCATTTCCAGGGCTTCCCTGGTGGCTCAGTGGTAAAGAATCTGCCTGCCAATGAAGGAGACACAGGTTCGATCCCTGAGTTGGGAAGATCCCTTGGAGGAGGAAATGGCACCCCGCTCCAGTATTCTTGCCTGGGAAATCCCATGGGCAGAGGAACCGGGCGGACCACAGTCCATGGGGGTCACAAAGAGTCAGACATAACTTAGCAGTTCAGCAGCAACAACAATTCATTTCCAGTCCATAACTGGATGAGGACTGCTTCTACAGGCATTAGTTCCCCAGAACCCCCATCCCCATCCTCTGGGGGTGAAGTGGAGAGAAGCAAAAGATCTTCCTGCTTTATTCATTCAACAAAGAGCACCTACAATCCACCAGACCATTCTCTGCTCTCAGCATACACGTCACTCAACCAATACAGTCCACTGCCCTCATGTATTCCCAGTATTTCTTCTTTCGTGAGTCACTCATTAATCTGACAAGTACTTCATCCCGTTACCAATACTTTTAAAACTACCTGTGCATTCAGAGTGTGTTTTTTTTTTTTTTTTTGGCTGTGCTGGGTTTTTGTGGCTTTGCTCTAATTGCAGAGAACAGGGTCTATTTTCATGCAGTGCGTGGTCTTCTCGGTGCGGTGGCTTCTCTTATTGAAGAGCATGGGCTCTAGGGTGCACCGGCCTCAGTAGCTATGGTCCGGGCCCTAGAACACAGGCTTAATAATTGTGGCACACAGGCTTAGTTGCTCTGTGGCATGTGGGATCCTCCTGGACCAGGGATGGAACCTGCGCCTCCTGCACTGGCAGGCGAATTCTTTACCACTGAGCCACCAGGGAAGCCCTGGGTTTTTAATTATACGGTTATGCTATTATCTATTTCCATAATCACAAAACCTTTTCATTTCTGTTTATATTTTAGCATTTGTAGTTCTTCTCTGGCAGCTAAGAAAAGTTTTAATTTTGTGTAGGCACCTCTTTCCACGTTACCCTATATTTTTCTACCTACTTACCCTAGGATTATAGAAATAGCCATCCACATTTTCCCCTCATACTTTTATAATAATGAAGCTTTTAATTTGAAAACGTACCAAATCACATACAAAGCAGATCTATTCCTGGGCCAGGCCTGACCTGAGAATCACGTTCACCTAATGTTGGATACACTGCTTGGTTATGAAAGAGTGCTTTTCCCTACTAAGAGGTGTGTGTTACTCCTGCGTCAGACTCACCATGTGTTGAAATGTGGTGATGTCAACACCAGAACCACATCAAATCACCTAAGTCAAAATGATCTTGGAAACAGAGTTACTCCCTTTAAGTCTTGGTCGCTCAGTCGTGGCTGACTCTTTTGCGACCCCATGGACTGTAGCCTGCCAGGCTCCTCCGTCCATGGAGTTCTCTAGGCAAAAATACTGGGGGTCCTTCTTCAGGGGATCTTCCTGACCCAGGGACTAAACCCAAGTCTCCTGCATTGCAGGCAGATTCTTTACCATCTGAGCCACCAGGGAAGCCTCGTTTCTTACTGCCTTTAAAATAAGGTCGAAAACTCCTACCAGGCTTGCTGGCCCTGTCCCACTTGAGCCGCTGCTCCCTGGAAATGACACGTCCTCTCCCATTGCCTATGGCATCATTCACCCCTACAGGAAATGAGTTTCCTCCCCACGTTCAGTTGGCTGACTTCTATTCCTCTTCCAGATCTCAGCTTCAGTGCCACTTCTTCCAGGGGTGGTGGCATTTTAGTTGCAAAGTCGTGTCCGACTCTTGCGACCCAGTCGACTGCAGCTCACCAGGCTCCTCTGTCCATGGGATTCCTAGGTAAGAATACTGCAGTGGGTTGCCATTTCCTCCTCCAGGAGATCTTCTGACTCAGGGATTAAACGCATGTCTCTGCGTTTCCTGCATTGGCAGGCAGTTCTTGAGCCCTGAGCCGCCTGGGAAGCCCTGAGGAGACTGGAGGGTCCTCAAGATAGTAAGAGTGCTGGGGGCTGTGTACTCAGTTTAAAGCCCAGAGATGCTACGTAAGTGACATATGTTCACACAGGGCGAACAGCAGAGCAGCGATTCTTGACCCAGGACTGTCACTTGTTCATTGAGGACACCACCTAATCAGGGTTCCAAGGCTTATTCAAGTTGGGACAAGGGACTAGTAAGTGGATGGGCTTTGTAAGCTGTCAAGCGGGGGCAAACCCTGGAGGTGGGGGTAGGGTGACCATCTGCAGGACAAAGAAAGCCACTTATCTGAATGCTTGCATTTGGGAAGGAATGTGAGCCTGGGACTCCAGATCCCACCCAGGTTCAGTGTGTCTGACCCAGGGTTATTTTCGATTCAAGGCCTCTGTGCCCTGGTTTCTATCAACACTGAAATAAACACTGCTTTGCAATCTGCACCTTTTATTAATGGTGTGACTCACTGAATGAGGGCTTTGCTGACTCATATCGAGCTCCCTTCGAGAGCGGAGGCCCATCAGGGAATCGCAGACAACTGTCAACTTGGGCCCATTATGCATCTGCAACTGGCAAGGCCAGCTGCCCCTCGAGCTCCTCGACCCTCCAGAAGAGTGGGAAAAGCGTGTAAAAGTCACTCAGTCATGTCTGAGTCTTTGCCACCCTATGGATAGTCCACAGAATTCTCCAGGCCAGAATACTGGAGTGGGTAGCCTTTCCCTTCTCCAGGGGATCTTCCCAACCCAGCAACTGAACCCAGGTCTTCTGCATTGCAGGCAGATTCTTTACCAGCTGAGCCACCAGGGAAGCCCACACAAGAGCCCAGCACAGCCCCAAATAGACACGAGTTTTAAGCAAAAATAAACAAATGGGACCTAATTAAAATTAAAAGCTTCTGCACAACAAAGGAAACAATAAGCAAGGTGAAAAGGCAGCCTTCAGAATGGGAGAAAATAATAGCAAATGAAGCAACTGACAAACAATTAATCTCAAAAATATACAAGCAACTCCTGCAGCTCAATTCCAGAAAAATAAACGACCCAATCAAAAAATGGGCCAAAGAACTAAACAGATATTTCTCCAAAGAAGACATACAGATGGCTAACAAACACTTGAAAAGATGGTCAACATCACTCATTATCAGAGAAATGGAAATCAAAACCACAATGAGGACCATTTCACGCCAGTCAGAATGGCTTCTCTCCAAAAGTCTACAAACAATAAATGCTGGAAAGGGTGTGGAGAAAAGGGAACCGTCTTACACTGTTGGTGGGAATGCAAACTAGTACAGCCACTATGGAGAACAGTGTGGAGATTCCTTAAAAAACTGGAAATAGAACTGCCTTATGACCCAGCAATCCCACTGCTGGGCATACACACCGAGGAAACCAGAATTGAAAGAGACACGTATACCCCAATGTTCATCGCAGCACTGTTTATAATAGCCAGGACATGGAAGCAACCTAGATGTCCATCAGCAGATGAATGGATAAGAAAGCTGTGGTACATATACACAATGGAGTATTACTCAGCCATTAAAAAGAATACATTTGAATCAGTTCTAATGAGGTGGATGAAACTGGAGCCTATTATACAGAGTGAAGTAAGCCAGAAAGAAAAACACCAATACAGTATACTATACACAATGGAGTATTACTCAGCCATTATAAAGAATACATTTGAATCAGTTCTAATGAGGTGGATGAAACTGGAGCCGATTATACAGAGTGAAGTAAGCCAGAAAGAAAAACACCAATACAGTATACTAACACATATATATGGAATTTAGAAAGATAGTAATGATAACCCTGTATGTGAGACAGCAAAAGAGACACATGTATAGAACAGTCTTTTGGACTCTGTGGGAGAGGGAGAGGGTGGGATGATTTGGGAGAATGGCATTGAAACATGTATAATATCATATAAGAAACGAATCGCCAGTCTAGGTTTGATGCAGGATACAGGATGCTTGCGGCTGGTGCACTGGGATGACCCAGAGAGATGGTATGGGGAGGGAGATGGGAGGGGGGTTCAGGATTGGGAACATGTGTACACCTGTGGTGGATTCATGTTGATTTATGGCAAAACCAATACAGTATTGTAAAGTAAAATAAAGTAAAAAAAAGAAAAGAAAGAAAGTGCTGCACTCAGTATGTCAGCAAATTTGGAAAACTCAGCAGTGGCCACAGGACTAGAAAAGGTCAGTCTTCATTCCAATCCCAAAGAAAGGCAATACCAAAGAATACTCAAACTACCTCACAATTGCACTCATCTCACACACTAGTAATGCTCAAAATTCTCCAAGCCAGGCTTCAGCAATACGTAAACCATGAACTTCCAGATGTTCAAGCTGGTTTTAGAAAAGGCAGAGGAACCAGAGATCAAATTGCCAACATCTGCTGGATCATCGAAAAAGCAAGAGAGTGCCAGAGAAACATCTATTTCTGCTTTATTGACTATGCCAAAGCCTTTGACTGTGTGGATCACAATAAACTCTGGAAAATTCTGAAAGAGATGGGAATACCAGACCACCTGACCTGCCTCTTGAGAAACCTGTATGCAGGTCAGGAAGCAACAGTTAGAACCAGACACGGAACAACAGACTGGTTCCAAATAGGAAAAGGAGTACGTCAAGGCTGTATATTGTCACCCTGCTTATTTAATTTATATGCAGAGTACATCATGGGAAATGCCGGGCTGGAAGAAGCACAAGCTGGAATCAAGTTTGCCAGGAGAAATATCAATAACCTCAGGTATGCAGATGACACCACTCTTATGGCAGAAAGTGAATAAGAACTAAAGAGCCTCTTGATGAAAGTGAAAAAGGAGAGTGAAAAAGCTGGCTTAAAACTCAACGTTCAGAAAACAAAGATCAAGGCATTCGGTCCCATCACTTCATGGCAAATAGTTGGGGAAACAGTGGAAACAGTGGCTGACTTAATTTTTTGGGCTCCAAAATCACCGCAGATGGTGATTGCAGCCATGAAATTAAAAGACACTTACTCCTTGGAAAAAAAGTTATGACCAACCTAGACAGCATACTAAAAAGCAGAGACATTACTTTGTCAACAAAGGTCTGTCTAGTCAAGGCTATGGTTTTTCCAGTGGTCATGTATGAATGTGAGAGTTGGACTATAAAGAAAGCTGAGCACCAAAGAATTGATGCTTTTAAACTGTGGTGTTGGAGAAGACTCTTGAGAGTCCCTTGGACTGCAAGGAGATCCAACCAGTCCATCCTAAAGGAGATCAGTCCTGGGTGTTCATTGGAAGAACTGATGTTGAAGCTGAAACTCCAATACTTTGGCCACCTGATGCGGAGAGCTGACTCATTTGAAAAGACCCTGATGCTAGGAAAGATAGAGGGCAGAAGGAGAAGGGGACGACAGAGGATGAGATGGTTGGATGGCATCACCGACTCAATGAACATGAGTTTGAGTAAACTCCGGGAATTGGTGATGGACAGGGAGGTTTGGCGTGCTGTAGTTCATAGGATCACAAAGAGTCAGACACAGCTGAGCGACTGAACTGAGCTTCCCTGGTGGCTCAGAGGTTAAACCATCTGCCTCCAATGCGGGAGACCCGGGTTCGATCCCTGGGTCGGGAAGATCCCCTGGAGAAGGAAATGGCAATCCACTCCAGTATTCTTGCCTGGAGAATCCCATGGACGGAGAAGCCTAGTAAGTTACAGTCCACGGGGTCGCAAAGAGTCGGACACGACTGAGCAACTTCAGTTTCAGTTTCAGTTTCATTAAAGCTAAAGGTTTCCCTTGCCTGATATTAAGATGATTATTAATGTAAGGCTATTCAAATTAAGATAGTGTTGTATTTCTACAGGGAAGGACAAATGTTCAGTTTAAAACAGATGAGAGAACCCAGAAACAGACAGCCACATTGTATGAAAACTTAATATGTGGCTAGGTTGACATGACAAAGTAATGGGAAAGAATGGATCTAGTCATTAAATCATACTGGAACTATAAGTATTCCATATGGGAAAAAATGAAATTTGATCCCTGCTGCTGCTGCTGCTGCTAAGTTGCTTCAGTCGTGTCTGACTCTGTGCAACCCCATAGACAGCAGCCCACCAGGTTCCCCCGTCCCTGGGATTCTCCAGGCAAGAAAACTGGAGTGGGTTGCCATTTCCTTCTCCAATGCATGAAAGTGAAAAGTGAAAGTGAAGTTGCTCAGTCGTGTCCGACTCTTCGCAACCCCATGGACTGCAGCCTGCCAGGCTCCATTTACAATACTATATTTTAAATAGATTAAAGACTTAACTATGAAAGTTAAAACTTTAAAAATTTGCGGGAAAATACAGGAGAAAATTTTATCACCAAAGTTAGGGAAGAGAAAGAGTAAATTTGCTAACCATAAAGTAAAAGATTGATATTTTATAGTATTTGATTACTTCAAAATTAAGAATTTCTATTCATCAGAAACACCATAAAGAAAATAATGAAATGTCATAACTATATTTACAACTCATATGACCAATAATGAGTTGGTGTCCAGAATACAGAATGCCTGAAACTTGATTTTTAAAAAAAGACCATCTAATTTTTAAATAAACAAAAAGTCTGAACAGGTATGTCACAGAAGAGGAAATCTCATAAAAAATAAACATAAGAAAAATTCTCACCATCATTAATAACCAGGAAAACACGAATTGAAACAATGATATCCCATCTTATACCCACTGCTGCTGCTGCTGCTGCTAAGTCGCTTCAGTCGTGTCCGACTCTGTGCGACCCCATAGACGGCAGCCCACCAGGCTCCCCCGTCCCTGGGATTCTCCAGGCAAGAATACTGGAGTGGGTTGCCATTTCCTTCTCCAAGGCATGAAAGTGAAAAGTAAAAGTGAAGCCGTTCAGTCGTGCCCGACTCTTAGCGACCCCATGGACTGCAGCCCACCAGGCTCTGCTGTCCATGGGATTTTCCAGGCAAGAGTACTGGAGTGGGGTGCCATTGCCTTCTCCGCTTATACCCACTAGTTTGCAAAAAATTAAGAAGTCTCACAAGAGTGTTAGCAATAGCAGAGCATGGAAACTCTTATATACTCACAGGAAGAATGTAATTGTTTCACAAATTGTCATTTTGTTATAAAGTAACATTCATAATACCCTACAACCTAGCAGTTCCATCCCTAAGAGAATGTCTCCAGAAAAACTTTTTATAAATGTGCGCTTGAAGACATGTACAAGAACATGAATATTGACATTATTTAAAAAGCCAAAAATTAGAGTACTCAAATGTCCGTTGAATGACTCATGAATAAATGTGTGTGCATGCTCAGATGCTCAGTGATGTCTGACTCTTTGCAACTCCATGGACTGTAGCCTGCTAGGCTCTCTGTCCATGGGATTTTCCAGGCAAGAATACTAGAGTGGGTTGCGATTCCCTTCTCCAGGGTATCTTCTCGATCAAGGGATCAAACCTATGCCTCCTGCATTGGCAGGCAGATTCTTTTACCATTACAACATATATTCACAAAGTAGAATATCATACAGTTACAGAAATGAATGAACCACAGCTACCTACAACAATGTTGACAAATCCTTTCAATACTGAGGAAAAAAGCAGATAACCAAGAATGTAGACAATAAGATACCTCTTTATAAAACTCAAGCAAAACTAAAATAATAAAGTATTTAATAAAACTAGCTTTAAAAGGAAAGATAAGATTTTTGCGTAGCAGTGTTCCCTTAGAGAAGATCAGAGCAAAGCATATAGATATTTTACTAGGATTGTTGATCCACATCTTAAGTTAAAGGCTTCATGAGTGTTCATTTTGCTGTTATGCTTCATAGTTTAAATACGTGTTGCCTATATTCATTTGCATGTAATAAAATTTTTATAATAGCTTTCCAAAGAATGACTAAGTAATCAATACAACAAAACTAAAACAGCCACTGTGATCAATGCATTTTGGCATCCAGAGGGTGTCATCCATGTTAACAGCAGTCTGCACTCGTTGAGTATGTAAGTCTTTCAACCAGTTACAAATCATCTTAATGATGCTGTCAACCGGCCTCCATTTCTCAGCCTTGGTACCACAAGAATATCAAGTTTCTTTTCTAAGTGCTCACAAACCATCTGTTTAGTATTTCCTCCTAGTCTTTGCCAGGGATCGATGTCAAGCTATTTTATCCATATGTGTTCTCAGGAAACACCAAATGTTAACAGCCCAAACATACAAGATAAAGATTCATTGCTTCCTAAAGGATTCCAGAAAAAAAAAAAAAAAAAATTTTTTATGATTCATGCTTCAGTACAGTTGTCAGAATTCTACTTACTGATTTTTTTTCTCTTTTCAGTATCCTTAAAAATACATCAGAAAATGCAGCTATCCATTGAATTTGTCTTTGAAAATTATATTAAAGTCATTTTCCTGTGGCATTAAGACTAAATTTGAACCACTGTTCTTTTACTACCTAAAGATTTTTTAACACAGAGACATTTATTAACAGGAGGCATGGCCTCAGAAAAATGGCACCTCTTCTCTTCTTAAAAATTGAAGAATTTTTTTAGAGTTCAGCAGAAAACCTAAAGTTATTTGAAAATTAGGTCTTTTAATTTTTTCCTTACCTCTTTTGAAGAATAATTTGCATACTAAAAGTTTCATTCCCACCTCTCCAGTAGCTCAAATGGTAAAGAATCCACCTGCAATGCAGGAGACTCTAGTTCAGTTCTTGAGTTGGGAAGATCCCCTGGAGAAGGGATAGACTGCTGCTGCTGCTGCTAAGTCACTTCAGTCGTGTCCGACTCTGTGTGACCCCATAGACGGTAGCCCACCAGGCTCCCCCGTCCCTGGGATTCTCCAGGCAAGAACACTGGAGTGGGTTGCCATTTCCTTCTCCAATGCATGAAAGTGAGAAGTGAAAGTGAAGTCGCTCAGTCGTGTCCGACTCAGCGACCCCATGGACTGCAGCCCACCAGGCTCCTCCGTCCATGGGATTTTCCAGGCAAGAGTACTGGAGTGGGGTGCCATTGCCTTCTCCGAGGGATAGACTACCCACTTCAGTATTCATGGACTTCCCTGGTAGCTCAGATGTAAACAATCAGCCTGCAATGCAGGAAACCTGGGTTCGATCCCTGCATTGAGAAGATCCCCTGGAGGAGGGCTTGGCAACCCACTCCAGTATTCTCGCCCGGAGAATCCTCATGGACAGAGGAGCCTGGCAGGCTACATTCCATGGGGTGGCAAAGAGTTGGACACGACTGAGTGACTAAGCACAGCACAAATTTCATCCAAACTGTATAAGCCAATGAGTTTTGACATTTGTATATGTCCACAAATCATCACCACGATCAAGATACAGAACACTTCCATCAACCCCAAAAGATTCTTCTTGCCCCTTTACACTCCATCCCTCACGTATACCCCTGATCTGGTTTTTGTCTGTAGATTAGTTTGTATTTTATATAAATAGGCTCGTATAAATGGTATACAATCTTTTGTCTGACTTTTTCATCAGATTTTGAGATTCATTTGTGTTGTTTATATCAACAAGTAGTTATTAGTTTCTTTTTATTTCTAAGTAGCATTATATTATATGATTATGCCACATATTGTTTAACCATTTTCCTGTTAATACATGTTCAGCTGTTTCTAGTTTTTGACTGTACTTACTAAAGTTTCTACAAATATCTGTACACATATCTTTGTGTGGGCATATGTTTTTATTTTTCATGAGTCTTACCATATTTTTGATTAGTCTTTTTCCATCCACTTACTTTCAACCCGTTTGTGTCTCTATAAAGTGTATCTTTTATAGACAGAATAGAATTGGGTCTTGCTTTTTACCTATTATGCTATTCTCTGCCTTTTTCTCTTTTTTTGAGTGTATACTCCATTAACATTTACCATAAATATTGACATTGTTGGATTTAGGTCTGTCTGTCATTTTATTTTTTGTTTGTCCTCTCTGGTTTTTGTTCATCTTTTCCCTATTCTCCTGCTTTCCTCTGGATTATCAAACATATTCAGAATTCAATCTTATCTATTACAATTTAGCTATATTTCATTGCATTATTTTTAGTGGCTTCTAGGAAACTCCAATACTTTGGCCACCTCATACGAAGAGTTGACTCATTGGAAAAGACTCTGATGCTGGGAGGGATTGGGGGCAGGAGAAGAAGGGGATGACAGAGGATGAGATGGCTGGATGGCATCACTGATTCGATAGATGTGAGTCTGAGTGAACTCTGGGAGTTGGTGATGGACAGGGAGGCCTGGTGTGCTGCAGTTCACGGGGTCGCAAAGAGTCAGACACGACTGAGTGACTGAACTGAACTGAACCCTAAGCCTAGGTATTATCATCATCCACTTTACAGATGAAGAAATTGAACTTAGAGAGAAGTGGTGACTGATCTAAGATCACGAGGAAGTTAGGAGCATATTGGCTATAGATGTCCTCTCTATTTGGGCTGGCCAGGGCAGGGCAAGTCAGGCATCTCAAAGCAGGATTGGATGGGAGTTCCCTGTTGTCCAGTGGTTAGAACTCTGTGCTTTCACTGCAGGGGGCCCGGGTTTGATCCCTGGTCAGGAACTAGGAAGCCATGTGGCTTGGGGAAAAAAAAAAGAGAGAGAGAGGATTGGATGGCAGGGAATATTGTCAGCTCCTTGTCACGGGGTGTTGCTCCCACAACTCCAGATGTGTGAGGATCCCATGCAGCTTCTCCCATTGGGAAGTCCCTACAACCAGTCACAGGCTTCTGCACCCTTAGGAACAAACAGGTCTGAGAAAGCAATTCTGAAAAGATTACTCTCCCAGCCAAAGTAATTGCTCTGGAAACATTTCTTTTTTCTAATTCATGTATTTACTAAGGGCTGAAATTTTACATTTGGAATTATATTAGGACATGTCTCAGAGTTAGAGATGCCCATACGTCCCTATTTTGTCTCTAATAATGTACATCATCCATTGTGAATCATTAGTATTACATTCTCTAGTTAACAGTCAAGCCTTCTTTTTTTTTTTAGCCCACATTAGGCTGCACCAGCTTGACCTTCCATTGTAAAAGTCTTTGGGTAACTGACTAGGGCTGGAAAAGAGGCATGTCCACTACAAGCTGAGGGGTCTCTGCTTGAGTTCTGTTCATGGGACTCCCAAATTCCTCTCTCATTTTTCGACGACTGCCCTTTACCACCACAGGACAGGAAAGTGTGTGTGGGAAGCCTGGACTGAGACATGGGTATCTCACACAAGCTAACAGTTTGGCACACTTTCAAACAAATATCTTTAGAATACTAATTCAACAATTGTTTAGGAGCCAAGAGCTATAAAGAAGTAAAGGGAAAGGAGTACGGGTTCTCTTCTGCCCCAGTCTTGCACACTTCTTCCCTAAGCAGAGTCAAAGGTTTACAATAATGGAACCCACCCTTCTTAGAAACAGGTGTAGTGACTACCTGTTGTTACACGAGTGTGTTCCTTTGGGGAGATCTCATCCTTCACTTCGGCTGCTTACCTGCCTGTCCTCACTTCCTCCGTTTTTCTGCTTTAGCCTTCTTGCTAGTCCTCCAATATACCACGGTCATTCTCACTTTAAGACCTTTGATCTTGCTGATTCCTCTGTAAGGAACAATCTTTCCAAATGTTTTCATGACTCCCTCCTTCACTTGGTTCAAGTCTCTGCTCAGCTGTCACCTTCTTAGAGCATGCTTCTTCCCTGGCGAACCAAGAGAAAAGTTCACAGACACACACAAATATCCTGATTTATTTTTCTTCAAAGTTACCTATTATTATCTATAATTGTTTTCCATTTTGTGTGTTTATTGTCTGTTCTCCCACTAGAATGGTAAACCATAAAAGCAAAGAATTTGTCTTTTTCATTGTTGACCCCAAGCAGTGCCTAGCTCATGGAAGGTACTAATAATCATTTGAATGACAAATTAAATAAGTGAATGAATGAATGAATGGCAATAGTATTCTCCCTGAGAACAGTTTCAAGAAATAAATTTTCTCTATCTCATTACACTTCTACTGATGTTTTAACCCCTCTTATAGACAGGGATCCTAAGAAGATCCCCACCATTGACCAAATGGTGATCACTTCTCTACAGAGGACACACTGCCTTAACTCCCACTACCCCACCACCTCCTTTCAACAGGCTTTCCCTTTTTCCCAGGGTTCAATCATTACCACCACAAATGAGGCTTATAAGTTCAGAAAGACAAGCTGGACTGCCCCTAACATTGTGATGTGTTGGAGACTATCCCCTTGCAGTTATTGACTTAAAAACTGTGGTTGAATGAATCTGAACAGTTATGCCTGAGCAAACTGTCTGCTCTGATTACTTATCCTAGTTGTTAGCATCCTAAAGCCACTCCTGTATTCACAGAGTAGATAGCACTGATTGTAAACTGACCCAGGAAGCTAAGGTACAGTGATTACATAGTCTCTGTAGTAGTTCTTGACATTTTGAGGGTCACAGAGCTCTTCTGAGAATCTAATAAAAGCTAAGGACCTAACCATCTCCTCCACCCCACCAAAACGCACCTATGCTCTTACAAACTGAGTTGTATTCAATTTCAAGGGTTCTGGGAACCCTTGAAGCCCATCCATGACACCAAAGGACGGGTAACATCATAGTCATTTAGAAAGAAATAGAACTTTCCTATAGGTCAAAACCTTTGTGGGACTGGGGAGGTTGTGCAGGACTGGCCAGAAGCACAATTTTCCTGGCCCTCTTCTTTAGACATTCTATGTCATGAGAGAAATATAACCATTACATATGTATGTATGTGTTCAAGTATTAAATTCCCCCATTTTAAACACATTTCAATTTTGTAACCCTATTTTAGGGTTGACTTCTGAGAAGCATTGCTTTAGGCATTACCTTATTACCCTTAGGTTTTCTTCAGTTCAGTTCAGTTGCTCAGTTGTGTCTGACTCTGCAGTCCCATGGACTGCAGCACACCAGGCTTCCCTATCCATCACCAACTCCCGGAGTTTACTCAAATTCATGTCCATTGAGTCGGTGATGCCATCCAACCATCTCATCCTCTGTCATCCCCTCTCCTCTCGCCTTCAATCTTTCCCAGCATCAGGGTCTATTCAAATGAGTAGATCGGGTGGCCAAAGTATTGGAGTTTCAGCTTCAGCATCAGTCCTTCCAATGAATATTCAGGACTGATTTCCTTTAGGATGGACTGGTTGGATCTCCTTGCAGTCCAAGGGACTCTCAAGAGTCTTCTCCAACACCACAGCTCAAAAGCATCAATTCTTCAGCGCTCATAGGTTTTCTTAGTCTTTCCCATTATTGTGGGTCTTCCAGAAGAACTTAGCTCAGTGAAGGATATCACTGCGTATGGCCACAGGGTGGCAGAGTAAGTCTAAAAACTGAACGAAAATGCTGCTGCTGCTACTGCTAAGTCGCTTCAGTCGTGTCCGATTCTGTGCGACCCCGTGGACTGCAGCCTACCAGGCTCCTCTGTCCATGGGATTTTCAGGCAAGAGTACTGGAGTGGGTTGCCATTGCCTTCTCCTGTAACTACATAGTGATACACCAATTCAACTTACTGCTATGGGGGAAAAACACCATTTAATGAGACATGAAGACAAAGCATAAATCCGACTAAGGGCACACACGCTGTGGACCACAGCATGGCCGTGACCAGAGCAAGTGGGGTGACGGGGGGGGGGAGATGGATGGGTAAACTAAACAGGATGAGACAGGAAATCAAAACCAAGGATGAAAGCAGACACACCGTCAGAGAACTCCAACAGCAAGGAAAACATACAGAACTGTTCCTTAACAAATACTTGGAAAGAAATCAAGCATGAAACCAGAGAAATCGTCAAAGAATTTTAAATATCAACTAATTAGCCAATGATGCAAATTAGAAAAACAGTGTGTCAAAAGACCACAAAATGGACTAGTTATCACTTCACAGGCCGCTAACATGATTCACGGTTAATTTAATTATAAGCTGACTAACAATGCAGCTAACATGAAATGGGTGGTAACAGAAAAAAGTGCTAACTGCAACAGACCAGGCCTTCCTCTCCTGTCAGGAACACCCAAACAACTCAGAGCCAAGCATGAGAGCCACATGTTGACTCCAGTAAAGTTTGAGTTCATAACCTCAGTGGGACCGGTCCCACTGACTACCCTGCTCACCAGTCAGTATGACAGCTGGTTTTCGTCTGAGAAGTCTCCTCCCCGTTCCCCAGGTTTAGTACATTTAGTTGTATTTGTAAAGAACACAATCCCAAGTGTTAATGTTTTTATGTTTGTTGGTGGCAAGGAGAAAGTCACCAAGATAAGCAAGTAGGGGGGAAAATACTTTTTAAAAAGGAAAGTATCTTCTTTTCCTATAAGAGCAACTCATTTTGTTGATGAGAGAAAAGGAAGAAAATTCCATTTGTTAGATCTGCTATATGCCATTCATAGATAATCATCTCATTTCTTATGCCTCCTATAACTATGAAATAGGTTGTGCTTTCCCTACTTTGCCCAAAATAACATAGCTAACAACTTCCAAGCCACGATTCTAACCCTTGTCTTTCTACTACATTCCACCACCTTTCATTAAACAAACAAGCAAAAAAAAAAAAATCAGAAAACCTTTCAGGAGAAACAAGTAACAAGTATAATTAGTATTGCCCAAAGAAAGCATCTGCCTCCAATGCGGGAGACCTGGGTTCAATCCCTGGGTCGGGAAGATCCCCTGGAGAAGGAAATGGCAATCCACTCCAGTATTCTTGCCTGGAGAATCCCATGGATGGAGAAGCCTAGTATCTTATAGTCCACGGGATTGCAGAGAGTCGGACACGACTGAGCGACTTCACCTTCAAAGGAAGCCCACAGATACTCAGGGGCTACTGATTAAAGTCAGATAAGGAGGATATAATTAAACATGTGCTTGCATGCTAAGTCACTTCAGTTGTGTTCGACTCTGAGACACTATGGACCACAGCCTGCCAGGCTCCTCTGTCCATGGGATTCTCCAGCCAAGAACACTGGAGTGGGTTGCCATTTCCTTCTCCAGAGAATCATCTCAACCCAGGGATCGAACTCGCCTCTCTTTTGTCTCCTGCATTGGCAGGTGGGTTCTTTACCACTAGAGCCACCTTGGGAAGCCCATAATTAAGCATAACTTCCTAGAAAAAGTCAATCTGAGTTGAATTCTGGAGAAATTGCAGGCCGTAGATTGAAAAAGCACTAAG
This sequence comes from Cephalophus harveyi, assembly GCA_006410635.1. NCBI lineage: Eukaryota > Metazoa > Chordata > Mammalia > Artiodactyla > Bovidae > Cephalophus > Cephalophus harveyi. The sequence continues at coordinate 76,944 of SJYT01053358.1, forward strand.
GAAGGAAATAACATGGCAAGGAGACTAATTTAGTTGAAACAGAAGAGTTACGGGAAAAAGTAATAAGAGCTGAGGAATAGGCATTTGCTGAACTTCAGCTCTACGCAAGCTACTAAGCTGGGGGATGGAGGGGCAGGTCTGTTGATAGGCTCTCAACAAGTAGAAAAAAGGAGGAATGTATGATAGGGCTTCCTTGGTGGCCCAGTGGTTAAAAAAAAAAGTCTGCCCGCCAACACACGAAACATGAGTTCGATCCCTGGGCCGGGAAGATGCCCTGGAGAAGGAAATGGCAACCCACTCCAGTATTCTTGCCTAGAAAATCCCATGGACAAAGAAGTCTGGTGGGCTATGTAGTCCATAGGGTCACAAAGAGTCAGACACGACTTAGCAACTTGAGCACATGCACAAGGGGGTATTTGAGGAGTAATGAGTTGTAGTAACAAATGGTTCAGAATGAGTGAAGAGAATAAAGAAGCTGACAGCAGAAAGGCAGTATGTGCTCTTTAGCGAAGGAAGGATATGATGAAACTATGTTTTAGAAAAATTAATTGGTAGTAAGAAGTAGCAGAGGGGAAAGAATGGAGTCTGATGGGGCAGCTAAAAGGCTACTGCTATAATTCAGGCACAAAGAAATGAATGCCTTGACCAGTGACAGAGAATGTGGGAAAGAAGTTCCCCCTCTAAAGTGTTCTGGTTTCCACATTACTGTGTAGCTTGGATAACATGACTGTTTCTGAGAAGGTCTCCTCAAACCTGAAGCATAGCTCTCTATGGCGATTACTGAGAACTGTTTCAAAGGAGGAAGCTCTACTCAGTGGCTCTCTGAAGAACCTATAGGTTAAGTTGAAAAGAACTCTCACACCGTACACAAAAATAAGCTCAAAATGGATTAAATTATTAAATGTAAGATCTGAAACCATAAAACTTCTAGAAGAAAACATAGGCAGTGAACTCTTCAGTATCAATCTTAGCAATATTTTGGGGGATATGTCTACTCAGGCAAGGGAAGCAAAGCAAAAATAAACAAATGGGACTACAGCAAACCGAAAAGGTTTTGCACAATGGAGGAAACAATTGACAAAATGAAAAGGCAGCCTACTGCCTTTTGCAAATGATATATCTCAAAAAGGATTAATATTCAAAATATACATAGAACCTATACAACTCAACATCAAAAAACAAACAACCCAATTTAAAAATGGGTAAGGGGCCTAAAAAGACATTTTTCCAAAGAAGACATGCTCTGTCAACAGGCACATGAAAAGATGCTCAGCATCACTAATCATCAGAGAAATGCAAATCAATACCACCATCACTTGGCACCTGTCAGAATGGCTATTATCAAAAAGACAACAAATAACAAGTGTTGACAAGAATGTGGAGAAAGAGGAACTCTCACGCACTGTTAGTGGAATGCAAATTGGTGCAGCCACTGTGAAGAACAATATGGAGTTTCCTCAAAAAGTTAAAAATAGAACTACCATATGATCCATCAGTTCCACTCCTGGGTGTTTATTTGAAGAAAAAACACTCATTTTAAAAGATACATGCATCCCTATGTTTATTGTAGCATTATTTACAGTAGCCTAGATATGAAAGGAACCTAAGTGCCCATCAATAGATGAATGGATAAAGAAGATGTGGAATATTCTTTATGGACTATTACTCAGTCATAGTTAAAAAAAAAAAAGAAGAAGAAGAAGAAGAAGTCAATCTTGCCATTTGCAGCAATGTGGGTGGACCTAGAAGCTATTATTCTAAGTGAAATGAGAAAGACAAATACTTTCAGATTTCACTTATATGTAGAATCTAAACAACAAAACAAATGAACAAACGTAACGAAACAGAAACAGAGGTGTATATATAGGGAATAAACAGGAAGTATAGTAAGGAGAGCAGAGAAATAGCTGAGGGAGAGTAAAAGGTACAAACTTTCAATTACAAAACAAAAAGAAGTTGGAAAGAACTTGGCAACATTGATGGTGTGTCTGCAGGGAAGGCTGGCATTTTCCTTCACAGAGGTGCCATGTTTCAGACTTGCTTCTTCAGCTTTACAGGGTCAGAAAGTTGATCTGTCAACATCCTCTCAGAGATAGACTCACCTTATCAAGCTCAAGACTAAAGTTGTTGGCCAGAATATTTTAGAGGAAGGACCATAACCACTATAATCACCAAGAAGAGCAGAAACTTGACAAATGTATCCTGCCTTCTTGCCGCTGGGACTCCTCACTGAGCTAGCACGCCCACTCCTTTGAGCTATGCTTGGCTGATCAAGGCCAGGACCTACCACTGTTCCTCCCTTTCTCTGTGCTCCATTTCTGGTCAACCCTCTCTCCTTCTAATGGGTCCATTCATTCTTTGGATGAGCCAATACCATCCATAGGCTCCAGCCAAATCTTGCTTTGGTCTATAAGCCATTCTTTTTAAAGTGACTGTTTTTCATTGACCTCATCACTCTGTATTGACTTTATTTTTTAACTATCTGAGGAAACCCCTATTTTTCTTATTTCCAGATTCTTAATGGGGAGATACTTTGCTCTGTCCCTACACCCATGGTAGGAATTTTCTAATCTTTTACCATTTCACTGGGGAGAAAAAAAGAAACACTTGACTTCTCCAAAAATTCTGTTGTTTGAACTCAAAGCAGTATCATCTGCTCTACTTTTTGAGATCCTTTTTTCTACTTCATTTATTTAGTTCTATATCTGCCTCCTTATACTTTAATAACTGTTTTGCTTCTTTGAAGAGAAGCTGTTCAGTCATTTCCCTACTTATTACTCAAGGTGAAGTCCAGACTCAGAAAAGTTACTTCTTGTTTTTCCTATGACACAATAAGTTTCCCATTATTAAAAAGAACATTTCTCCTCACTTATGAGGAGCATTTATTTGACAATGACTTCATATTTATCACTGTAGTACCTGAAAACATAGTGGAGTAGGTGAGAGTTTAAGGAGAAATGGTCAAGAACAATGTTGCTTTATAAATCATTAAGGTAAAGAATATCATATATCTTTATATAGTATTTCACCTTCTGTGTAGTATATAATTAATATTATTGCTTGATGGAATGAGTTCATTAGCTAATGAATCCTCATAACTATTCACAGAAGATGGTAGAAGTTTTTTTTTTTTTCTAATGAAAGCAAATTTATTTAGAGAGATTCACATCCCATAGGCAGAATATGGTCCACCTCAGAAGGCAAGCGTAACCAGTGGTAAAGTTTTAATTATACTGGGTCAAAGAGAAATGCATTTGGTGCCCGTTTTCAGCCACATAATAAGTCGATAAATATGACATGAAGTCACTTAAGTCTCACCACACTTTCCCTGTGTGGGTGCCAACACGTTGGACTGAAGCCCTTTGTTCCCTGTGGAGAGTCTGCCACCTCTGCAGACTTGTCCTCAGGAATGTCGTTCTAGAAATAAACCGGCGTTCTCCTTGGGGTCCATGAGTCATACATAGAAGTTAATTCATTGGAGCGACTGACTTTTCTTAGGCCCTTTGTAAAAGTATTTCTGAGAGTCCCTCATGGTGAGGCAAAAAAAAGCCAGGTTCCTCTTCGGTTTCTTTCCAGCTCTTGTCTCATTTCCTCTCTCTGTGCTTCCTCTGTCACCTTATATTTGGCTTTTAATGACCAACTTTATGTCCAGATCCAGATCCCAATTCCTGAGCTAGTGTTGCCTAAAGAAGGAAATAGACCAGCAAAATCTCATCACCCTGCCTACCTACTCCCATTCATTCAGATTGGGAATCATATCACACTCCACCAGACCATCCCTGTCTTCTTGGCTGCTACACTTGTGAGATACAGCATGCCAATGGCAAACTTGTATAATTCTGTATCAGAAGGTGGAGCTTATAATTCATCTTTTCTCTTTTAGTCTTTTTAAAATGTATGTTTTATAACAGAGGAAACAATTGAATACATTTTCACTGTGAAACAATAACATAAAATTGAAGACCTCATTAACTAAGTATTTAACTTGCATTGTGGGTTTAAGAGTTGAACCATAAAGAAAGCTGAGCACTGGAGAACTGATGCTTTTGAACTGTGGTATTGGAGAATACTCTTAAGAGTCTCTTGGACTGCAAGGAGATCCAACCAATCCATCCTAAAGGAGACGGTCCTGAATATTTACTGAAATGACTCATGCTGAAGCTGAAGCTCCAATACTTTGGCCACCTGATTGCGAAGAACTGACTCACTGGAAAAGACCTTGATGCTGGGAAAGATTGAAGGCAGGCAGAGAAGGGAACGACAGAGGATGAGATGGTTGGATGGCATCACTGACGCGATGGAGATGAGTTTGAGCAAGCTCCAGGAATTGGTGATGGACAGGGACACCCAGTGTGCTGCAGTCCATGGGGTCACAAAGAGTCGCGCACATGACTGAGTGACTGAACTGAACTGAACTTGAATTGCTATATTATTTTTGGCTATTTTTGTATTCTAAAATTTTTTTAAATATGGAAAATACATAAATACAATAAAATTCAACTGTACAGAAGTATGAATAATAAAAAGTGAATGTATCTCAGAATTCTGCCCCATTTCTACTCCTGTCCACTATTAACAATTTAATAGTAGACTTCCAGAGCTCTGTAAAAGGCATTTCCATACATATGTATGCACTGAGGCTAACAGTTTTATTTTTATATAAATGAGTCACACTATACTCTGTTCTAGAACTTTCTTTATTCACTATCTCCTAGCTTTCCATGTCAGTACATTTAACTTTGTTAACAGCTGCATAATACTCCATAGTCTATGCCACAATTTATTTAAATATTTCCCTATTGATGGACATTTGAATTGCTTTCTGTTTGGGGCTTTGATTGTTTGTTTTTGCAACAATGCTGTGCTGAACATCTTTGCATATGTCTCTTTGGGTACTATCCAAGAATGTCTCTAGGCTAGATATCTAGAGGTAGAATTGATAGGTTCAAAATTGGGTGCTTTTAATATTTTATATTTTTCAAAATTTGTAACTAAAGAATTAAACACTGTAACTACTGTTTCCCTTTCTACTGCAGAGAGTTCTATCCTGGCAACTGACATTGATCTTCAGACTATAGACAGTGATATTGTCAGCATGGAGATTTTCTTCAAAGACTGGCTGCATAACAGCGGAACAGATCAAGAACATGTTCACCTTCTTCTTCCTTCACGGAGTATCAGCAACATTTCCAGAACCAGAGATGATTCAAGTACACTCTCCCTAAAAGATATATTACATAGACAATGATTATCCTAGTCTAGAATTAGGATTGGAAAGTCATCAGAATACAGAGTAGTTGAGGTTTAGGGACTAGAGGAGGAGTGGATGATGCTGTCCAATGTCAGCATGAGAATTTCTAAACTTCTAATTTTCAATTAGGAAACTGAACCTGATTAAACCCAGACAGCAAGAGCCAGTTCGTTTCAGTGTAGAGACTTAAACACCTCAATAATAGGGCATCAGCTACACTACATGAGAGAACAATGAATCATGTTTTCTCAAGTTTTCATTTTTGATGTGGCAGATATTATTGACATAATTTCAAGTAAGCTGGTACCTCAATAACATGAATAGGGCCTGTAAGGAGAGGAAAAGAACCAAAATTAAATGATTAAATAGAGATCTTCTCAATAGGAAGACACCAAATTGAGGGGAACTAAAGCAACTACGTGCTGCAATTCATGGGGTCGCAAAGAGTCGGACACGACTGAGCGACTGAACTGAACTGAACTGAAAGCAACTACAGAACAAGCCCCAGGGAGTTCAACTAGTGGCTCTAGGCAATGTTAACAAACTACGTTCTGGCAGTTGTGGAAACCAAGAGGTCAACCCACTGTTGTAGGCATGCCAGCAAGGTCCTGGATACTGTTCCAGCTGGCAGTGATAGCTAATTCAGGTCCCACTAGATTGTAGGGATAAAGCCATTTCTAGTCTCCATCCCCTTTGAAGGTGGTTCTAAGACCTGGGTGGCAGAGTCTTCAAATGGACCCATCAGTATAGTCAGCCACAGCTTCAAAGGGAAAAGACTAAATTGTGTCTTCTGCTTTAGGAGGGTGCATTTAATGAGAAAAATGGATACCAGCTTCTGTTCCCAAAGCGGAAGATACACCTTGGTCCTTTCTTTATATAGCCATTGGGTTCTTAATATATCTCCCCTTCCCCTCCATTTCAGTCTAGGGCCTGGGATGCCTTTAACAACTTCGCTTGATTTTACTGTCTTTCCTTTGTGTGTAAAATCTTCCCAAGGCCTCCATTCCACCTGCTTTGCCCAAGACCAATTGCTCACTTCTTATCTATTTTTCCCAAACAGTGTTAACTCCTTTCCTTGCATTAGCCTATTTCATCTTCATAACAGCAACATGATGCAGGTACTGTTATCACATGCCATTGAATCTAAAAGTGAAAGTGTTAGTCACTTCAGTCGTGTCTGACGCTTTGCAGTCCCATGAACTGTTGCCCACCAGGCTCCTCTGTCCATGGAATTCTCCAGGCAAGAATACTGGAGTGGGTTGCCATTCTCTTCTCCAGAGGATCTTCCCAAACCAGGGATAGAACCTGGGTCTCCTGCATTGCAGGCAGATTCTTTACCGTCTGAACTACCAGGGAAGCCTCAGTTCAGTTCAGTTCAGTTCAGTCGCTCAGTCGTGTCCGACTCTTTGTGACCCCATGAATCGCAGCACGCCAGGCCTCCCTGTCCATCACCAACTCCCAGAGTTCACTCAGACTCATGTCCATTGAGTCAGTGATGCCATCCAGCCATCTCATCCTCTGTCGTCCCCTTCTCCTCCTGCCCCCAATCCTTCCCAGCATCAGAGTCTTTTCCAATGAGTCAACTCTTCACATGAGGTGGCCAAAGTACTGGAGTTTCAGCTTTAGCATCATTCCTTCCAAAGAAATCCCAGGGCTGATCTCCTTCAGAATGGACTGGTTGGATCTCCTTGCAGTCCAAGGGACTCTCAAGAGTCTATCTCATGATGTACTCTGCATAGAAGTTAAATAAGTAGGGTGACAATATACAGCCTTGAAGTACTCCTTTTCCTATTTGGAACCAGTCTGTTGTTCCATGTCCAGTTCTAACTGTTGCTTTCTGACCTGCCTACGGATTTCTTAAGAAGCAGGTTAGGTGGTCTGGTATTCCCATCTCTTTCAGGATTGTCCACAGTTGATTGTGATCCACACAGTCAAAGGCTTTGGCATAGTCAATAAAGCAGAAATAGATGTTTTTCTGAAACTCTCTTGCTTTTTCCATGATCCAGCCGATGTTGGCAATTTGATCTCTGGTTCCTCTGCCTTTTCTAAAACCAGTTTGACCCTAGATGGTGTCAGTTATAAGATATACCATTATTTTATGTACCACCAAGAAAGAAAAACAATTCCAATTAAATGTGACACATTGCTTTTTATCACTTAAAAATATTATTTTATTCTTACTGAGAGAGTTCTTTTAGGTTAGAATAGTAAGTAAGGGTTAAGAGTGTCTGCCTGGTCCATGGTGATTGTAAGACATATACAGAGACACTAGTAAGTGAAAAAAAAATGTGTCTTAGAATCAATAAATATAATATTATCCCTGTTTACAGATGAGAAAATTGACACTCAGAGGAATTAAATATTTCCCCCAGGGATACACAAAAAATTAATAGCCAAGCCAAAATCTGAAGCCAAGCAACTCCAAATCCCATTCTTAACACTTAGGATTAGAAATCTATATTTTATATATTTGAATACTCTCAGCCCAGAGGATATTCATCAAACCCTGATCTATCACCTCCAGAAGGAAGGAAGGTAAAGTCACTCAGTCGTGTCCGACTCTTTGCGACCCCGTGGACTGTAACCTACTAGGCTTCTCCGTCCATGGGATTCTCCAGGCAAGAATACTGGAGTGGATTGCCATTTCCTTCTCCAGGGGATCTTCCCAACCCAGGGATTGAACCCGGGTCTCCCACATTGGAGGCAGACGCTTTAACCTCTGAGCCACACAACCTGCGACCTTCTGGGCACTTCTCTCAATAGGAGGGCCAGGGCCATCCAGAGCCAGGATCTCCCGCAACCAGCGTTTCTTCTGCTGCTGCATGACATTTGCCCATGGTAATATTGAGAATTCTCTGCTTTGCCCTCTCTTTTCCCGTGGCTTTCAACACCAGGGTCAGACCCAGAATGTTTGTCTCCATCTGCAGTTATTTTTTGGAAATCCACAGGTCTTCAGGGTGGGTGGTAGAACTTAGATCTAGGATGGTGGTAGAACTGCTGAAAACATCTTCGCTGGAATCCAGATGCTCAGGCACAAGTTGGAATGAGGTCCAAAGAAGGTAGGCCTCTCCTGGTGTGGGTATGACCTACATGAGAGTTTAAACAAGCACAATAAAGCCCATATTATAGTTATCCATTGTTCACAAAACTGATGCATCGCTCTTTATGTGAATTTCTAGATATGTGTTTTCCTAAGGGGGAAAAAAAGCTAATTAAAACCCTGAGCTCTCCTAATATATAATCTTTTGAGGACTGCTCCTCAGATGTTCACTCTGACTTCTTACAAGGTTCTCCACCCAACACTACCTGCTTCTGTAGCCACCTCGGGTCCTTCACCCTCTCCCTAGATGCTTCCTCAGAGGCCTCTTCCTGACAGAGCATAGTCTGCCTCAGATGAACTTTTTCTCATTCTTGGTCTCTCCTGTCTCTGCACCTGGGTCTGAGTGATGAGAAGCATACCTGGTTCTAGACTCAAACCCTGCTAAAACATCTTTCCTGGAACATTGCTGAGACTACAGTTCCAGTAATTCTCATCCCTGGCTACAGTAAGAACCAAATGAGGAACTTTTAAAAATACCAATATCAGCTCCAGCCCCAGAGATCCCAGTTTTGCTGGTGTGAGGTAGAGGCCAGACATCCGTAACAGACAAGTTCACTAGGTGATTCTTATTGCAGCCAGAGTCAAGAACCTCAGCCAGGTGAGCACAGCTGTCTAATCCTAAAGCCCAAGGACCCAACAATGAAGCAGTCAGGCACAGAGGAAGTAAGGGGAAGCTGGAATCGTAGGCCGGAGCAGGCAGTGGCATCCCACTCCAGTACTCTGGCCTGGAAAATCCCATGGACGGAGGAGCCTGGTGGGCTGCAGTCCAGGGGGTCACTAAGAGTCGGACACGACTGAGTGACTTCACTTTCACTTTTTACTTTCATGCATTAGAGGAGGAAATGGCAACCCACTCCAGTGTTCTTGCCTGGAGAGTCCCAGGAACAGGGGAGCCTGGTGGTCTGCCGTCTATGGGGTCGCACAAAGTCAGACACGACTGAAGTGACTTAGCAGCAGCAGGAGTCCTAGGCAGAGTCCCTCCTAATGACTTCCTGGGCTCTGGGACACACCTGGCCAAGAGCTCTCTCATCCAGAAATGATGTCCAGATCTGGTTGCCAGGCCCAGCTAGACCTATTTTTTTCTACATTATTTCTACTTTTGTTTTTACCTCATGTTGCAAGTACTTCAGTCATTTCATAAATCACTGACATCAACAGCTAACCTTCCCACAAGTACAGAACACTCATATATTCATAATTTGTTAACAGTACTTAAACCCAATATATATTTCATTTAAAACCTTTATAATATCAAGGATTCAAATCTAGAGCAACAGAACATTGTATGTACACTGTGACATGTGAATATGCCTGCTGGAGAAGAAGCTTATGGAAGCATAAAAAACCTCCATACATAGTTGAAACATCCTCAGAACTGTTGTATGTTGCCACAGTGATGTTGCAAGGTCCAAAAGGTTCTATTTACTTGGGGACTTATAAAATAAACCATTTCAGGAACTTAGTCCTCCCCCTCCCTCGAATGTCCTGGAAGAGCTCACAGAGAAGCAGTAGCTGTCAGCTGACTGCCTGACTTCTGCTTTCCTGCTCTTCCTTCATCTGACCTGCAGTCTTGCCAAAGCTTAGCCACAGGGAAGCAGGAGGGGCAAAATTTCCTTCTATGATTGCCAAAAGGCCCTGCATATTGCAGTGTTAACTGCCTCCTCCACAGCGGACACACATTCCTCTCGGACTCAATCACAAGCCAGATCTATCACTATGAGGAAACTGCTCAGCCAGCCCAGAAGTAAAACAAGAAAAAAAAAATCATGTCACACCCAGAAAATAAAATTACCTGTTATGTAGAGCAATATTATTTCAGACCTGCTCCTCTGTCCGCTTCCCTGCCTCCCAACCCTTACTTGCCTGGTGGACAGGGAATAGGTGGCAGATGATCTCTCTTAATTATAGAGCCTGAGGTAACTTGTGACAAACAATCCCTCCCCAAATGCCGTTTTTATTGTAGTGTGCCTGAAATGTGATCTCCAAGAGCGACTTCTCAGCCCATCCCTACTCCCTGGAACAGCTGATGGCTCCTTGAGGATGGATGACCCCAAAGGAGACTTCAGCACCCTCTACCAGATGGTTTCCCAGTCATCAGCCTCTTGTTACAAGCTCCGGGTGATCAAGTATGGTTCAAGATCAAGTATGCCCTCCCTAACCCATGCAAATATTTATTCTTATTGGTTCCAGCTAGGAAGACTAAGATAGAGGGAGGGCAAGGGCATCCCCAAGTGTCAGGCAGCAGAGGGTCAATTCCAGAGTAGCAGCTACAGGTGTGGGCATGAAATTTCAAGGTCAGGCTGCTCAATATGTGGAGATGAATGAGGAGACAGTGAAAGATGTGTCTCAGTAGAATATTCTAAATTCTGGATGAAGACTGGAAATCCAGAAAGTCTCTGAGAATGCAGAGAAAAAAAGGAAACAGAACGATGTTTATTCAGCAAATGTTTATTGAACACCTACTATGTTTAGACATCAGGACAGAGATCTGATCTTCAAGGAATGAATGGCACCTAGGATCTACCCCACCTTTCTATTTCTTTAAGTACTAGAATTTTTGTTTCCAAGAGAATCAGTTCCAGAGCTGAATTAGGAATGATGGCAAAGACCACTTTTACTACTTCCTAGTTCTATCACAGTGCCCAGGTACAGGTATCTGAGTAAGCTTGTCTATGGACTTGGGACCATGGATGCTGCTGGGGAAACTGCTTTAAACGCAATCTCTTCTTAACTGTGTCTTCCGTCAGCATCTTGCCACAGAAGAACCAGGTCTGGGATGCAGATTGTTAGCATACTGTTGTGTCATGTGGTTGCTGCACCAGGAATGAATGGGACAGAGTAAGCTCAGGAGAGGAAATACCCATCAGAGTCTTGCGGTCTCAGAATACGTGCTGGATCATTAATTCACAGACTTTGAGACTCTGCTGTGTGCCATATACCCTGATAGGTACATCCTAAGGTGGATAATTCATAGGCCCTAACCTAAAGGATTTCACAATACAGTCTTAGACTTAAGCTAAATTTAAGTGGATCTGGGTCAAGGTTCTGGATACCACTAAGGAGCCTCACACTTCCATTGTCTCTTCCCAGGGCTCTAAAATCCAGTGGGGTCTGCGAATCATTGACATATGGACTCCCCTTCATCCTCAGACCCACAAGCTGTTGGCGGCTGGAATGGGATGAGCTGGAAACAAATCAGCAGCATTTCCATGCTTTGTGTCACAGCCTACTGGTGAGTACCCATGTCACCAGGTGATGAAGAGTGTTAAAGTACCCACTATAGGGAAGCAGCTAATTTAATCCTGCCCTGATCCCAAATCTGTCCCAGTCAGAGGATAGAGAAAAACTGGACATACTTTGAAATATGGATTAAGTATGACTTGCCTTTGTTGGTTTCATGCTATAGAGAATAATTCCTGAATTCAGTTATATGACACTAAACTTGAAAATCCCTGATTTTACATTTTAATGGCAACAGGGAATTGTCCTTAAGTAACTATATCTTAAACCCTATTTTCTTCCTATCACTATGCTGGATATTATGTTTTATTTCAATGAAGAACACATAATCTATGCTAGAAATTGTGCTAAGTCCCAGATATTCAATCTATTATGGTAGACATCATCTGTGGTCTCAAAAAACTTTCTAATGAAAGGGACAGAATTAAATATGTATATTCTTAATCGTGAGAAGTTTATGAAGGAAAACAAGAGCTTGCTATAATACAGCCTTTCTATGAAAGTGACGATTAAACTGAGATCTGCCAGATGAAGGAATTAGCTAGGTGAAGGGTGGCAGGAAGACCATTCCAGGTGCAGAGAAATGCATGTGCAAAGACCCAAAGGCCAGAAAGAGCTGATCCTCCAATCAAGAGTGGAATGATCATTGTGACTGAAACAAAATGAGCAAGAATAGAGAGAGCCAAAAGGTAAGGAGCTAAAAGTGAGCAGGGTAGAATCATACCAAGATGTGTAGCCCAAACTGAGGACGTGGGACTTTATGTACAGAAAGAAATCATTAGAAATGACATCATCTATTTAAATGTTTAAATGATTAATTGTGCCAAAATCTAGAAATGAACTTTCTGAAGCAAAAATGGAAACAAGAAAATGAGGTAGGAGGGCACTGAAGTAGTCTAGGCAAGAGACGATTTTGGCTTGGAATTGGATATTGAAGTCAAAATGAGAAAAGTAAACCAATTAAAGCGGTATTTTAGAGAAAGAGAACTTGTGAAGGATTGGATATAGGGAGAGAGGAAGAGGAAAGTATCAAATAACTGCCTGGTTTCTGCTTTACCATTTCCTGAAAGGAAAAATCTAGAAAGATCATACACATGAGGCAGTAACACAACTCTGAGAAAGCAAAATGAAAAAACTTTAAATACAATTCAGGGTTGAGTATAACTGCTTAGTGGTTACAGAATAACAGTTTGACCCAGTAGGATATGGGAGATCAAGACAACACAATAATGTGTCTCTTTCACTATCAGAAGCAGGCTTCTTTTTTCCTGTTTCAAAGCCCACACTCCCTTTTAGGTCCACCCACTGAGTTCCTGTTTCCTATCTGACGAACACCCATCTCCTATCTTTGCAGAGCAGAGGCGGCAGATACCTCCTGACTGTTAAAGCCCAACCGCTCAGTTTACTATACTCTACCTGATTCCTCAGGAGTTTGGAGATCTCCTGGGGAGAAATTTCTCTCAAGGGGCTTCAATACACTCTTTTGAACATGATATCTTAAACAGACATTTGCATTTTAGTACAGTGATAGAGGGAGTATAAGTTTTCTGAAAAGTGGTAACCCTCAACACTTTTAATTCCACTACCAGGAATATAGCCCAAGAAAACAATGAGAAAAGAGAGAAAAGATATACGTATGGTCATGTTTATCTCAGTGTTATTTACAATGGTAAAAAACTGGAAACAACTTTAATGTCCTAAATAGAGGAATGGTTAAATTGAAATCAGGAAAAGGGTAGAGGAACAATTCACCCAAGCAAAGAGGTATTATGTAGCAATAATAGTTTATAGTAAGGATGGGAAAGACTATTCTTTTCCATCCTGGCTCACATTACATGAGATTAGAGTCTCTCTGCCTCTGAACTTGGGGTGTGAGAATCCATATTTATTCATTCAACAAATATTTATTGAGTGCTTCCCAGGTGGTTCAGTGGATTCTTTAATCCGCCATCCAATACAGAAGACATAGAAGACTCGGGCTTGGTGCCTGGGTTGGGAAGATGCCCTAGAGTAGGAAATGGCAACCCACTCCAGTATTCTTGCCTGGAGAATCCCATAGACAGAGGCGCCTGGCAGGCTAGTCCTTGAGGCTGCAAAGAGTCGGACAGGACTGAGCAACTAAGCGTGCATGTATTGAGCACTGTGTGCCAGGTATAATTGTAGAGGCCAAAGAGACCTCTTCTTTATCACTCCCCTCTCATGGAAACTCACAAGTATGTAGTTGATCCAAATCTAGCAGATACCCATTTTTGGTAGCACTTATTATAATAAGGGCTAGTCACTTAACCAAGTGCTTTGCATATCTTAACTCATTTAATCCTCACAGTAATTCCATGAGATAGATTGCTATCCCTATTTTTACAGATAGGGAAGACTGAAGAGATCAAGTGACTTACCAAAGGTCACACAGCTACTGAAGTGATCTAGTCAGAATTTGAATGTAGTTCTGCTGACTACATACTTTTTAAAAATATATGTCATACTTTTAACTCCTTGGCTAAGTTTCTGCTACCAGTGTAGCCAGATAAACACAGACTACAGCACCAAAGCTAATCCTTCTCCCTTCACTTAACACCCCGTGCCTCTGTGCTTCACTGGACTTGAATTCACTTAAACTGGTAGTAAGTACTCAGTTCTTTACCCATGTTGTGCTTCTTGTGCTCCACTCCATCAGATCAAAGACCACTCTCCTTTTCTAGAAAGGAAAGAAGCAAAATAGTGTTTGAATGGCTCTCCCTTCTTGCTTCTCACATGGCATCTCCAAGCAGCAAAAAGCCTGAAAGGCAGTGTGTTATGGAGGGAAAAATTCACAAGCTTCTGTTCATTCATTCAACACTAAATACTTTTGGAGTCCCTACTATGTGACAAGACTTACTTAGAGTTTTAACCTTCCTGATCCTATTTTTACAAGTTCTCAGCACTTCTTTAAGCCCATCCTTGGTTTAATTCTTTTTCACACCTCTTTCATATGTTCTTTCAAAATCTGATGTCATCGGCTCCCCATGTAAATCTTTTGACTTCTTTTTTTTTTTTTTTACTTCTGTTTCTCACTTTGTTGTTTCCCCTCCAGCTAACTTCTCATTCTAACTTCTGTCTTTCTGTTAATAGCAGCTCCACCACTGTCTACTCACCCAGGCTTGAAACCTCAATCACTTTCAGCCTTCTCACCCTTTACACCCATTTCATTCCTAAGTCATATCAAATTTTTTCTCATGTGTTGTAACTGTTCTTCCCTTCCCCTTCCCACTGCTTGTTCTCACCAAGACTTCTTCGATAAACTCCTAATTCGCTTCCCTATGTCCAGTCACTCTTCTAATTTGCTCTGTTCTCTGGGTCAGGTTCATCTTCATGAAGCATTCCCCTAATGTCACCTGATTACTTATGTCTTGCCGGCTTTAACACCATAACATCTATTGTATGTATTTTTCCCTCTCTATCTTATTATCATTATCTTAGGCCAAGCCCCCTTCCCCTCTTTCCTTTAATATTACAGTAATCGCTTAACTTGGCTCAATGCTTTTAGTGTTTTCCTTTCCCAATCCACTTTCCATACTGCTGCCAGGTTAATCTTCTTGAAACACAGCACTGATCCTGCCACTCTTCAGCTTAAAAGTATTTTGTGACTTACTATTAATCATATTTTAAAGTCTATATTCCTTAGCTAGGTATTCAAACTCCATCCTTGCCTCCCGTTATTCTCCTTCCTGTATCATACAGTCCAACCAAATTAATGTACAAACTTAAAATCACCCCACCATTGAACTTTTTTTCATGATGTCCCTTCTCCTATCTCCATCTATTCAAATTCTACCTCATTCTGAAGGACTCAGCTCAGATGTTGCTCCTGCAATGATGCCTTTCTGGATGCCTATATTTACCAGTAGACTTTGTGCATTCTGTTTCTTTTTGGAGAAAAGTATATTTCAATTTGTTTTTAAAATATATGATCCTATGATTTTGGTTAACGCCTATGATATAAATTTGACTACCCAGACTCTAGGAAAACATGGTTGCCTTTTCCTGAAATTTCTACCACTTCCCCATTTTACCAACTAATTCCTCAGCCTTATGCAAATTTAGGTTTAGAGTAGAAACTCTTCTTTTGCTATCTCTCTTTGTTGGAAGTCAAGACCAGGCAGTCTTCTTTTCTTTTTTCTTTTTCTTTTCTCATTTTCTTTATTTGGTAGGAATATTTTCAATATAATTCAAGTAGTACTTTAGGCCAATAATGATTTTATTGGGAACAAGCAGCTTTGCATTTTTCTTTATAGTTCCCATGATTAGAACAGTACATGGAACACAGCAGGTTCTCAATAAATGTCCATAAATACCATTTAAATTTTTTATTTTTTAATTTATTTATGTTTAATTGGAGGATAATTGCTTTATAGTATTGTGTTGGTTTCTACTATATATCATGAATCAGCCATAGGTAAACACATGTTCCCTCCCTCTTGAACCTCACTCCCACCTCCCACCCCATCCCACCCCTGTAGGTTATCACAGAGCATCAGATTTGAGCTACCTGCATCATACGGTAAATTTCCACTGGCTACTTAATTTTACGTATGGTCATGTATATGTTTCAATGCTACCCTCTCAATTCGCCTCACCCTCTCCTTCCCCTACTATGTCCACAAGTCTCTTCTCAGTGTCTGCATCTCCACTGCTGCCCTGCAGTTAGGCTCATCAGTACCATCTTTCTAAATTCCATATATGTGCATTAATATACAATATTTGTCTCTGTCTGAACTTACTTCACGCTGTGTAATAAGCTCTAGATTCACCTGCCTTGGTAGGACTGAGTCAAATGTGTTCCTTTTTATGGCTGAGTAATATTCCATTGTGTATATGCACCACAGCTTCTTTATCCGTTCATCTATTAGTGGACATCCAGGTTGCTCCCATGTCCTACCTATTGTAAATAGTGCTGTGATGAACATTGGGGTGCATGTGTCTTTTTTAATTATGACTTCCTCAAGGTGTATGTAGTGGGATTGTTGGGTCATATGGTAGTTTTAGTCCTCGTTTTTTAAGGAATTTCCATAATGTTCTCCATAGTGGCTATATCAATTTGCATTCCCACTAACAGTGTAAATCACTGCAGATGGTGACTGCAGCCATGAAATTAAAAGACACTTACTCCTTGGAAGAAAAGTTATGACCAACCTAGATAGCATATTCAGAAGCAGAGACATTACTTTGCCGACTAAGGTCCGTCTAGTCAAGGCTATGGTTTTTCCAGTGGTCATGTATGGATGTGAGAGTTGGACTGTGAAGAAGGCTGAGCACCGAAGAATTGATGCTTTTGAACTGTGGTGTTGGAGAAGACTCTTGAGAGTCCCTTGGACTGCAAGGAGATCCAACCAGTTCATTCTGAAGGAGATCAGCCCTGGGATTTCTTTGGAAGGAATGATGCTAAAGCTGAAACTCCAGTACTTTGGCCACCTCATGCAAAGAGTTGACTCATTGGAAAAGACTGTGATGCTGGGAGGGATTGGGGGCAAGAGGAGAAGGTGAGGACAGAGGATGAGATGGCTGGAAGACATCACTGACTCGATGGACGTGAGTCTGAGTGAACTCTGGGAGTTGATGATGGACAGGGAGGCCTGGCATGCTGCAACTCATGGGGTCGCAAAGAGTCAGACATGACTGAGCGACTGAACTGAACAGTGTAAGAGAGTTCCCTTTTCTCCACACCCTCTCCAGCACTTGCTGTTTATAGATTTTTTTGATGATAACCATTCCAGGCCATGTGAAGTGATACCTCCTCATTGTAGTTTTGATTTGCATATCTCTAATAATGAGCAATGTTGAGCATCATTTCACGTGTTTATTCACCATCTGTATTTCTTCTTAGGAGAAATGTCTGTTTAGGTCTTCTGCCCACTTTTTGATTGCATTGTTTGTTTTCCTGATATTGAACTGAATGAGTTGCTTGTATATTTTGAAGATTAATCCTTTGTCAGTTGTTTCATTTGCTACTATTTTCTCCCATTGTGAGGGTTGTCTTTTCATCTTGTTTATAGTTCCCTTTGCTGTGCAAAGGCTTTTCAGTTAAATTAGGTCCTGTTTGTTTATTTTTGGGTTTGTTTCCATTACTCTAGGAGGTGAGTTATAGAGGATCTTGCTGTGATTTATGTCAGAGTGTTTTGCCTATGTTTTCCCCTAAGAGTTTTACAATTTCTGGTCTTATATTTAGGTCTTTAATCCATTTTGAGTTTATGTTTGTGTATGGTGTTAGGAAGTGTTCTAATTTCATTCTTTTGCATGTAGCTGTCTAGTTTTCCCAGCACCACTTAGCAAGGAGACTATCTTTTCTCCATTGTATATTCTTGCCTCCTTTGTCAAAGATAAGGTGCCCATAAGTGCGTGGGTTTATCTCTGGGCTTTCAATTTTGTTCTATTGGTCTGTATATCTGTTTTTGTGCCAGTGTTCCATTGGTCTATATTTCTGTTTTGTGCCAGTGTCTTGAAGACTGTAGCTTTGTAGTATAGTCTGAAGTCAGGCAGGTTGATTCCTCCAGCTCCATTCTTGTTTTTCAAGATTGCTTTGGCTATTCAGGGTCTTTTGTGTTTCCATACGAATTGTGAAATTTTTTGTTCTAATTCTAGAAAAATACCATTGGTAGTTTGATAGAGATTGAAATTGCATTGAATCTGTAGATTGCTTTGGGTAGTATAGTCATTTTCACAATACTGATTCTTCCAATCCAAGAACATGGTATCTCTCCATCTATTTGTGTCGTCTTTGATTTCTTTCATCAGTGTCTTATCGTCTTCTGCGTACAGGTCTTTTGTCTCTTTAGGTAGGTTTATTCCTGGGTGTTTTATTCTTTTTGTTGCCATGGCGAATGGGATAATTTCTCTTTCTGACTTTTCATTGTTAGTATATAAGAATGCAAGAGATTTATGTTATTAATTTTATATCGTGTGACTTTGCTATATTCATTGATTAGCTCTAGTAATTTTCTGGTGGCATCTTTAGGGTTTTCTATGTATAGTACCATACCATCTGCAAATAGAGTTTTACTTTTTCTTTTCCAGTCAAGATTCTTTTTATTTCTTTTTCTTCTCTGATTGCTGTAGCTAGGATTTCCAAAACTATGTTGAATAATAGCAGTGAGAGTGGACATCCTTGTCTTGTTCCTGATCTTAGAGGAAATGCTTTCAGTTTTTCACCATTGAGAATGTTTGCTGTGGGTTTGTCATATATGGCATTTACTATGTTGAGATTTTTTTATGCCTATTTTCTGGAGAGTTTTTTTATCATAAATGTGTATTGAATTTGTAAAAAGCTTTTTCTGCATCTATTGAGTAGATCATATGACTTTTATCTTTCAGTTTGTTAATATGGTGCATCACATTGATTGATTTGCATATATTGAAAAATCCTTGCATCCCTGGGATAAAGCCCCCTTGACCATGATGTATGATCCTTTTTATATATTGTTGGATTCTGTTTGCTAGAATTTTGTTGAGGTTTTTTGCATCTATGTTCATCAGTGATGTTGGCCTATAATTTTCTTTTTTTGTGTGGCATCTTTGGTTTTGGTATCAGGATGATGGTAAGGCCAGGCAGTTTTCTAATCTGTTGTGGTAAAATACAGTTTATATTGTCCATGAAAAGCATAGGCTTTGGAATCAGATGGTCATAGGTTTCTGAAAGCTTCATTATTTTCCAGTTGTGTGAACTTAGGCCATATACTTAACCTCTCTAAACATAGTATATTTATCTATTTGTAACCCTAACAAATCTAGTGGCCCCATGTGCTTTAGTCTCTGTATCAGTTCAGTTCAGTTCAGTTCAGTCACTCAGTCGTGTCCGACTCTTTGCGACCCCATGAATCGCAGCACGCCAGGCCTCCCTGTTCATCACCATCTCCCAGAGTTCACTCAGACTAACATCCATCGAGTCCGTGATGCCATCCAGCCATCTCATCCTCGGTCGTCCCCTTCTCCTCCTGCCCCCAATCCCTCCCAGCATCACAGTCTTTTCCAATGAGTCAACTCTTCCCATGAGGTGGCAAAGTACTGGAGTTTCAGCTTTAGCATCATTCCTTCCAAAGAAATCCCAGGGCTGATCTCCTTCAGAATGGACTGGTTGGATCTCCTTGCAGTCCAAGGGACTCTCAAGAGTCTTCTCCAACACCACACTTCAAAAGCATCAATTCTTCGGTGCTCAGCCTTCTTCACAGTCCAACTCTCACATCCATACATGACCACAGGAAAAACCATAGCCTTGACTAGACGGACCTTAGTCAGCAAAGTAATGTCTCTGCTTTTGAATATACCATCTAGGTTAAATGGCATATAAAGAAGCACTACTCAGAAGACAAATAGTAATTTTAAAATTAATTTATGTGTGCTTTCAAAGAACACCAAATAGGAAATAGTTCATTACCCACCAAGATGGAGAAGCATGATACAGTCAACAAAAACAAGTCCAGGAGCTGACTGTGGCTCAGATCATGAACTCCTTATTACCAAATTCAGACTCAAATTCAAGAAAGTAGGGAAAACCGCTAGACCTTTCAGGTATGACCTAAATCAAATCCCTTATGATTATACAGTGGAAGTGAGGAATAGATTTAAGGGCCTAGATCTGATAGATAGAGTGCCTGAAGAACTATGGAATGAGGTTCGTGACATTGTACGGGAGACAGGGATCAAGACCATCCCCATGGAAAAGAAATGCAAAAAAGCAAAATGGCTGTCTGGGGAGGCCTTACAAATAGCTGTGAAAAGAAGAGAGGATCACCATCTGCAGTGATTTTGGAGCCCAAAAAACAAAGTCTGACATTGTTTCCACTGTTTCCCCATCTATTTCCCATGAAGTGATGGGACCAGATGCCATGATCTTCGTTTTCTGAATGTTGAGCTTTAAGCCAACTTTTTCGCTCTCCTCTTTCACTTTCATCAAGAGGCTTTTTAGCTCCTCTTCACTTTCTGCCATAAGGGTGGTGTCATCTGCATATCTGAGGTTATTGATATTTCTCTCAGCAATCTTGATTCCAGCTTGTGTTTCTTCCAGTCCAGCGTTTCTCATGATGTACTCTGCATAGAAGTTAAATAAGCAGGGTGACAATATACAGCCTTGTCGTACTCCTTTTCCTATTTGGAACCAGTCTGTTGTTCCATGTCCAGTTCTAAAAGGAAATTAATAAATGTGAAGAGCAAAGTGCATGCTCAGTCATGTCCAACTCTTTGCAGTCCCATGAACTGTAGCCCATAAGGCTCTTCTGTCCATGGAATTTTCCAGACAAGAATACTGGAGTGGATTGCCATTTTCTACTCCAGGGGTCCCCCTGACAGAGGGAGTGGACCCAGAGATCAAACCTATATCTCTTGAGTCTCCTGCATTAGGAGGCAGATTCTTTACTACTGAACCACCTGGGAAGCCCACAAAGAGTAAGGTAGCCTATGTAAGATAGACATAAGGCATGACACATAGTAGAAGGTCTGGTGTTTAATGATTGTGGAATTACTGGACCAATGTCAGGAAATGATTGTTTCATCTTAAATATCAACTCCTATTTGTTAATAGTGGCTGGTGGCAATATTGTGTTGGGAGGGATTCCTTGCCTCTTAAGGTCTCAACTAAATGAATCATTTATCCAGGATGTGAAACCTGCATTATTACCTTTCTTATTCTGGCTTCTATTCAATGCACAAAAAAGAATAGTAGGATGTTTTTGATATAAATGTGAACTAGATGACCTCTGGGTACAAATCCTCTTCTTATACATTTCTTTGTTTATCTATGGCATATATTAAAGTAAAGAGTACAGGGAATACCATTCATTGATGCTTACTTATGCCAGATATATTTGTGTTAGAAATATTAGTAATTTTATTTATATTTTTATACCATCTATATAAATATAATTTATTAAAATTTTATTTATTAAACCAGTGTCATGCATGCCTGCATGCTAAGTCACTTCAGTCATGTCCCATGTCATACAGGACAATAATGCAGCAGAGAAATGTTAAAATTTTTCTCTTCAGTGCTCAAGCAATTAATGAAGAAATGTGACACTATATCAAAAAAGACCACCTTGCTTTTTAACCACATGGTGTTATGGTTAATTCTGCATGTCAGCTTGGCTGGGCAATGTTGCCCAGATATTCCTTGAAACATTGTTCTGGATGTAGAGATGATTCTTGGAAGAGATTTATGTTTAAATAAGTACATTTTGAGTAAAGCAGAATGACCTCCACACTGTGGGTGAGCCTTAACCAATAAGTTAAAGGTCTGACTAGAAAAAAAGGCTGACCTTCTCCGAGCAAGGCATTCTGCCAACAGACCACCTTTGTACTTTTTCTGTTTTATCAGCTCTTCCTGGTCCACCAGCAGACTACCTCTAAATTCAAATTGCAGCTCTTCCCTGGATCTCCAGCTTGTGTCTCCAATCAAACTTTGAACTTTCCTAGCCGACACAATTTCAGTTCAGTTCAGTTCATTTCAGTTCAGTCGCTCAGTCATGTCCGACTCTTTGTGACCCCATGAATTGCAGCATGCCAGGCCTCCCTGTCCATCACCAACTCCCGGAGTTCACTCAAACTCATGTCCATCGAGTCGGTGATGTCATCTAGCCATCTCATCCTCGGTCATCCCCTTCTCCTCCTGCCCCCAATCCCTCCCAGCATCAGAGTCTTTTCCAATGAGTCAACTCTTCGCATGAGGTGGCCAAAGTACTGGAGTTTCAGCTTCAGCATCATTCCTTCCAAAGAACACCCAGGGCTGATCTCCTTCAGAATGGATGGGTTGGATCTCCTTGCAGTCCAAGGGACTCTCAAGAGTCTTCTCCAACATCACAGTTCAAAAGTATCAATTCTTCAGCACTCAGCTTTCTTCACAGTCCAACTCTCACATGCATACATGACCACTTGAAAAACCATAGCCTTGACTAGACGAACCTTAGTCGGCAATGTCTCTGCTTTTGAATATGCTATCTAGGTTGGTCATAACCCTCCTTCCAAGGAGTAAGCATCTTTTAATTTCATGGCGGCAACACAATTTATGTGAGTCAATTATTTAAGTCCCTATGTGAGTATTGGTTCTTATTTTATGTGCAGAACCCTGCATTAGTGAACACAGGTGGGTATTTTCTGGTTATTGTACATTTAATGACTCTTAAATTTTACACTCATTTCAAACACTGTATCTAACCACACATCATTAAATTTGAGATTCTATGAGAGAAAAGAAGAAAAACAAACAAGAAGCACACTTGTTCTGGCCACCTATCACTGTGTAACTACTCATTAGTGGCTTAAAACAACAGCCATCACCATTTTCTTTCAGGTTGTCTTTCTGTGGAATAGAAAATTGAGAGACTCAGATGCGGAGTTCTGGTTTGGTTTCTCTCATGCAGTTACAGGGGGCCTAGAGGATCTATCCCACGTTGAAGGTCAGGAACGGCCCCTCCTCCAAGGTAAGGAGCAGTGGCTGTGCTTTGCTGAAGCAGCCGTGAAGAGATACCCCACACCCAAGGTAAGAGAAACCCAAGTAAGATGATAGGTGGTGAAGGAGGGCATCAGAGGGCAGACATACTGATACCATACTCACAGAAAACTAGTCAATCTAATCACACTAGGACCACAGCCTTGTCTAACTCAATGAAACCAAGCCATGCCTGCAGGGCAACCCAAGACAGGCGGGTCATGGTGGAGAGGGCTGACAGAACGTGGTCCACTGGAGAAGGGAATGGCAAGCCACTTCAGTATTCTTGCCTTGAGAACCCCATGAACAGTATGAACAGGCAAAATGATAGGATATCAAAAGAGGAACTCCCCAGGTCATTAGGTGCCCAATATGCTACTGGAGATCAGTGGAGCAATAAGTCCAGAAAGAATGAAGGGATGGAGCCAAAGCGAAAACAATACCCAGTTGTGCATGTGACTGGTGATAGAAGCAAGATCCGATGCTGTAAAGAGCAATACTGCATAGGAACCTGGAATGTCAGGTCCATGAATCAAGGCAAATTGGAAGTGGTCAAACAAGAGATGACAAGGGTGAAAAGTTAGGGGCTGGTGTGTTCCTTGGACTGCAAGGAGATCCAACCAGTCCATTCTGAAGGAGATCAGCCCTGGGATTTCTTTGGAAGGAATGATGCTAAAGCTGAAACTCCAGTACTTTGCCACCTCATGGGAAGAGTTGACTCATTGGAAAAGACTGTGATGCTGGGAGGGATTGGGGGCAGGAGGAGAAGGGGACGACCGAGGATGAGATGGCTGGATGGCATCACAGTCTTGATGGACGTGAGTCTGAGTGAACTCCGGGAGTTGGTGATGAACAGGGAGGCCTGGCATGCTGCAGTTCATGGGGTCGCAAAGAGTCGGACACGACTGAGCGACTGAACTGAACTGAACTGAAGCACTACTCAGAAGACAAATAGTAATTTTAAAATTAATTTATGTGTGCTTTCAAAGAACACCAAATAGGAAGTAGTTCATTACCCACAATGATATTTTTCAAATTTTCTTCCTCTACTCCTCAGTCATATTTAACCTGGAGATGTTCTAAGAACCTTTCATATACATGCACACAGAAAAACTAAGACTCTGTTCCAGTCCCTGTTCCTCTATCTCCTTCCTCTCTCAGCCATATATATATACATATATTCTACAGATTGATTTAGCCTCTCTGACATAGTCTCTTCCCTCTTAGGTCCTGCCTCTCTTTACCTATCTAAAATATACAGGAATAGAATCCACACAGCTTCTCCTTTCATGTGTAGAAGTGGAGTGTGAGAGAAGGCAAAAGAGGGAGAAGGTGCATGATGGACATATTAGTAACCCTTGTCTCTTTCACATGTAAAACAAGACAATAAAAAATACCTCGTGTGGTTTTTTAAGATGACTAAGTAATACGACATGTGTAAAGCACCTGGCATACATCTGGCATATGATTTGTACATAATGGTTGGTTAGTAGTTCTGTGAATTACATATGTTTCTTTTTTATGGATTCTAATTCTCTAGAGAAGTTCTCCACGTTTTAACATATTTTTTTAAACAAACTAATCATAGTTATTTTAAGGTACTTTGCTAAACTCAACACCTGGATCACTTATAGTTCTGTATCTATTGTCTCTTTCTTCATTTGGTTTTTTAGACATGTGTCTTGT
The DNA here is from genome assembly GCA_006410635.1 of Cephalophus harveyi. Taxonomy (NCBI): domain Eukaryota; kingdom Metazoa; phylum Chordata; class Mammalia; order Artiodactyla; family Bovidae; genus Cephalophus; species Cephalophus harveyi. The sequence continues at coordinate 101,670 of SJYT01053358.1, forward strand.
CTTTTGGTGAACCTGGTAATATTTAATGAAAGATGCTCGTTGTGCCTAAAGAAATTATAAAGGCTCCAGTTGGTGTTAGCTTCCTCTGAGCAAGTTTATCCTGCCCTGCACTAAGCAGATAGTGTTGACAAATCATTCTTTTCTACTCAGGAGCTGTGCTGAGTCAAGGCTGGACTGCAGTTCTGTTAAGTCTCAATCTACCCCCTGGTTTGCTCCAGGCCCTCTAGAATATTCCACTGAAAATCTGGTCTGTAATACACATGACGATCCCAACTCTAATCACTGTTTCTCAAGTCTGCTAAAATGCTCTACTTCTAGAGGCTTTCTCCTTGGGTGTTTTTGTCTTCTGCTCCATGCAGCCCCAGTATTTGGCAAATATGCTAAGTGAGAAATTGACTTGAACACCCGTCTTACCCCTGTCAAGTCTCCACCAAAAAGCTCTGCTAGTTTCTCTGTTCCCTTGCAAGTGCCTCAGGAGATATAAATCCTAGATTCTCAGTTCCCAACCACCATTCCCTTCAATTCAAAATAAACATATGCCCTCAGGATTACAATACCTCCCTCACTTCTCTGAATTCTTCCTTTTCCAGAAACTTAGCTACCTCTCACTTCTATTGTCTCAGCACTTTCTCACAGCCCTCAATCAAATGGTTTCTCTATATTTTTCAGCTTTCACAGATATTCTAGACAGGAAAACCAGTCTGCCTCTGGCCATTCCAACCCACTTAAATGTAGAAGTTGAAGGTTATTAAATGTTCATTTATTCCCTTTTGCATCCTTTGTCTGGCTGGACAGTCTGTAATACATTTTCTAGTTTACCCTCAGTTAGTTGGCTGGTCCCACCGTGTTCTCATTTTCAGGTTCCTGGGCATAGCTTCTAGCAAAAGTGGGCGGTTTGCATTTTTATGATCTTATCTAATCTTGGCTCTACTATCACCCTTCAACCCACTCCAGTATTCTTGCCTGGAAAATTCCATGGACAGAGGAGCCTGGCGGGCTACAGTCCCTGGGGTCGCAAAGAGTCGGACATGACTAAGCGACTGAGCACGGAGCAGCACCTTTTATTTCCTTTGTCCAATCCCCCTAATTGTTTATTTTTGTTGTTGTTGTTATTGCCTTTTTCTAAACTTAGATAACCACTTTGGAGAATGTGGTAGGGAATTATATATATAATTTTTCCAAGTATTTATTAGATGAATTTATTCATCACTAGGAAAACATCTTTTCAGTTACCAAATCCTACTACATAGTCCCCATTATGTAGCTAGTGACTCACTTTCCACATCCTCATTTCTCTTACAAAGTCATGTCTGTGTGAACTAGGAAAAGAAATGAAAATACCACCTATTTAATAGATCTTTATATTAAATATTTAATAGATCTTTCAGTTTCCAACTTAAAATGTCAGAGTTTCTGGATACACATTCCAGAGCTTTACAGCCCATGTCTGCCCTAATTGGCCACAGAAGTGACAGGATTCAAGCCAAGGTATGCCCAGCAGAAGTCGAAGTACATAGGCAATGACCTGGTTGGGCTGTAAATGGGTGGGGAAATGGAAATTCCTTGGTTATATTAGGCAAAGAGTCAAGAGCAAGAATCTAAGCTGAGAGTGGGGTGATGGCAGGTCAAGAGCCATCTGTTAAAAATGATCAGAATGTAGTTAGAGTATACAGCCTCCAGTGTATACAGACAGGGGCTAGAATAGCAGGACAGCACAGCGTCAGTAGCCTTCTTGTGACCCAGCCTCTTGCTTCATCTTTCACCATGTCCCTTCTATCCTCCACACCAGCCATGCTTACAAATTACTAAATGTTTCCCAAAGATGCTAAACTGCTTCACACCACCACACCCTTTTTCATGTTGCTCTCTTCCCCTTGCCTCTAGCCACACAACAAATTTTTTTAACTTTTTTCCAGATTCTGCTTAAATACCTTCACTCTGAAGCTGTTCTTGCCTCCCACCACAGCCTGCCCCTACTCATCCTTTTTTCCCTATCCCCACCCATGTACCCATTGTCACATCTATTTCGACCTTCACAGAACTGGTAAATGGTATGAATATGCACCTTAGCTCTCTGATGTTGAGAAATATCACATTATTATATTTTTCTAAATCAAAATTTAAAAATATTAGCCCTCAAGTGCTAGGATTTTAACATGCTCATAATCCTAGGGGGGCTAATAGTCCAGAAATGTGGGAAATGGCTCTTTGGCCTTCAATACATCTCCAACATTGTTGAATAGAAATGACAAGTGCAGACATCTTTGTCTTGCTCCTAATCTTAGGGGCAAAGCACCCAGTCTTTAACCACTACCTATGATGTTAACTGTAAGTTTTTTACAGAGGCCGTTGATAGGTTGAGGAAGTTCCATTCTGTTGAATGTTTTTATCATGAATTTTATCAAATGCATTTCCCACCTTTATTGAGATAATTGTGTAGTTTCGTCCATTAGTCTATTAACATGATGTATTACATTGTTTGGTCTTTCAGATATTATGTCAACCTTGCATTCCTAGAATAAATCCCACTTTTAGTGTATAATCCTTTTTGTATTTGCTGGATTTGGTTGGCTGGTATGTTGCTGAGGATTTTCGCATCTATATTTATAAAGAATATTGGTTTGTAATTTTCTTGTGATGTCTTTTTCCAGCTTTAGTATCAGGGTAATACTAGCCTCATAGATTAGTTGCAAAGTTTTCCTTCATCTTCTATTTTCTTGGAAGAATTTGTGAAAGATTAATGATATTCATTTAATGGTTTGGCACAATTCACCAGTAAAGCCACCTAGGCCTTGATTTTTTTTGTGGAAAATCTTCTAATTACTAACTGTATATCTTTACTTGTTATAGATTGTGCCAAAAAGTTCATATAGCAGGCCTGAGATTTCTTTCCTTAGAAAGTCCTGCTTACAAGATTAACCCTTGTCTAGCATATGGGAATTTGGATTTAGGGAGTGTTCCCTCCATCCCCCAGTGGCTCACTGTGCAAAAGTATGTGCTGACGTCTGCTTTTCTTACTGGAGTCTAGAACTTTGGGATGTGCTGGATACAAGGTGCTTATGTGACCAGCCTCCAAAAAACTGTTGGGCACTGAGTCTCTAGTGACTTCTGGGAGACAACATTTTACATATATTGTCACAGTTTAACACTAGAGGAATTAAGTATGTTCTGTGACTCTACAGTGTGTATGTGTGCATGTTAAGTTGCTTAAGTCATGCCCCCAACTCTTTGCAACCGTATGGACTGTAGCCCACAGGTTCCTCTGTCCATCAGACTCTCTAGGCAAGAATACTGGAGTGGGTTGCCATGCCTCCTCCAGGGAATCTTCTCAACCCAGGGATCAATCCTGCAGCTCCTGCAGCTCCTTCATTGCAGGAGGATTCTTTACCACTGAGCCACCAGGGAAGCCCAACTCTGTAGGTAGAGGACTTTTAAAAGCTTACACTTTGTTTCCTCTGAACTTCACCTCATAAGCCTTTTCTCCATGCTGATTTTCTTTTGTATTCTCTTGCCATAATAAGTCATATTTATGCTAAGCCTTGTGAGTCCTCTTAGTGAATCACTCAACCCAGGAGTAGTCTTAGGGACTCCTGACACAGATTTATTTATTCAGAAGATTTTCTATTTCCTCTTGAGTCAGTCTTAGCAGTTCGTGTCTTTCTAGGAATCTGTCCATTTCATCTAGGTTACCTAATTTGTTGTCATACAATTGTTTACAATATTCCCTTATAATCTTTTTCATTTCTGTAAGGTCAGTAGTGATGCTACCTCTTTTTTTAATATTTATTTTTGTTTGGCAAGTTGCAGCATGTAAATCTTAATTGAGGCGTGTGGGATCTAGTTTCCTGACCAGGGATCAAACCCAGGCCCCCTGCATTCGGAGCACGGAGTCCTAACCGCTGCTACCTATTTTTTATTTTAGTAATTCAGATGTTTTCTCTTTTTCCCTTATCAATCTAGCTAACAGGTTTTTACATTTCTATTGATCTTTTCAAAGAACCAACCTTGGTTCCATTGATTTTTCTCAATTACTTTTATACTATTTTATGTTTTTCTACTCCAGTAATTTTTTAATTTCCTTCCTTCTACTTGCTTTAAGTTTAGTTTGGTCTTCTTTTTCTAGTTTCTTAAGGTATAAGATTAAGCTATTGATTTGAGATCTTTTTTCTTTTTAGTTTAATAGAGGAGTTAACAGCTATAAATTTCCCTCTAAGCACTGCTTTGGCTGTATTTCATAAGTTTTGGTATGTTGTGTTTTTACTTCAGCTCATCTCAAATTGTTTTCTAATTTTCTTTGTGATTTCTTCCTTGATCCATTGATTACTTAGGAGTATGTTATTTAATTTTCTTATACTTATGAATTTCCCAAATTTCTTTTCTTTGTTGATTTCTAATTGCATTCTACTGTGATCAGAGAAGATACTTTGGATGGTTTTAATTTTTTTAATTAGTACAGCTTGTTTTATGGCCTATCACATGATCTGTTCTGGAGAATGTTCCATGTTCATTTGACAAGAATATACAGTCTGCTACTCGGGGGTTTGGAATCCCATTTCCCATCTCCCGTGGTCTCCTCTGTGGAGGCCAGTGTGAGAGCAGCAGGCGAGCTGGCACTGTGGCTTCTTTTTCTTCCCCTCCTGCATCCTGCCTTCAGGAGGGAGAGAATAAGCAAAGAATGCCAAATTAACAGCTTCTTCCTGACGCTCTTCCGGATTCCAAGAAACCCCAGGTATGCATGGCTTTACTATAACTGGCTGTGATTTCTCTTACTAGACACATTATGACAGTGAAATGTGTCTCTTCCCACAAGCAATGCAAAATGAGTGCCCTTGGCTCTTCCCCACTCTCAGTGGCTGCCTCAGGAACACTCCCACTCAGGAGCTGGCCAGTGCTTCTTTAATGGATGGATTTGGTCCCAGGTCATTATATTGATGGGCTTCCCTGGTGGCTCAGATGATAAAGAATCTGCCCACAATGCAGGAGACCCAGGTTTAATCCCTGGGTCAGGAAGATCCCCTGGAGAAGGGAACGGCAACCCACTCCAGCATTCTTGCCTGGAGAATTCCACAGACAGAGGAGACCGGCGGGCTACAGTTCAGTGACTGTACTGAGTGACTAATACTTTCACTTTTTCATCATTGATGGCAAGTCAAGGGAGGAATGGTTTAGTGAGACTGGAGTTTTTACCTGATGATGATAAACTCCCACCTGCCCTTCTAGCAAGGCCTACACCAGTGCCATTGAATTGTCCCTTCTACTCCTGTTTTCCCATATACTAGAAGTAAATAACCACATCCTTTTCTTTTTTTCTTTGAAATCTGTAAAAGATCCATCTGGCTGTAACTAACAGAAAACCAACCCAACTCCACTTTGAGTAATTAAGAGTTTATTTTTCTCACGTAACAAAAGTGCAAGGACAGAATTCTGGGGCTGATGCAGTTGATCAGTGCTATCAAGGACCCAGGCTCTTGCCGTTTTCCCCACAGCATCCTTAGCAGGTGTACTTCATCCTCATGCCTGCTGCCTCATGGTCACAAGACGGCTGCTGCGCCTTAAGATCAAGTCCTGTCCTAGGGAGAAAGAAGGGGTAGGGTGCAGACGCAGAAAGCCTGCCAGCATATTACAAAGCTTTTCCAGAAGCTACACCTAGCAACTTCTGCTGATGTCTCATTATGTAAGTCCACGTTACAATCACTGAAAGACTAACAGAGAGAAAGGGGGTGGGGGCAGTGGCCAGGAAACCAACAGTGGCTGCCATACCACACCTTCCTTCACAGCCTTAGTAATTAGAAGTGGGGAGGATGACTTTAATCAGGCTGAACTTGGAATACAGCATGCCATTCAATTCTCCCCCTGTCACGCCTGTTCTAGTAAGAATCCACCTCCACCTCCTAAAATCTAAGCTGGCACCTTATGTAGCAAAGTCCCTAACCACAACATAAATATAGAAATTTTTTCACCCACCTTCTGGTAAATTCAGCATCCAACTCATCCTCCTTTCTTTTGAATTAGAGAAAACATATTCTAAAGTACTCAGCAGTCAACTAATCATTCTAATCTCGAAGAAGGGCAATGCCAAAGAATGTTCCAACTACGATACAGTTTTGCTCATTTCACATGCTAGCAAGGTTATGCTCAAAATCCTTCAAGCTAGACTTCAACTGTATGTGAACTGATAACTTCTAGATGTACAAGCTGGGTTTCAAAGAGGCAGAGGAACCAGAGATCATATAGCCAACACCCGTTGGATCACAGAAAAAGCAAGGGAATTCCAGAAAAACATCTACTTCTGCTTCATTGACTATGCTAAATCCTTTGACTGTGTGGATCACAACAAACTATGAGAAATAAGAGATGGGAATACTAGACCCCTTACCTGTCTCCTGAGAAGCCTGTATGAGGGTCAAGAAACAACAGTTAGAATCTTACACGGAACAACGGACTGGTTCAGAATTGGGAAAGGGGTACAAGGCTGTATATTGTCACTCTGCTTATTTAACTTCTATACAGAGTACATCATGCAAAATGCCAGGCTGGATGAATCACAAGCTGGAATCAAGTATTGCTGGGAGAAGTATCAACAACCTCAGAGATGCAGATGATACCAACCTAATGGTAGAAAGTGAAGAGGAACTAAAGAGCCTCTTGATGAGGGTGCAACAGGAGAGTGTAAAAGCTGGCTTGAAACTCAACATTCAAAAAACAAAGATCATGGTATCTGGTCCCATTACTTCATGGCAAATAGAGGAGGGGCGGGGGGGAGTGAAAGCAGTGGCAGATTTTCTTTTCTTGGGCTCCAAAATTACTGTGGATGGTGACTTCAGCTGTGAAATTAAAAGAGGCTTGCTCCTTGGAAGGAAAGCGATGACAAACCTAGACAACATCTTAAAAAGGCGAGACATCACTTTTCCAACAAAGGTCTGTATAGTCAAAGCTCTGGTTTTTTCATTTGTCATATACAGATGTGAGAGTTGGTCCATAAAGAAGGCTGAGCACCGGAGAATTGATGCTTTTGAATGGTGGTGCTGGAGAAAACTGTTGAGAGTCCCTTGGACTGCAAGGAGATCAATCCTGAATATTCATCAGAAGCACTGTTGCTGAAGCTGAAGCGCCAATACTTGGCCACCTGATGGGAAAAGCCGACTCACTGGAAAAGTCCCTGATGCTGGGAAAGACTGAAGGCAAAAGGAGAAGGGGGTGGCAGAGGAAGAGATGGTTAGATAGCATCACCAACTAAACGGACGTGAATTTGAGCCAACTCCAGGAGACAGTAGAGGACAGAGGAACCTGGCATGCTGCAGTCCACAGGGTCGCAGAGTCAGACATGACTTAGTGACTGAACAATAGCAACCCAGTCATTAAGCACTGTTCAATTTGAGGACCCCAAAGGTCTTCTGAGACATCCCCATGCCACTGACTTTTCTCAACCTCAGATACCTGGTTTGTCAATTAAATATTTTCATCACAGGTACAATGCCTGTAGGAACAAGTCAACCCATGACCTGGGTAACATGTTGAAGCTTGGTTCCAGGACTTCAAATAATCACTGTCCAGGAAGAGGTTAGAAATTCAGAGACAAAATAGGAACCTTAAAGTTCAATTTCCCTACCTCTTACTTTCTCACAATGTTCCCGGGAAATGCAGATAAATTAATATCTTTACCATTCTAATAAGGGTATATTTGCCTGTCTTCATATTGCTGGGAGAAGTATCAACAACCTCAGAGATGCAGATGATACCAACCTAATGGTAGAAAGTGAAGAGGAACTAAAGAGCCTCTTGATGAGGGTGCAACAGGAGAGTGTAAAAGCTGGCTTGAAACTCAACATTCAAAAAACAAAGATCATGGTATCTGGTCCCATTACTTCATGGCAAATAGAGGAGGGGCGGGGGGGAGTGAAAGCAGTGGCAGATTTTCTTTTCTTGGGCTCCAAAATTACTGTGGATGGTGACTTCAGCTGTGAAATTAAAAGAGGCTTGCTCCTTGGAAGGAAAGCGATGACAAACCTAGACAACATCTTAAAAAGGCGAGACATCACTTTTCCAACAAAGGTCTGTATAGTCAAAGCTCTGGTTTTTTCATTTGTCATATACAGATGTGAGAGTTGGTCCATAAAGAAGGCTGAGCACCGGAGAATTGATGCTTTTGAATGGTGGTGCTGGAGAAAACTGTTGAGAGTCCCTTGGACTGCAAGGAGATCAATCCTGAATATTCATCAGAAGCACTGTTGCTGAAGCTGAAGCGCCAATACTTGGCCACCTGATGGGAAAAGCCGACTCACTGGAAAAGTCCCTGATGCTGGGAAAGACTGAAGGCAAAAGGAGAAGGGGGTGGCAGAGGAAGAGATGGTTAGATAGCATCACCAACTAAACGGACGTGAATTTGAGCCAACTCCAGGAGACAGTAGAGGACAGAGGAACCTGGCATGCTGCAGTCCACAGGGTCGCAGAGTCAGACATGACTTAGTGACTGAACAATAGCAACCCAGTCATTAAGCACTGTTCAATTTGAGGACCCCAAAGGTCTTCTGAGACATCCCCATGCCACTGACTTTTCTCAACCTCAGATACCTGGTTTGTCAATTAAATATTTTCATCACAGGTACAATGCCTGTAGGAACAAGTCAACCCATGACCTGGGTAACATGTTGAAGCTTGGTTCCAGGACTTCAAATAATCACTGTCCAGGAAGAGGTTAGAAATTCAGAGACAAAATAGGAACCTTAAAGTTCAATTTCCCTACCTCTTACTTTCTCACAATGTTCCCGGGAAATGCAGATAAATTAATATCTTTACCATTCTAATAAGGGTATATTTGCCTGTCTTCTTCCAGAGCCTCTGTCAATCTCTCTGTGAATTAGTCCAGAAATTTTAAAGCACTCTGTAAAATCCTTTCAAATCAATCTTTTCCCAGTCCTCTGATAGTTCCCACATCAGGAGTTACTTTTGAGAGATCTCATGTATTTCTACATATCACTTCTCTAACATAATCTTAGCCGTTGTCTCAAAAATCAATGGACTCAAATTCTAGGATCATAATTTTTTTGTGTGCTGCATTCAGATTTTCTTAGTAATCCCAGAATATAGCAGTTGTTAATTTGTCTCGTAAGCCTGAGGTGTAAGAAATGTCACACTGCCATAGTTTTAGCCCCCAGAGACTTGCCACGGTGGCAAGATATTTTATTCTCCAAGGAGTCTTAGAAAGGTAACCAATTGCTCCAGTTTGCCCAAGACTGAAGTGTCTTCTGGGATACAGGACTTTCAGTGCTAAAGATGAACAAACTGAAACAGTTGGTCATCCTAAATCTTGGACAAACATTAGTTTACAAACCTTCTGCTTACTATATTATAAGCTCTAAGGAGACAAGGAACATGTCTAATGAATTTCTATATACCCATGCCTAGTGCTTGGGACATAATGGGCATTCAACAAATTCTTAATAAATAAACAAACTAATCTACAAATAAATACGTGAACCAGCATGAAAAAAAAGATTAAAGTAATGATAATAAATCTAAATCCTGAGCCACATCAGAAGTTACTTGAAGGATTTCCCTGGTGGTCCAGTGGCTAAGACTCCACACTCCCAAAGCAGGGGGCCCAGGTTCAATCCCTGATCAGGGAACTAGTCCCACATGCTGCAACTAAAAAGCCTACATGCTGCACCAAAATCTAAGATCCTGCATGCTGCAACTAGGCCTGGCACAGTCAAATAAATAAATAAATACTTTTTTAAAAAAGAATTGAGAGTCTAGTAATAAGCCCTCACTTTTTATTTGAGCCAACTGAAATGGAGTGCCCTGCAATTTCCTAATATCCCTTCCAGCAAACATCCCTTCCAGTCTTAAAAAGTCCATGTCCTCGGACCAGGGCAAATTCTCCACATGCACACATATACTGTGAGTTCTGTATCATTTATATCCAATTTGACGGACTTGAGAAGCATCAGGTACTTTCCGGACATTTTGGATCTGTTCTTCAGGAACACGGTGCATCTCCAGATAATAAGCGAAATGTTAAGAAACCATGAAGTTCTGCAGGCACCTACCACCTGCCTGGCTTACCAGACCTCCTCAGAGTTCTGTGCCGCACAAAATGATGGCACTGCTTTAAAGTGCCATCCAGAACTCGTTGAGGGGAGGGAGAGTAAACAGGCCAGCAATTGGGACTAACCTTCCAAACATGCCAAAGACTGAAGATGAGCCTACATTTTTGTATGTCTTTGTTTCAGAAAAGAGAATGGCTGCTATTGGCCAAGGGGGAGCCCCTGAACCGAGAACACAAACTGAGAGAGCCCACCAGCACCTTCTACGTGATCCTGCCATCCCGCTCTCCCACTCTGCTGGTGAAGGCAGTGGCCACTCGGGAACTGATGCTGCCCAGCCCTTTCCCCCTGCTACCTGAGGACATGCCTGCTGACAGCCTTAAGACTGTGGAGGCAAGTGAACCCAGGTCTCATGGGATAGAGGGGAGAGAAGAGAATGGAGCTCAAGAAAGGGATGAGGGAAACGAGTCAGCCCCAGAAGGAAAGGAGCCGGGAGCAGAGGGAGAAGTGGTTCCAAGAGTATGGTAAGAGGAACAGAGAAGAAGGCAAGGAACTGAGGCAAGACGGAAGAAAGCACGCATCTGCGTGACAGTGTGTTCTCATGCGTCCTTCTCTGCAATCTCTGAATGCATGTGTGTGTGCCTGTGTTTGTATGCCTCTATCTCTGAGAGAAAGAGGAAAGGGCAGCCAATATAGGCGCTGAGAATAGGAAGAGCTTTAAAATGAGACTGATGCAAAGGAGGGAACAGCTCTAAAGGCCACTTTTCTCCTTCCCCTCCTCTCATCTTGGATTTGGATTCTGGATTTCCTCTGCCAGCCTTGCCAGTTGAGGGTGGGAGCGGGGGCTCACGGCACAGAGAACTGGAAGCACACCCCTGCTGCTAGATTCCTGGCTTAGGTGCCGAGAGGACAGAGCCTGGGATTGTGCTCTTGGCTTGGCAGCCACAGGGATGCGAGAGAGGTGGGCACGAGTGGCCGTGGCTCACTCAGCGTCTCACTTCAGGGCCAGTTGTTTCCTGGCACAGGATGTTGTGGCCGGAAAACCTGACTGCTCAGGAATGCTCTGCTCGCATGTCCTCTGGTTATGCTCGCCTCACAGCCTCACCGGCCGAGAACTCGGTGTGCTTGCTTTGCAGACTGAGCGCCTCAGCCCCCGACTCCCCCTCCCTCACAGCCTCACACACTGGCTCCCTTGTAACCCTCATGGCACCCTGGCCCCTCAGAATCCTATGACATGGTTCTTGGGGCCAGAATGCTCAGTGTCCCTCACCATTCGGCTGCTGCTACTTCTTGTACCCCTGCCTGACACTTCACAAGTGCTCAGACCTGGAGGCCCGAACACCCAAGAGGACACGCATCTCTCTCACACCCTTCAGTGAAGCCCGGGCCATCACACCTCTTCAGCTTCTCACACTCAGGTCTCTGCCTGACATCTTGGGTTCTGTGACCTCACGTTTCCCAGTGAGGCGCCTCCTCTCTCTTCTTCAGAGCATGCTTGATGACCTGGAACTAGAATCCACCTACAACCCCTTGCAAGTCTGGAGCCACCTGTACTCACACCTGAGCAGCACTTTTGCCAACCCTCATGGCCGGTTCCACCCAAGCTCGAAGAGCCGGGCTGTAAGAAAGGTACTTCCCTCCCTCCCCGTTATGCCCAGAATGCCAGAGTCCTCTTCCCCTGTCCCCCATCCAAGGGAGATCCTCCCTGATCTCCTCTGGAAGAACCAATGGGAAGACCAATGGGAAGAGAAGCCTTTCGCCCTAGACAAAGAAAATTACAACCTGTAGCAGTACTGGGACTTTTTTTGCTTGGGCATTTACATAAATATTTAGTTATCTTAATTGCGGTGTTTGGGAAATTCAGTAGTCATTTAACAGATCACTGTCCCACTAAGCAAACTGGCTGCACTGGAACCACAACCGCAGCCTCTGTTGAAAGAAGGTGGGATAAGAAATGCCCAAGGGAAGGGAAATTATTTACAAATCAACAGTTATTTGCCAGGTTTTATGAAGTGTACTCTCACATGTATTTTTCTGATTTAATCCTCACAGCATCCCTACAAGGTAAGTGTTATGCTCATTTTACAGATAAGGAAAGGGAGGCTGACTGAGGTTAGAAGCTTAGAGACACGGCTCTAGTGACAAGAGTTCAAGAGAGAAGAGTAACGGGGGAGGGGAGGATTTATTTTAATGAAATCCATGTTCTATAGGATATGGGCTTCCTTTTGTGCTCTTATAAATCTTTTCCTTGTTTCTCAGTAACAAAGCCTGTAGAAAAAAACTTTTGTCTTAGCTAAAGTTATAAGAGAAAGGTTTCCAAACTACAGACAGTCTAGAGTTGGGAATAGAACCCACCATGAGTTAGCTGGTAGGCAAGCAAACAGAGGACACTCAGCCAGGAGACAGGCATTGTGGAGGCTAGAGCCACGGGCACTCCACTGCTCTGGGCCTTGAGGCTGTCACTCATGGGACCCAGGAAGGAGTTAGGACTGGAGACCCAGCAGGGAATGGAATAGGAAATCAGGACTTGTCTAGTCTTCACAGAGAGCTCTTCTTGCTTTCTCTGCAGGCTGAGCCTTTGCAAATAAATCGAGTGCGAGCCACAGTGGCCCCTCTGCATATAACTCCAGCCCCTGGCAGAGCCCCCAAGATGCCAGCAGCCAGCAAAGCTTCCACAGAAGTCTTCTTCCAGCCTCCTATGGAAGAGGAGGAAGAAGAGGCAGAGGAGGACTATCCCTCAGGGCCCTAAGTCACTAGCGCCACAGCCTGACTGCCCTGCTAAGGCACATCCATGCCAAGGTTCCAGATCTGTCCCACAGTGGCTTTCTGTGGCCAGACTTGCCTTCTGTCCACCTGACCCTCTGCGAGCTCCAGGTGACGGGGAAACAGAGCCTTCCCCTCCTCCGCCTCCAATGCTTTCAGCACCCCACTCCTCAGGCTATGAGGAGACGCTTCTGACCCTCTTCTTTCTCCAAGAAGGGACTTTTTTTTTGATCATTTGATACTGTTAAGACAAATGAAGAATAAATACCCAGTAGGTCTCTACCATTGTTAGGAGTATTCCCAGACCCAAATTTCTCCTTGTAGTTCTGTGTAAGCAGGTGGATGATGTCAGGTCACCTTCAGGAAACTGGACCTCAGGAGAGAAGGATGAGGTTTTCCAAGCTCATGAAAAACAAGTAGGAGTGAAATCTAAGCTTCATTTCAAAGCCTGTGCCCCTCCCGTCACATTGCAAGTCCCATCAGCCTTCAAACAGAAAAGTGGCTGGTGCTTGCTAGCTACATGCAAACTGTGTTTGTGTGTGAGAGAGAGAGAAAGAGAGACAAGGGGAGGGCGGCATCCTAGAGCTGAGAACAGGGGAGAGGGTGGTATGAAAAAGGCCTGTTCCCTCCCTGTTCCCCTTTCCTCACACCCGCCCAGCAGCCTTGTCCATCCACAGAATAACTACCTTTTGTAAAATGCTTATTCTGCACTTCAAATCAATTAAGTACTTGAGAAATTTAACTCCTTCCATACAAACAACCCTGTGAGACTGTGCCTATAATTAAGCTTTCCCATTTTACCTAAGGGCAACAGGGGAAATGGGCCTAACTGGACCTTTCAGACTCTGAATGGTCACCCCCTCCCTGGGGCCCTTTCCTCCTTCAGTGGCCCCCAACACCTTTCTGGTTCTCCTAATGTCTGCCCAGCACATCTTGCCTCTCTGTTCCCTTTATGACTGTTCACAGACACAGACCTCTTAAATCCAAACTGACTTTAATGAGAATAAAACTTACCCCTGCCAAAAAAAAAAAAATATATATATATATATATATGGTAAAGAACAATGAGGGGGGAGGGATCCTGACACAGCTCAGCGTCTCCCTTTACTTCCATACAAGCCTCTCAAACCACACCTCCTCTGACCAAATACCCTTTTCTGTAGTTCTGCTCCAGCAGCTATCCCTTCCTTTGGTGGGGATGACTTAGAGGTGCTGGCCTCCCCCAGATCCCATCCCTGAGCCCCTTTATGACTCTGTCCCACTTCCATGACTTCTTGGGACAGATCATCCTTCCCTTGACTCCCCTTGTACCCTGGTCTCTGCACACAGGCCCCTCTGGTTCCTGCTGGTTCTAACAGGTTTCTTTGATCCCGTGCTCCTTCCCCATGGTCCTCCTATCAGCAACCTCAGCTTCGCCCAGTTCTCACGTGGAACCCTCTGACTTGGCCCCAGTCCTGTCAGTCACTGCTCCAGAGAGCCCACAGTCCCAGCTCCCTGAGGCCCCGCTTCTCTGGACCTGGCTGTACACGGCAGTGTCTGAGCTATAGGCTTGGCTGCCACTGCCAGCTGCAGCACCAGATTCAGATGAGGCCAGGCCCTGGGGCTTGGGAGCTGGGAAGGGCTTTGTGCTCCGAGGGGGTGGCACAGCATAGTCATCCGTGGCAGGGTTGTAGGGGAGCTCATAGCCCTCCTCCTTCACCCGAGCCTGGCACCACCATGCATCCTTGGGCTCCTGAGGCAGATCATAAAGGCCCCGGAGAGTGGCTGGGGCCAGGCCCTCAGGTTCATCATAAATGGGGTCTTCTTTAGGGTCTGTCAACTTGGCCTTTATCAGCTTTTGCTGCACATGCTCACACAAGTCCCAGTAGAGAGCTTTCTTTAACTGTGTCCCCTCCCCTGCCCGAGCAGGGGTGCTGTCCAAGGGGTCTGAGTATAGGGAATCTTGGGAAGGGCCAGGAGGAATGCGCAGGGTGTCTAAGGGTTCAGCATACAGGGCTGGAGGGCTGCCTGGGAGCTCCAGAGGGGCCGAGGAGGAAGCCAACTTCCCGTCTGCCACTTCTCCTTCATGGGAATCAGCTCTGAGAACATCCTGCCCCTGGCCAGCCTTTCCCTGAGTCTTCTGTCGGTGGATAGCAGTCTCGACTGCCTGAAAGATGTCATTTCCCTGTGCCGTCTGGAAGGTGAAGGTTCCAGGGCCGGAGGGACAGCGGCGGCCAGCCTCAAAAGAGAACATGACCTGAAGAGGATGTAGAGGGAAACATGTTACCAGGAGCCATCAGAGGAGGTGAGTCACAGGGCTAGAACTAGTTAGGGGACTACAAAGAAGAGACCACAGGAAAGGGAGGTTGGTCATGGTCTAGGCAAGAAAGAGTTATCTAGAGTGCAGTCTCCCACCTTCCTGTCCACCCCTCCTCCCACAGGTGTCCAACCCAGTCAGCCAGTCCTGTCTTGACAGCACCCTACCTTGTCACGGCCATAGCGACGCAACAGAGTGTAGGGCCAGGAAAAGAGTGGCTCCAATATCTGCCTCTGGGCCCCCACAGCCAGAAGAGTCAGCCTCTCCGCCTCCACTCTCAGCACATAGGAGCCATGCAGGCCACAGCGCTCAGCGGCCTCAGTCTTCTGCACCATTACCCAGAACTGGGATCCTGGAAAGAATACACAGTTAGACTGGGACCTGGCCAGGCCTGGGGTGGGGGAAGGGAGCAGATTGTACACACACACACACACACACACACACACACACACACACTCACACACTCTCTCTATCTCTCTCTCTGTCTTGAAAGCCAGCTCTCAGGAGCTTCCTACTTCCCCTCCTAGGACACCCTTTCTTTCCACCCCATCCCTGCCGGGGCTTTTCAGGCCATCTACCTTCCCAGGAGGGGCTATACAGCGAGTTCTCCAGCATCTCCAGGGCAGAAAGCTTGGGTGGGTTCTCGGCAGGTGCCAGGGCCCAGCTGCCTTTCTGGGGTAAAGAGAAGGAGTATGAAGGAGGTTGTGATTCCCTCACCGCGATTTCCAGGGTCTGAGCCAGCCCAGTTCCTCTGCCGCTGTAACTGCTCCCACCCCGCCTCGCCTCCTGGGCCCAGTGCAGCCCCGGGCCCCTCACCGGAAAGGCGTTTTGGCACAGCGTTTGCACCCAGGCTGCACTGGACGGCGCGTCGGCCGCCAGCAAGTGGGATCGCTGTGCGGTGTCCAGGCGAAAAGCTGCGGCGCCAGGCTCAGGGGGGCTCTCCACCGCCACGGGGGCCACGCTCACACACTCTGCCAGACGGATCACCTTGCAGTCCAGGCGGCGCGAGCTCCCTCGGCCACCTCCAGAGCTCGACCCCTTGTGGTCAAAGAACTCGAGCCGCGCGACACCGTGGGGACTGGCCGGGTAGAGAACCGCCCAGGTCTTCCTCCATCGCTGGGGAAAGAGCCGAGAGACGCTGGGGAGGGAGCGGACAAGCACCGGCTGCCCGGCCCCGACGGGGGAAGGAAAGACCCGCGCGGGCCGCTTCAACACTAAGGTTTCCCGATCGCTGGCGAAGTTTCTCCAGGAGGATGCCGCTCTGTCTCCCCAGGGCTAGACAGGCATACCCGGATGCCAGCGGACGCTTCTCCGAAGAATGTGCAAAGCATTTTAGCGGGAACGTCACAAGGCTCCCCGGGTCCCGGCGCCGCTCCCCTACCCGCCGCGCGCCCCCTCCCTCCATTTGGGCTCAGTAGCCCACCTCTAGGTCTGATGGGGTTCGGAAACCCCTGCCCACACTACCTTGGCCCCGAAACGCTGACTTTGCAAAAACAGCGGCCCTTCCATCACGGCCCCGTCCATGGCCCCCGGCGGTTCCTTCCGCGCTTCCTGGCCCGGCGGGCCCGGAGGCGGGGCGGGGCGGGGCGGGGCTCGCGGGAGGCGTTCCCATCCCTCCCCAGCCTCCGCGAACCCAGAAAGGGGAGGAAGGTGATGGGCCAGAGGAAGGGGAAGGGGTACCGCCTCCAGACCCCCATCCCCAGGCCTAGGTCTCTCACTAGTGGCTTCACCGAGAGAAACCTCGTGACTTCGGTCAGAGGACTCTGGCTCTTAGGCTTGGGGGCTGCGTACAACGTCAGATGCTCAACGTGACATCAGAGTGAAGGCCGTGACATCATCTAGAAAATGCCTACGGGCACCCTGGGGCATTGGAGGGACTTTCTGGGCCTTCGAGGCTTCAGTTCCCCGGACTTGACCCGACCCCTGCTCCGCGGGAATTCGGCTATTTACGATCCGCAGAGCCGGGGACGTGGGGGAAGGGCTGGGGCTGGGGACTGAAGACTTCCCGGAGCTCGGAGCCGAGTCGCCGCACGGGGCGCAGCCCGGGGTAGTCTGCGGCCCCATGGCCTCCTGTGTGTCCAGCTCTCTGACCGCAGCTGCCCGGCACCCAACCCGCAGGAAAAGAGAGCTTTATTAAACAGGCTGGGAGGGGCGAGGAGGGGGGCGGGAGGGAGATTGAACGGCGGCAGCGGCCAGCTCCTAGGAGGAGGGGAGAAGAGGAGGGAACTGGCCTGGGAGGGATCCTGGGAGAAGGCGGAATGTGGGAGGGCTCAAGGGGACGTGGGAGGAACGAAGAGGGGGGGCGGGGGAGAAAGAGGGGCAGTCTCCCAAGTACTTTTTTTTTGGAAGTCCTAGGATTGATCTACAGGACCAAGACTCTTCTCCCAGCCGCTAGGGTCCCCGTTCAGCCAAAGGTAGGGGGAGTCACGCTCCCGGTGGGAAGAAGGAGAGTTGTAGATGGAGAGGATGATGGAGGGACCTGGGAAAAGGGGTGATGTAGGATAGAATCAAAGGAAAGCCAAGCTACTGAGGGTTGTATAGTCAAAGAAGACACAAGAAGAGTGGAGAAAGGAAGCAGATATTGGGGAGTGGGGGCTACAGGGTGTTCCAAATAGGGCATCCGAAGTGCCCGAAGGCTAGGGGCTCCTCTGTGAGGCCCTCTCCCTGGGTCCCCAAGCCAAAATGTCCCCAAACAAAGCTTCCCTGTTGTGTTGTTTGTCTGAGTTGGGGGAAGCATGAGATGTGTATAAGAGACAGCACTAGGGGGGGGGGGGGGGGGGGGGGGGGGGAGGGTAGGGGGAGCTCGCTGTAAAGGAGCTGTTCTCCTCCCGACAGAGGGAAGGCCTTGGCTGAGAAGCCGACTAGTGCTCTTGCCTCCTGTTGCCCCGGGAAAGAGATGGCTGTGTTGGCAGGAGGCTTGGACAACCCCACCCCACCCAACCCCCACCTTGAGGCCTGGCCCTCTGGGCCCCTTGACCCTGCAGGGCATGTAGGATGTGTACCAAGTTCTCCAATGCGTTCTGGTTCTCTGCCTTTTCTACCTGGAATCTGCCCAGAAAGGACTCTCAGCCTGGCTGCCATTTAGGGGACCTGAGATCTGAGGGTGCCCTAAGCCCCTTCTTGCCTGCCTCTTTCCGCAATCAGTAACTATCTGTCCTCTCTCTGACTGGCTGAACAGGATCATCTGGGTCCCTCCTGCCCCTCCTCCTTTTTGCCTTTTCATGAGGTTCATGGGGTTCTCAAGGCAATTATACTGAGTTTCAGCAAGCTCCGGGAGTTGGTGATGGATAGGGAAGCCTGGCGTGCTGCAGTCTGGGATCGCACAGACTGAGCGACTGAACTGAACTCCTCCTTACTCATTGCCTGCCTTTCTCAGTTGCTCCCCCATTCTGTGTGCCAGACTCTCTCCTGACCCCCTTCTGTCCATTTTCAGCACTCTCTCTCCACTGTCTGTTTGGTCCCCTTTTATTCCCACAGTTTCCCTCCCTCTCACATCCTGTCTGTCTGGGTCTCCCTCTCTGTGTCTCTTGCTCAGTCTCAACCTATCTATCTTAATGGGCCTCTGATCTCGGTCTCTAATCTCTGTCTTTTGATCACTGGGTGTCCTTGACCTGTGAGTCGGGACAGAGGTGATGATAGCAGAACTAGGGAAAGGACATTATGAGACATAACAACTAATAGTGAGCATTTATTCTTTACAGAGGGAGGGAGAGCCTTCTCTCTCTTCCCCCCTCCCCCCTCCCCAGTCTGGGCGTCTCAGTCTGTGCCTGTTACTCTGCATTTCTCTTCTTATTGAGTATGGATTTCTTTCTGTCTCTCTTAGCCCCTGGGTCCCTCCCTTTCTGTCACACTGGCTCTGTGTCTCTGGTCTTAGCCGGTGTCTCTTTTCCTCTCATGACCTCTCTCTCAGACCCGGGCTTCTCAATTTCAGCTTCTCTCTCTCCGGGGCACCCAGGCCTTCCCTGCCATGCGACCTGTCAGTGTTTGGCAGTGGAGCCTGTGGGGGCTGCTGCTGGGCCTGCTGTGCAGTTCGTGCTTGGGATCTCCAACCCCATCCGCGGCACCTGAGAAGAGGGCCGGGAGCCAGGGGCTGCGGTTTCGGCTGGCTGGTTTCCCCAGGAAGCCATTCGAGGGCCGCGTGGAGATACAGCGAGCTGGTGAATGGGGCACCATCTGCGATGATGACTTCACGCTGCAGGCTGCTCATGTCCTATGCCGGGAGCTGGGCTTCACAGAGGCCACAGGCTGGACCCACAGTGCCAAATATGGCCCTGGAACAGGTGAGCAATGCTTCAGGCACAGCCTAGGTATTGCCAAAGTACAGCCTAAATGTAGGGGAGGGAACAGCCACGGGAACACAGAACACCAAGAACAGCCAGTGTCCAGTACACCCGTGGAGGAGAAACCAACCAACATAAAGCTGCGTGAACTTAGGCTGATCGATGCCATCTCTGAGCCTCAGATGCCTCCATGTGCAAAATGACTAGATGATCTGTAAGTTACTTTCTTCTGCAAAAGTGTGATTCTACAAAGCCACATGCAAAGACAGCCCTGACACAGAGGAGCCCTGTATGATTAAAGTACAGCTGGTTTCATGGGAAGCTGAGAGCAGGTAAATGATGTCTGGATGTCCCAGAGACAGAAGTGATCACAGATACTGCAGCCAACAAGATCAGATTATAATTTAGAGCTGAAACCGACAAGCTGGGCTTCCAAAGACAAGTATAAACTTTAGGATGTGGTTAGTAGGGGCTTAGGAGCAATTCTGAGACCTGGGGGCACTTGCATTGTATAAACTCACAGTGGGATTGGTAGAGCTGGTGCAATCTGCAGTTAACCCCCTATTCCCACTGGTTAGACCACATCTGGAATAAAGTATCACTTTAGATGCCACATTTTCAAAGAGACAGTAGAAAATGGAAGTGAAGTGAAGTGAAGTGAAGTCGCTCAGTCGTGTCCGACTCTTTGCAACCCTGTGGACTGTAGCCCACCAGGCTCCTCCGTCCATGGGGTTCTTCAGGCAAGAATACTGGAGTGGGTTGCTATTTCCTTCTCCAGGGGATCTTCCCAACCCAGGAATCGAACCCACATCTCCCTCATTGCAGGCAGACGCTTTAACCTACTGGGCATTTCCTGGTGGTCTAGTAGTTAGAACTTTGTGCTTTCACTCCGGAGGGCACAGGTTTAATCCCTGAATAGGGCACTTAGGTTCTTGGAAATGGAAGTACTTTCAGAGGAGAGCTACCAGATGTAAAAGATTGGAAGCCACGTTTCAAGAAGGAATAGCTGAAGAAACCAAGGATATTTGATATGAAATGAAAAAGCTTTGGATAATAATTACATGATGGTTGAATTCAAACTTGAAGACAGTCATTTGACTGAGGTATTTTTCTGGGTGGCATCAAAGGACTGAATCAGACCTGGAGTGGAGGAAAGTAATAAAAGAATCTCAATAGTTTGTGATAGTTCCAACAGCCTAATGGGGCAAGAGGTAGGTATCCCAGCAGAAGCTGGGTAAGTCCTGTCCGGATATGCACGAGGGTTCCCTGCACGTGGCCCTTTGAGGGGCCACCAGTTCTGAGAGAAAGTCAGCGATACTCATTTCAGTTTGGCCCAGATCAAGAGAAGAACACGGGGCATCATGGCAGCACAGAGCAGTCACATGGGAGAATGTAAGGCTGAGGTGAAAGGATCTTACATTTCCGAGTCTCACAAATGGCTCGAATCCCTAAGCCCTCATGCATTGGCTGTATGGTCCTAGGCAAGTTACTTCACTTCCCTGAACTTCAATTTCTTTATACAAAATGGTGATAATATCTTCTGGCAGCTCTGTTCTCAGAATGATCACATATGTACATACCTTGGCAGAGTGCCTCACGCACACTAGGCAGCTGTCATTGAATGGGTAAGGACTGGTCAGAACTTCAGTGTTGACTCTTGGGTTTTTGTATTCACCCTACCAAATTCTTGGGTATCCCCAGAACACTATCAACCCTCCATCAATCCTATGCTCCCTTTCCTGTTCCTTTCCACGGTCCCCTGTCCCTTCCCTACCCATTATCTTATCAGGTGTGAGGCTTCCATGCTCACTCTCACCAACATCCCCATGCTACTTCTCCAAGCCTCTCTATCCCCTATCTCCCCTCCCACACAGGCCGCATCTGGCTGGACAACCTGAGCTGCAGTGGGACTGAGCGGAGTGTGACTGAATGTGCCTCCCGGGGTTGGGGGAACAGTGACTGTACCCACGATGAGGATGCTGGGGTCATCTGCAAGGACGAGCGCCTCCCTGGCTTCTCAGATTCCAATGTCATTGAGGTCTGTAGTTCATAATCACACACACACACACACACACACACACACACACATACATACATACCACCCAGGACGGCAAGACAGAAAGGGCTGTGGGGTGGTTATATGTGGAGATACTAGAATGTAGGGGATCCCATGTGCCCAGTGGGATAACTGGGGTTAGTGGGAGACTGGGGGAGTGGGCAAAATGATAAAGCTCTGAGACAATGCATAGTCCAACTTTATTTTAGCATTAGCAGGCAAGTTACTAAGCCTGGCATGAATCTCTCCAACTTCATCCCTGGTCCCCAGGGCACCTGTGCTCTCTCTCAGCTCAGATATTCCTGAGGGACCCTTTCACTCTTACTTTCTCCTGCTTCTTCAGTGCCACTTCCTCTGTGAAGAGTTCCCTCAGGCTCCAAGCAGAGTTAGATGCTCCTTCCCCAGCTTCTTCTGGACCCTTAGTCATTTCTCAGAGCCCAGCAAGTCCATACACTCTGGGGGCTGCACCGCAGTCAGGCCTCACAGAGCGCAGGCCTGGCCCTCAGCCCCATCTCGCCCTTGGCTTCACAGCCAGTACACTCAGTCAGGGCTTCTTCAGTGGCCAGACCCGTGAAAGGGCCCCGGGGACGCCTTCCTCTGCTTGTGGTCCCATCCCCAGGTGGAGCATCACCTGCAAGTGGAGGAGGTGCGGCTTCGGCCAGCGGTTGGAAGGGGCAGACGGCCCCTGCCCGTGACTGAGGGACTGGTCGAAGTCAGGCTTCCGGATGGCTGGTCGCAAGTGTGTGACAAAGGCTGGAGTGCGCACAACAGCCACGTGATCTGCGGGATGCTGGGCTTCCCGAGCGAAAAGCGGGTCAACGTGGCCTTCTACAGGTGACGGGACGTGGGCGCTGGCGCGGCAGTCTGCAGCTGAGGGGTGCTTGTTCAGGAGTGGTGCTGAGGGACCTCCGAAGGGGTTGGTTCACCTGGGGAGCCGGGGGAAATGTGGAGGCCTGTGAAACGAGAGAGTTGAGAAATCTTGGCCCACGAAGCGGTCCCCGAGGCGGCTCTGCTGCGGGGACCGGCGAAGCTCTGGCCCCAGGGGCCAGAGCCGGGGCGGGGCGAGCGGCGACAGGTGGCGTCTGCGCGCCGCGGGGCCAGAGCTGGGCCTCGCGGGGCCCCGCCCAGCGGCCCGGGCGCCCGCGGGTCCGAGTCGGGCGGCGGGGGCGGCGACCACGCCCCGCCGAGGCAGGACCCGGGCGGGGCCGCACGCCGTGAGTCTGACTGCGCCCGGCCCGGGGCGCCCGCGGGGCGGCGGTCCCCTCCTGGCCGCCAATCCCTGAAGGCCGGAGGGCGCCGGAAGGGGCCGGGGCCCTTCCCTGGGTCCCGGCGGCCCACAGGCGTCTGTGAGCGCGAGAGCACTCAGGACTGCTAAGCTAGTTCCCCAGAACATCCTTCAGCCCTGAGGCCGGCCCTCTCCACCTGCACTGGAGCCCTGGTGCACGCGCCGGCTTCCGGGGAATGTCTCACACTGGGATCCGGCTTTTTGCTTACTGCGTCTCGCTTCCCTGGAGCATCTAATTTGGCCGTTTTGAGAAATTTGGAGATTTTTTTGTAATTTAAAAGATCATTTTCTTCAGCTCTTCCTTAGACCAGTTTTGCAGGAAGAGCTCTTAACGTCTGGGTGACCTTCTACTGGGCTCGCTACTTCAGATGTAGAGCTGATCGGGGCAGGGTACACCATAAAAGCTCTTTTTAATGCAAGCATCTAGATTTTGCACTGCCTTTCCGTTGAGGCAGCATCCCACTGCTCATATTGACCTTGTAATCACCTAAATTAGGTCTTCCCTCCTCCTTGATACTGATAGAGCAGCCCATTTGAACCTAAATCTGTTGAGTTTACCTATGAAATGTTTGATACATGATCTCATGTTTCATACATCATTTAAAAACCATAACGATCCCATGAGATTATCTTGAATCTTGACATTATTTTGCACTTGTCATCCCTCCCTGCCCCCTCTGTTCAATAGACATGATACCTATGCCTCCTGACTTCATCAAAGTGACTGTTAAATGTGTTGAAATCTTTAAAACCGAAGTCTAACTCCTCTTATGAATCCTCCAGATTTACATCAAACCTTTAATCATTAGTTGTGAAATGTTTTTTCAACAGTTGAGACAAACTGAACACTACAGTGATACAGCCAACATTTCATCATCTTATCTATAATGAAGTTATAGGGGATTTTATTAGTCTTTTGCTAAAATCCAGGTATACTATGTTCACAGCCATTCTGCAATTTTAATAATCTTAAAGGAAATCATGGTGGTTTGATTGAGCTGACTTTTACTGAAATCCTTTTAGATTTCTAAGGATCACCATATTTTTTCCTCAATGCTCACAAACTTTCTACTTAATGACTATTCTAGAACATAAATTATCTGTAAATTGAGGAATCTTTTCCTCCTTTTTGAAAGTCAGTACATTATCCAGCCTCCAGTCTTTTCCATACTTGCTGAAATTTTTTTTGCCTTGGCTCTAAGACACATCTGAAAGTTCTTTAGGCCCCAAGGAATATACTTTTTCTGGTATAGCGACTCATATATAGTTTAAAACATCTATGTGCTGTGCTCCTCTGCTGTTATCTACCTTGGGCCTATATTTCCCTGTGCTTGTTCTTTACCTTCCCAAATCCAAACTCCAGGTTCTGAAAGATTAGTGCGACTTCAATAGCAGGCATTTCAGATGAAGAGGGCAGCATGAACAAAGGTATAGAGAATAAACATTTATTGAGTGCCTACTGTGTGCCAGGGAGTGTTGTAGACACTAGGAATTCAACAGTGAACAACAACAACAACAAAAAAAAATCCTTGATCTCATGAACTAGGGAAGAATCAGGAAAAAAGTAAAATTACAAAATGTAAGGATAGCAAAGAGTGTAATAGGTAAAAATAAAGCAGGGAAAACGTTAGGAAGTGGGACTGGAATTGCAGTTTTAAAATAAGTCAGAGGAGGCATCATTTGAGAAAATATTTAAAGGGCACAATCTATGCAAAAATCTTGATGAGCATCTCCAGGAAGAGCCATCACAAATGAGAAGATATTAGGGTGAGGAGTTAGGGGGAATTCTTGTCATACTCCAGGAGGCCACTGGGGCTGGAGCTAAGGGAATAAGGCAGAAAATGACAGGAGGTGTAATTTAGGAGGAGATAAGGAAAGAATGAGGAGCCAGATCATGTAAGGCCATTTGAGAGACTTTAATTTTTACTGTGTGAGATGAGGTTTTGAGCAGAGGTGTGACATCTGTCTTCCACTTTTTGCATATTATTTGGGCTGTTTTGTTAAGAATAGGCTGTAAGGAATGTGTAGAGTCAAGAGGCAGGGAGACTAGTTAGGCAGTTATCATCTCCTGAAAGCCAACTAAAGAAAATGAGAGGTGATGTGACCAGTGAAAGTGGTGAAAGAGTGATCAAATTCTGTGTTGAAGATAAAGCCAACAGGATTTGCTGATGGATTCATTGTGGTATGAGAGAATGAGAGGAATTAGGGATCATTCCAAGGTTTTTGGCCTGAGCTAGGGAGTTGGCCTCATTTGATAAAGAAAACAGTGAGTGGGGCATGTTTTCTGTGGGGATGGGAGAGTGGAGATGGTATATTAGGAACTTGTTTTAAGACCAGTTAAATTTGAGGTGCTGTAGACACTGAAATGGTGAGGCTATTGGGTATATGACTCTAGAGTTCAGTTGAATGCAAGTATTTAAAGCCCTGAAACTGGACAACATCACCAAGGGAAGGAGTGTATATAGAGAAAAGGAGGCGCTGGGACTGAACTCTAGGGAGTTTAAACATTATGAGGTGAGGAAGATAAGGCAAAATGCAAACAGGGAGGTGAGGCAGAAAGAAAACCAGGTGAGTGTGGAGGCCTGGAAGCCAAGTAAAGTGCTTCAAGGAAGAGAGAGAGGGATCAACTGAGTCACTACTGATGCTTCCAAAAACATGAGGACTGAGAAATGAATACGATTTAGTAACTTGGATGTCATTGTTGACCCCAACAGAGATGAAAATGAATAGGAAATTTTGAAAGACAGTTGATTAGAGTAGAAGATTGTTGTTTAGTCCCTAAGTCACGTCCAACTCTTTTGTGACCCCATGGACTGTAGCCTGTCGGGCTCCTCTGTCCATGGGATTTCCCAGCCAAGAATATTGGAGTAGGTTGCCACTTCTTTCTCCAGGGGATCTTCCCAACCCAGAGACTGAACCCATGTCTTCTGCACTGTAGGCAGATTCTTTACTGCTGAGCCACCGGGGAAGCAAGAGAGAAGATGTATACTGAGAAATAGTGGAAGAAAAATCTGAATGGATAAAGTAAGGCTAAGAAATGGAACACTTTTAATGCCAGATTGGAGAGTTTTATCTTTATCCTATGAAAGATTAAAAAATAAAAGTACTTGTATGGGACAATGATAAAAATAAGGCCAGTGTTTTTTAAAGTTCGTCTGATAGTAGTGAATTGGAAGAGGAGGTTCTAGATGCAATAAGATTAATTAGGAATTATAAAAATTAAGCTGATTAGGAGGATGACAACAAAGAGAGAGGAATAAAGAAGATGTAGGACGACTGATAGAATACAGAAAATAAAAGAAGAGATAATTAAAATGATTCTGAAACTGCTTAAGAGAAGGATGGTGCCCGGCATCTCTGGACTTCAAGTTAATATGAACTAGCATTAGACATGGGCCATCCCTGGGAATTTTGAGGCCCAGAAATTGTCCCTAAGTATGCACGACACAAGAAGTTTTCAGAAATCAGGAATATATTTGTACATATTGGAATCTCTTACTGAGTTTGGAATATGAAGGCTGGAAAAGGAGATTATATATTAAGTACAGAGTTCATTCTTAATAGGGAAAGAGATTACAGTGGTCCTGGGAGATTCTGTGATGAGAATTTGATGTAGATATTCCTTCACAGGTCAAGTCAGACAGAGGGAGACTCCTCATAGGCAATGCAATTATAAAGGCTAGGCAGGATAGTTATAAATAACTCTGACTTCCTTGGAGAAAGAAGATGCATCTGCTGGCTTTAGAGGAAGTTAGTAAGATTTAGAGAATAAGAAAATCAGAATGTGATGTGTTTATCTTTTTTCAACTTGATTTGGTACTTCTGCCCTAGAACATGTGAAAGTTGTAGAATTTTATAGGAGGAAAAGAATGTACAGATAACTGAAGCATTTAATGCCTTTTTGCAGGCAAAGAAATTGAGGTTCTAAGAGCTTAAGTGCTATTTAAGAAGGCACTCTTCTAGTTCATTTCAGATATTCTTGTTCATATTCAGATATAGTCATTGACAGGTATTTATTGAATTCCCACTATTTGCCAAGCACTGTGCAAGGTGCTAAGAATACAGAGGTGATAAGAGAGTTAATTTGGCACCAGATCATAGAAGACCTTGTAGGCTATGGTAATGATTTGAATCTTTATGATAAAAGTAATGGAAAGTGATTGAAGTTTTTTAATGAGGAGGGCTGTGAGAGGACGTGATCAGGTTTGTGGCTCCCAGACACCACTTTGACTGCACTTTGAGAATGGTTTAGAGAAGAGCAAGAGCAAGTGGATTAGAGAGTCATTCAGGAAGGAACACTGACAGGACTTGGTTATGGATTGACTTTGGGAGCCGAAGAAGAAAGAGAGATCAAGGTTGATTCCTGCTTCTGGCATAGATTTTGCTAAAAGAATTGGACCCACATTAAATTTTAGATAATTTTGAGATATCTAAGTAGGAACATCAAGAAGGCAATGGGATATACAAGGTTAGATGTAAATGAGAACATATAAAGAGAGGATGTGAAGTGAGAAGAAGGCCTTAAAGCTCCAAAAAAGTAAATGACTATGTAGAGGAGGAGCCTGCAAAGAAGACCAAGAAAGAGCATCCAGAGTTAGGGCTCAAATAAAGCTCATAGTGTTGTGACAGCTAAGGAGGGATAGAGAGCAGCAGTGTCAGATGCTACCAAGAGTCAGTGGTATGTGAGACCAAAAAAAAATTCTAGATTTCTTATCACAGAGTGATGGGTGGGGAAAGACAGAAAGGAGTGGATTAAGGAGTGAGTGGGAAAGATGATGAGTGTTGACACCCTGAAAAGTTTTTCTACTAAGAAGAAATGTGGGGTGGAGTGTGTGTGAGAGTGAGAGAGAGAAATTTGAATATGTTTAAAAGGATTCAGTTAAGGAAAGGTCATGTGCCACTTCTCAATTGAGAGAGAAAGGATCCTAGGGGAAGGAATCCAGAAACATTTAGGGGTGGTGGCTTTAGAAAAGAGAGACAGATATCAGCACTGGTCCTAAATAAGTGTCAGGGCCTCAATGTAACCTATGTTTGCCTGATATATATTAATAATTACATATACCATATAATTATAAAGACCTTATAAAGTCCTTAAATAACTAGAGAAGAAGTACTTCTAAATTTCTGAGTACATTTTTCTGAGTACTGTTACATGGTTTCTCTTGGTTACTGGTGAAAGAAAGTGCCAGATATATTTCATTTCAGACGTGTTTGAAAAAAAGACATTTGGAGAAGACGTTTTACACTATACTTATCTGATGAAAGCTTCTAAACTCTTAGCAGTGTCTCAGGAAAGGGACCCAAGAGTTGGTAGACTCTTTGTTAGGAATGTTGGACGTATTGGATGTTTTGGCAAAGATCATCCTCAGGAAGAAGCCATGGTAGGAAATACCAAGCAGATTCAGCCCTGTTTAAATCTATATATTAAAATCCTAGCACATCTGCACGTAATATACCACATCCAAGTATAACTCAAGAGAAACAGCAGAACAGGAACACGTTCAAAGACAGGATAACTAAGAGGATAATGGGGAATTCCATAAATTTTGTAAGGACAGACAGACAAGACCTGCATTCATCTATATATAGTTGGACAGGACAAAGAGTGGGCAAAATGAAAATCGTTGAAATCAAAGGGAAAATGAGAGGAGAAACAGACCTAGTTTCCATTCATCAGACTTAAGATAACCTCTTGAAGAGTAAAATAGGTCAAATATTTAGGTCAACTAAGAAGAAATAAGGTTTTAGACCTTAATTCCCTAGAAGTAAGTTTGGGAGATGAGCTATTTGTGAATGACTAAAGCATATGGGATTTAATTTAGACAGGAAGGATGCTATCATCCTAAGCATCCTGGCCTCATGCTCCCCAGTGAGACCCAGTTAATGTCCCTTGCTGTCCCGCCTTGTTCCTTGGTCCTCGTTCACTGGCCTCAGGCCTGGATATGCCAGAAGCCGGAGTGCATCCAGAAAAAAAATACACAGTCAGCCTCCCTAGGTGTGACCAGGCTAGTTCTCTCTCCTTGCCTAGTCCGTCTGGCAGTCTTAACACCCTTCCACTTTAACCTGTCCCCCCAGCCCTCCCCCCCAGGTTTAGAGCAGCCCTAATATCAATCCAAGAATCCTGTTCCCCATCTGCCTTAGCCTACTTTCTGTGGGTCCTGGTACAGGGTCTTTATCAGCCCCGAGTCCACGTCCTTCACTGCAACTCACCTGTCTTGTTCATGTGCTTCTGAGGCCAAACAGCTGTGAAGGGTAGAGCCTTGGGGGCATCTAATGTTATAAGATCCTGCCACCAGGAGACCTCTAACTACTAAAACAGAAATCTTGCCCCTGGTCCCTGTTCCACCAACTTTTCCCACTTGGTTCTAGACTGCTCCTGACTCTGCTATTGTCTTATCCTCACAGAAAGTTGAGGAAGCGAGCGGCCAAAGCCTCGGCCCGACGCTCCAAGCCTCTTGGAAGGTAATGGGGCAAGAGCCCCGGGACCTCCTGCTCATCCCTGTGGCCCCAGGAGGTGGATGGATGGAAGGCTGCCTATCCATGTCCATCCCAGAACCCAAGTGGATGAATTAGGGATATGGCTGGAAAATGGCCATTCCAGGAGGGAGGGGAGGGGAGGCAGGCATGGGGGTGGGTAAGTTTTGATTTAGGAAACACAAGGAGGAAATAATGTAGAGACCTCCGCATCTTTATACTGCCCCCAAATAGCTTGGACTCCAGCCTCAGCCACCTGCATGCTTCCTCCCCCACTAACTCCTAACCTCCCTTCATTCACCTACATTCCCACACTCTCTCCTCCCTCCACCATTCCTCTCATCTCCTCTCCCCTCACCGCCTGGCCTGACATTACCAGATTTCTCATCACTGTTGCTGAATCCAGAGAGCAGGATGTATTTCAAAAATACAGTTAAGTGGTATTCAGCAGTGTATGTGGAAAATCTGACTGCCTTTGCTTTGCCCCTTCCCATGCTCTGCATGAAGGGTCCTTCCTAGAGACAGAAAAAAGAAAGAATCCTTTGCCTTTCCCGAGTAACGCGCCTGACCACTACTGCCACTAACTTCTTTCTCCTTTTTTCAGACCAGTCACCAAGCTTAAAGCCAAACCCAAAACCCGAATGGGCAGGGGGCCAATTAAGAGGTAAATAAAGTTTAGGCTGGGTGGAGAGGAGAGGGAGTGCCAAGCGATGAGTCGGGGGCATCGGGCTGTGGTTAGGAAGGGGTCCAAGAGACGCCTCCACCAGGAGGTGGAGGAGCGGCAGCAACTGTTGCAAGCCACCTTCCAGGTGATTCACCAAAATGTAAAGTAAGATCGGCCCTTTTGTTTGGGGTTTTTTTGTTGGTGGTGGTTTTTTTTTTTTTTTTGCCCTTATGTTTTTTGTCCGAGGAATTATGCTCGTCACAGGATTTTTGAAAAATCTCCATGGAAGTTTACCCATTGACTCCTCTTGTTCCACATGTTTATTTATCTTTCCCCAGCAGATTTTA
This sequence comes from Cephalophus harveyi, assembly GCA_006410635.1. Lineage (NCBI taxonomy): Eukaryota > Metazoa > Chordata > Mammalia > Artiodactyla > Bovidae > Cephalophus > Cephalophus harveyi. The sequence goes on from SJYT01053358.1 coordinate 131,881, forward strand.
GTAGATATTCTGGCACCCTTGTCCTTCGGATGCCATGCTTGCCTCTCACCCAGGAAGTTAAGTTTCCCTAAGGTATCAGTGTTCCCATCCTACCTTTATTTGATTAACTGTTAAATGGAATGAGTGCTACTGGGTTGGAAGGGAGACTCAGGATCCCCTGTGAACCTTTCCCAGGGCAGGAGTCAGATGGCAGTCCTGGCCCTCTGGCCCACTTAACACAGTTAGGCTCCCAGTTCCATCATTTTCCTCCTGGGCTCCTTCAGAACCCCAGGGAACAAAAAGCTTCCAGTGCCAATGACTGCGTCTCACTTGGCTTCTGAAGGTGGTTCGCGCATGAAAAGCCCCGGAGAGCTCCTTCAGCAGTGGGTGAGCTGTGGAGAAGTCAGCCCTTTCTACCGTCTCCTCCTCCCTTCACAGCATTCGAGGATCTCTCGGGGGCCCCAGGCACCCCTCACTCCCCACTCCTCCCTGGTGCCTTCAGCAGGCCTTGGAATTTGGGGGTGTTCCCATAGTGCCCTTCTAGCTTAGGGCTGTCTTGCACAACATGGCCGTACTCTGGCCTTCCCTGACCCCCACATTAAAGTGACGACCTCTTCTTTCACTTTTATTTTCAGCCAGAAAGGACTTTGAAAGAATACTGAGTCTCTTTGAGCTTCAGAGTCCACTTATCTTGAGCTTCCAAAGGTATTCTGGAAAGTCTCCAGGCTTCCTGTGTCTGATTTGTCTATAGCTTAGCCCTCTCTCTGTGTCTTCCTAGCCGGTCGCTTCAAATCATCATATTCCTCCTCTGACAGCAAGTAATAGGGCACATTACTGCAGTAATTCGCCACCAGCCCCCTCTCACAGGCCCACCCCACCAACACAAGGCCTCACTGGTTCCTTCCCTCTCTGGTTCAAACCGGCTGTTCTGGGAAGAAAGCACTTCTCATCACACGGCTCACTGCAACATTCCATTCCGTTGGTGTTGATAAGCAAGTCCCCTCATTCTCTCCAGCATCTCTCTGCTGTGTTTCAAAGTTTTAGCGTCTCTAATTTAGCCCCATTTTCCTGCTCAGGTGACTATGGAACATTCTTTCTGTTACATTTAAACTACGGAAGCATGGACTACCTTGTTAAAGACTCATGCAGTTCAGCTTTAGGCCTGGGGTCACGCTTACCCTTCTGGTGTTCAGATTCACTCTCCTTCTCGGGTCCTGTGGCCTCTCTCTGTCTTGTATTTGGACATCTTCATTCCCATATATACCAGCTCGAGTCTTTGCTGTGTTCACCTGCTGGTCTGTTCTTCCTGTAACTGCCCATCATCCTCTGGCCTCTAAGAAGCCGTGTAGACCCAAGACTTACTCACTTCTTTGCGTCCTGACTCATTTAGCTCTTTCAGTCGTAATAGAAAGATCTGCTTACTCTGGCCATTCAGGCTTCCTGTTAGCTACTCCCTCCTGCCTATCTCTTCCAGATGGTCAGTCCTGGCTTCCTAATCTCTTGGCACAGCAGCTTCAGCCTCCATTAGGGCCAGCTCCCTGAAACCACACAGAACAAAGTTTCTGTCAGGCAAGTCAAAACTAGCCTTCCTTCCCACAGGGTTCTTCTGTTGCAGAACATACCCAAGGACCCCCGTTTGGGCTCTTTCAGCCTGGAAACTCCCCATTGCTGTTGTCTCTTTGTCTCTGTGTTTTTGCAGAGAAGAGAAGAAGAACTAAAGCGGTCATGGAAGCTTGGGGGATGGTGGAGGCATGGCGTGGGGGAGGGCTGCGGGCAAAGAGGCAGCAGCGCCGGTTCACCCTACTGCTCCCACTCCTGTCCCCCCAGGCTGCTGGCCCAGCGGCAGCAACACACCTTTGGCCTGCATGGGGTGGCGTGCGTGGGCACGGAGGCCCACCTCTCCCTCTGCTCTTTGGAGTTCTATCGAGCCAATGACACCGCCAGGTGCCCGGGGGGCGCCCCTGCGGTGGTGAGCTGTGTGCCGAGTCCTCTCTACGCAGTGTCCAGTGGCCAGAAGAAGCAACAGTCGAAGCCTCAGGGGGAGGTGTGTGAAACACTATGACCTTCCCCACCGCCCAGGTGAAGAACCCCGTAGCCTGGCCATCCCTTGATTAACCATAGTTCTGACCTTTGAGGACACAGAGGAACCTTCCAGGGGGTTGGGCCACAGACCTGAGACCAGCTGCTCCCTCCCACCAGAATCTCATTGATCTCCCAGGTCTACTGTCTCTGTGCTGATGTCCCCATTCACTGCTGGGCACCTCTCTCTCCTCTATAGGCCCGAGTGCGTCTAAAGGGTGGAGCCCACCCAGGAGAGGGCCGGGTAGAAGTCCTGAAGGCTGGCACGTGGGGCACGGTCTGTGATCGCAAGTGGGACCTGCAAGCAGCCAGCGTGGTGTGTCGGGAGCTAGGCTTTGGGAGTGCTCGAGAGGCTCTGAGTGGTGCCCGTATGGGGCAGGGTGAGGCGGGTACAGGTTGGAGGGAGAGGGAGGTAGGAGGTACATACTCCTGGAGGGGTACATTCCTTAGGAAGGAGACCCCTGGGCAGACAGTAAAGTTAGAACCTCCCGATCTCTGACTTCTGACCTTAGGCATGGGTGCCATCCACTTAAGTGAAGTTAGATGCTCTGGACAGGAACTCTCTCTCTGGAAGTGCCCCCACAAGAACATCACAGCTGAAGACTGCTCCCATAGCCAAGATGCTGGCGTCCGATGCCACCTGCCCTACACTGGGGTAGAGACCAAGGTCAGTCACTCTTTCCACCTTGGTTCAGAATCTCATGTCTATCCAGTCCTACCTGGTCATGATGCAGCCTGATGGCCCTACTGCCCACTGCCCCAGGCCCCTGTCATCCTACAGCTCCCCCTTGATGCCACCACTTGCTAGCCCTGTAAGTGGTTCTGAATCACCATTCAGCCACAGGCCCACCGTGGACTCCCACTACTCCACCCCAAAAGCTTCCACAGCACTTCCATTGCGTCACTACAGATCCGACTCAGTGGGGGCCGCAGCCGACATGAAGGGCGAGTCGAAGTGCAAACAGGGGGACCTGGGTCCTTTCGCTGGGGCCTCATCTGTGGAGATGACTGGGGAACACTGGAGGCCATGGTTGCCTGCAGGCAGCTTGGACTGGGCTATGCCAACCACGGCCTGCAGGTGAGTGGGAAGGAGAAAGGAACCAAGGCTATTGCCTCCAAAGTGTTTGGGACAGAGGTCTGTCAAAGTGAGTCCCTTGGCTGGGGAGGCTGGATGGTGGCCTCACAAAAACACCTCTGCATGTCCCCAGGAGACCTGGTACTGGGATTCAGGGAATGTAACAGAGGTGGTGATGAGTGGAGTGCGCTGCACAGGGACTGAGCTGTCCCTGGACCAGTGTGCTCACCATGGCGCCCACGTCACCTGCAGGAGGACAGGAAGCCGTTTTACTGCTGGAGTCATTTGTTCTGAAAGTGAGTGACGTGTAGGGGGATGCAAGCCAGGGAGGGGAGGCTCTGGGTCACCTCTTTGCAGGAAGAGCTGCCATCTGGAGGGGTACACCTTCCCTGTGGAAAGCGTCTCACCCGTTTTCTGGGGGAGGAGGATAGAAGCACTCCCACCTGTCCCTGCCCCTCACCAGTGACGTCTGACTCTCCTCCCTTCCTCGGTGCAGCCGCATCAGATCTGCTTTTGCACTCAGCACTGGTGCAGGAGACGGCTTACATCGAGGACCGGCCTCTGCACATGTTGTACTGTGCTGCTGAAGAGAACTGCCTGGCCAGCTCAGCCCGCTCAGCCAACTGGCCTTACGGCCACCGGCGTCTGCTCAGATTCTCCTCCCAGATCCACAACCTGGGACGTGCTGACTTCAGGCCCAAGGCTGGGCGCCACTCCTGGGTGTGGCATGAATGTCATGGGTGAGAGGGTCAAGTAGTAGAAGGGCAAGACCACTGGGGAAGAGGCGAGCCTGCTGGGGGCAGGGAAAGAAACAGGGATCCCCTTGTCCCCACAGGCATTATCACAGTATGGACATCTTCACTCACTACGATATCCTGACCCCCAACGGCACCAAGGTGGCTGAGGGCCACAAAGCTAGTTTCTGTCTAGAAGACACCGAATGTCAGGAGGGTGAGTTGGGGCCTAGAATAGACTGCACTATCCTCATCCCCACAGCCTTGCCTCACACGACCTACGCTCATCTCCTCAGATGTCTCCAAGAGGTATGAGTGTGCCAACTTCGGAGAGCAGGGCATCACTGTGGGTTGCTGGGATCTCTACCGGCATGACATTGACTGTCAGTGGATTGACATCACAGATGTGAAACCAGGAAACTACATTCTGCAGGTGCCGGGGCTCTGAGAGTTCCAGCTGTTGAGTGGGAGGAGTGTTTATTAAAGACACCTCTGGATTTGAGGAATGCAGCTCATTTGTTGGCTTTCTCCTACTCACAGGTGGTCATCAACCCCAATTTTGAAGTAGCAGAGAGCGACTTCACCAACAACGCCATGAAATGTAACTGCAAATATGATGGACACCGCATCTGGGTGCACAACTGTCACATTGGTACCTGGGGGGAAGAGAAGCCAGAGGCCTGGGGGTGGGAGGGAAAGGCCTTCGTTCTCATCTCCCTCGGTTGTTTCCAGGTCTCCCCACCCACTTCTGGATCTCCCAGTCTCTCCACTTCCACCCACCCTTCCCCACAATAGGTCTGTTTTCCTACCCAAACAACCTGTTCACCTTGCAGGGGATGCCTTCAGTGAAGAGGCCAACAGGAGGTTTGAACGCTACCCTGGCCAGACCAGTAACCAGATCATCTAAGGTGCCACCACCTTCCTCTGCAGACCACCACTGGCCCCTAACGGCAGGGGTCTGAGGCTGCCATTACCTCAGGAGCTCACCAAGGAATCTTTGACGTCAGCAGGCCCACAGCACTCTTCCGTTGTGCACTGCGGATGTGGAACCATCAGGCAGAAATCACCACCCTCTTTCTTAGGCCAGCTGTCCTGATCTGCGGCCAGGCCCGGGGCATTCTGCTCCCAGGCCCAGCACCAAGCCCAAGCACAACAGAGAGAGGCGCACCTGACTGCCCAGGACAGCAGACCACAGCAGCTCGTTTTCTTGAATAGGGAGGTCAGAATGGTTTAACTCCAGCATCTCCCCTCAGTTCTGGAAGAGAAAGCTTTACCTCTAGCCTTTTTGTGGGGGGAAAGAGCAGTGTTCCACCCTTCCCCTCATTTTTCAGTATGACATGTTGTTAGGTATAATTTTATTTTATATAAAAAGTGTTTTTGTGATTCTTCAGAGCCCAGGAATTGGTGGTGGTAGTCGGAGGGACCTGCCCCCAACTGGTTCAGTTAATCCTCTGTCCAGGTGCCCTCAAAGCTCAAGCCATGAAACCAAGGTTGAAATCCGAGCAGGCGCCTCCTACTCTTGCTGATCCATTCATTCTGTGACCTCAGGGGTCACATATAAGGTCAGTGTTTCCTGTCCTCGCCGGATCCGCACTGCCAGTTGGGATTGGGTTCGAACAGCTTCATAAATATCTTCAGCATTTTGTACCAGCTGCTCCCCAATGGCCAAGATCACATCACCAGGTCGTAGACCGGCCCTACGGCAAAAGATAGAAAGATAAAGGAGGAACTAGATGGCCCACTTCAAGGGCACATACACCCCACCCATCTCCACCTCCTAATGCAGCCTCTCCCTCACCGGTGAGCAGGGGAGTCCAGGATGACTTTATGGATGAGCACACCATGCTGAACATCAGGAAAGCTTGGTTCTCGAAGCTGTAGTTCAGCAAGGATGCTGAAAGGACACAGATCACTCTTAATCACAGGGCACTCTCCCCATTCGGGGTTCGCCTTACATCTTTCATCAGCACGCTGACAAGTGTGTGAACAGGGCATGCACTAGATCCTCTTGATACAAAAACAATTCAATTTCTGCCTTCTAGCAGTTAGGAAGCGGAATGTGTATATAAAAGGTAACATTCCAAGTGACACACAGGGTTAAATCAATAGCATTAATGTCATTCTAGAATCCTAAAAGAAGCTATAATTTAGGAAGTGCTATAACTTTAGCTTAACCTAGAAGGATCAAACTGATGTTAAACTATATAAAACAAGAACAACATAAAAACACAGGAAATCAAGTTGGCCGGAACAGAAAATACTCATAGGGAAGCCATGTCTGGAAGGTTGGGTATTTAATTGTAAATCTAAGCAATAACAGGATGGGAGGTATGCAAAATAGAGTGAGGTGAGAAAAATCAAGATAATGAGAGGAATGAGGCAACTCATCTTAGATAAAAACAGAACTAAGAACAAAGCTCAACACAACTGCCAGGTACCCACCGCTGGTTACACTGATGGTCCTACGTGTCACTACCCCTAAAGCTCATACCTGGGAGTCAAGGTCAGCATCATCACCCCAATGTAGCGGCGCTGGGACCCACTGATTCCAAACCAGGAATCTGTGTTAGAAGGACAAATGAGCCCCACCCAGGTATATCCTTACTTCCCCTCCTCCTCCCAATTGACCCCTCTCCAGCAAACCCTCCCCACCCCTGCCACTTAAAGAAACCCCTTTCCCTGCAAGCCAGGCTTACTCTTCTTTTCTCCACGGTGCAGAAACTCTCGAAGGCGATCAGAAGGGATGGCAAAGGAGATTCCAGATGTGACCTTCATGGTATTCACCCCAATCACCTCCCCATCCTGTTGGGACACAGCCCACTATTCTCTAGCCCAGACAAATAATAGGAGATGGGGGTACCTTAGCAAGAGTGGCAGGGAGTTTTGGGGGAGATCTAGTTGGATTCTGGGAGACAGCCAACAAGAAACTGCTCAGAAACTTGACCAAATACCAGTGAATTAGGGAAAACCCACCCCTTCCCATACTGACCTGGGATAGGGATTCTTGGAAAGGATGTCACACTCACCAGGTTAACCAGGGGACCTCCAGAGTTTCCAAACTGCAGGACAAGGAGAAAATATGGCAGAGATCCAGGGACTCTATGCCTCGGGGCACAATCAGGATGTAGACACTTTCTCCAAATCCTCTCCTTTCCCAGCCCGTGAAGAAGTGGCCACATTTTTTGCGACCCAATCCCGGTATATAGGCTCATCCACCATCTATCACAATTGGTGCCTGTACCACACACCTCTCACCCCTCCCCCAACCTAGCCTCATTTTTCTCATATCAGGACGCACATCAATAGCTGCATCAGTCTGGATATACTCCACATTGGTTTGGGGAAGGCCCAGATCTTTGGCTGGACGCTGAACAGAGCTGACAATGCCGGAGGTGATTGTGTTCTGCAGTGCAAAGGGACTTCCCATAGCAACGACAAACTCCCCTTGCCGGACATCAGCTGAGCGTCCCAGGCGCAGCGTAGGGAGAGGCTCCTAAGGGAGAATGGATACGAGAGACCTGTCATCTGGAGATGTGAACAAATTCACAGCCCCAAGCAGACATGGCCTGCCCCGACCCCCACCTTGGTCTGAATCCTCAGCGTGGCGATGTCTGCCACGGGATCCACAGCTGTGACCACGGCCTCATATGTGTCGCCGCTAGGCAGCCTTACACGGACTCGGCGCCGATCAGCCACCACGTGGGCATTGGTAACAATGAGTCCATCGGCAGCCACCACGAATCCTGAACCATTCGAGATAGGGACTTCGCGGCCCGAAAAAGGGTGCCTGGAAAAAGGGGTGCGGGGGGAGAGTACGGATGTGAGGAGGCTCAGACCCATCCTTCTCGCCCGCCCTCTAGCCCGCGGCTTCGGTGCCTTAGTGTTTAACCCCACCGTTACCGGCCCAAGATCTCGATATAAACCACGGCAGGGGCCGTCTTCTCCACCACGTCCGCGATGAAGTTGTACTGGCTCCGGGGAGAGGTGGGCGGCGAGCCAAGGACCGAGGCGAGCACAGCCGGGGGACCCCGCCCTCCGCCCCAAAACAACAACAGCACCGCCCCTCCAGCGCCCAGCGCCACCGCTAGCCACACGCGCGGACGGGTTCCAGGAGTCCCTGAGTCTTCCGGGGTCCGGGGATCTGGGGTCCCAGCGATCAGCCGTGCTCGGAGATCCGAAGTCTGGGACCTCAGGCATGTCCGTGGTTCAGGGACCCCCACAGACAACCGGGCCCTGAAACTGGGGGTCCCATAAGTCACTCGGGTCCGAGGGTCAGGAGTTCCTGACGTCAGCAGGGCCCGGAGGTCAGGGGTCAACAGGGGTCCCTTTCCCCAGCGACCCCCACCCAAAGCCCGCCATCCCCGGAGGCTCCAGCCAACACCCCGCCCCGCCCTCAGTGCAGCCATCAGCTCCGCCTCGGCGGCTTCCTTGCCCGCCCAGCGCAGAGGCGGCGCCCTAGACGCGACCGGGAGGACAGCTGGACGCTGAGGACGCCGGTACCTGAAGTCTCCAGAAGTGCACGCTGGGACCCAGGATTCCGGGAGGCCAACTCCGCCCCCGCCCCGCGAATGCCGGGAATTGTGGTCCCCGCGGGACGCGAGTTATGAGGTGGCCCACGGGTCCGCGAGGCATGATGGGACCGCTAGCCCTTCCGGGGCGCCTCAGAATTTCAGGTCCCGGCACCCTGGGCGGATGCCCGAAGACTCCGCCTTCCCAAGAGCCCCTGCGGCGGGGCGCAAAGATGGCGGCATCGGCCAGACAGCCCTAAAGCAGCGGCAATGGAGCCTCCCTCGTCGCCGGGGCCGGAGCGGCTCTTTGATTCGCACCGGTAAGAGCCCCGGCGGGAAGAGACCGACTTCCGCGTCCACTTGGCCTTCGGCGCCCAATCACCCCGCCTCTCGCCCCCAGGCTCCCGGGTGACGGCTTCCTGCTCCTCGCGCTACTACTCTACGCTCCAGTCGGGTTCTGCCTCCTCGTCCTGCGCCTGTTTCTTGGGATCCACGTCTTCCTGGTCAGCTGCGCGCTACCAGACAGTGTCTTTCGCAGGTTCCGACCCGGGCGCTCGGGGAGGGTCGGGGCTGGGCCTGGCCCAAGGCCAGGTACTCACCACTGCCTGCGTTCGCAGGTTCGTGGTGCGGACCATGTGTGCAGTGCTGGGGCTCGTGGCCCGGCAGGAGGACTCTGGACTCCGGGATCACCGTGTCAGGGTCCTCATTTCCAACCACGTGACACCTTTCGACCACAACATAGTCAACCTGCTCACCAGCTGTAGCACCGTGAGTTAGGGAGGAAGCCGAGAGTGCCACGGAGTGGCTCCCTGGGGCCCAGCTCAAGGCACCCCTCTCCGTGTTCGGCTTTCCCATGGGGACCACAAGATACTGACCCTTACCCCGACCTCGCTTTTCTACCCATATGTCAATTTTTCTCACTTCACAACATTCTTTTCTTCTTGTTTTCTCTCCTTCCGGTTCCCAGCCTCTACTCAATAGTCCCCCAAGCTTTGTGTGCTGGTCTCGGGGCTTTATGGAGATGGATGGTCAGGGCGAGTTGGTGGACTCACTCAAGAGATTCTGTGCTTCAACAAGGCTTCCTCCTACCCCTCTGCTGCTATTTCCCGAGGAAGAGGCCACCAATGGCCGGGAGGGGCTCCTTCGCTTCAGGTGGGTGAGCACAGGTATCCGTCTCCAACTGTAGGTGATCAGGCTTGGGGGCCCTCGGGTTTTCACAGCCTTCTTCAGCCCTCCCCTCTACCTTCATAATTTATTTACTTTTTGCCCATTTTTAGTTCTTTGCCCTGAATCTGTTTATTTCCCACATTTCTATTCGTACAGTGTGACAGTATCTGTTTTAAGTCAGGTATGAGCTTCTTAGATTGGCTAGAATCCTATCTTACTTCCTTCACTCTTCTAGTTCCTGGCCATTTTCTATCCAGGATGTGGTACAGCCTCTTACCCTGCGAGTCCAGAGACCCCTTGTCTCCGTGGTGAGTGTGTTCCACAGGGATTCTCTGGGTTTGGAGGGGAAGTTTCCTACTCCTGGCCCTGGTTTAGACCTCACTCATGCCCTCCCCTCAGACGGTGTCAGATGCATCCTGGGTCTCAGAACTGCTGTGGTCACTTTTCGTCCCTTTCACGGTGTATCAAGTAAGGTATTAACTGTCCTCACTTTTTGGTGGCTGGGAGAAACTCACCTCAAGGTCAAGGAAGTAGCTGTCTGCCCTGTCCATTTGCAGATCTTTTAATGTCAAGGTTCTACCACAGAGGCAATATAAAGTATTTACTACCTCCCCTACTGTCACCACCACTGTTCCAAGAAAAGAGGCAGCAGAGTGGAGAGTGGGTGACCCCAACGCGGACCTGGATTGTTTTTTGCAGGTGGCTCCGTCCTGTTCATCGACAGCTGGGGGAGGGGAGTGAAGAGTTTGCCCTCCGTGTACAACAGGTGGTAGGGGACACGGGCAGGGTGGAAGTGGGTTCTTTCTTTAGGGGGAAGGAGAACACTTGAGAAACTTCCAATCCTCCAATTCTCCCTAGCTGGTGGCCAAAGAATTGGGCCAGACAGGGACACGACTCACTCCAGCAGACAAAGCAGAGCACATGAAGCGACAGAGACACCCCAGATTGCGCCCTCAGTCAGGTGTGTGGGCTCTGGACATAAAGCTTTTCAACTCTTTTGCAGCCTGTTCTGACTTCCTCCCTATGCCCTCCAATCAGCCTCTCTCCTCAAGTTTTCCACTCACCATATTTCGGATTTCTTTTTTGCAGCCCAGTCTTCTTTCCCTCACTCCCCTGGCCCTTCTCCTGATGTGCATCTGGCAACTCTGGCTCAGAGAGTGAAGGAGGTGTTACCCCATGTTCCACTGGGCGTCATCCAGAGAGACCTAGGTATGAGAAAGAGTAGCTTTACCCAAGGAGACAGGCATAGAGAGGGAAAGTGGGTGGTGAAGGGAGAAGGTGAGCAGAGAAATAGACTGTACTGTCCACTCCTCCCTTCTCCGCAGCCAGGACTGGCTGTGTAGACTTGACCATCACTAATCTGCTCGAGGGAGCCGTAGCTTTCATGCCTGAAGATGTCACTGAGGGGACCCAGTCCCTTGCCACAGCCTCCTCTCCCAAGGTGAGACTCAGAAAATGAGCAGGTCCAGGACTTGAGGTGGGATGGGGCAGTCTGCATATTCCCTGTCCTGATGTCTGTTTTTTGATCCTGAGACCCTAGCACAGTACCTCTCTTGCAAAGTAGGCATTCGATGCGTGTTTAATGATGATGACTTCGCAAGCCCTCTGACATTGTGATCACCTCAGTTCCCCAGCTCTGGCCCGGCAACCCCTCAGCCCACAGCCCTAACATTTGCCAAGTCCTCCTGGGCCCGGCAGGAGAGTCTACAGGAGCGAAAGCAGGCGCTGTATGAATACGCGAGAAGGTGAGATGCTTAGAGGACAACCGGTAGGAAAGGGCAGGTTGGAGAAAGGGAATAATACAGCAAAGCCCATACAATGTCTTCTTGTGTCCCACAGGCGATTCACAGAGAGGCAGGCCCAGGAGGCTGATTGAGTACAGGATGGCACCCAGAGCCGCAGGACGGAGACTGGGGGCAGCCCTCACCCACCTCAACAGGCCGGATGGGTGGATGCTAAGGGGAGGAATGGGGCTCCCCCCAGTGTCACATTAAAGTCAGGGTTTTCACTCAAGGTCTCTGTTGCCTCTTTGGGTCTCAAAAGCCCTGTAGCAGGTTCCTTTTCCCGTGGCTGCGGGATGAGGAATGAGGGCCTTCTTGTGGGTTTGTGGAGGGTTGGTCAGAATGGAACTGTCTGCACTCAGCTCCTCATGTCAAGAGATGAGTGATATTAAGGAAGTATAACTAAGTTGAATGCCCAGCAGCAACTGGACCCTGGCCTCAGAATTCAGCCCAGGCGTATGAGGCAACAGCTGCAGAACTGCAAGTCCCAGGATGCCTTTCACTAATGAGCACAGTACACAAAGTCTGTAGAATTCACACATGCTCAGTGTGGTGGCTGGAGCCTATTTTCCATAGGCTCCTAACTAGATTAAATAAGGTGGAGCACATGGCCCCACCCCCAAACCGCCTCTAGGATTGTGCCCCAGGGTGGATCCGGAATTGACCTTTGTACCTCACAGCAGGTCAGGGTTTGTGGTGACTTGCTGAGTGCGTCTGGAACTGGCTGCCATCCCAACGCGTCTCAGAGCGGCAGGCAAAGGTTTGAACCCAGGATCCTTGTGGCCCTGCTCCCCGATTCCTGACCCCACTCCTGTTCCTCACTCTCTTCCCCAGGGGGCCTTCCCACAGGCCACCAGGTCTGTCTGTCTTTCTTTTTGGCTATGTCAGGTCTCAGTCGTGGTACCCAGGCTTGGTTGCCCTGCCATATGCAGAATCTTACGTCCCCAGCTAAGGATTGAACCCACGTCCGCTGCATTGGAAGTTGGGTTCTTAACTACTGGACTGCCAGGGAAGTCCCAATAGTCCACTTTTGATAGTCCCTCACTTGGAGGCTCAACTCTTCCCTGTTTCCTGGCAGACAAGAAGTACTGGGAAGGATGAACCCCAGTTCATTATCACCTGAGGGGACAGGTTAGGGATCAGGGCTGAGGTGGGAAGATGGTGTCAGTCACCAAATACGAGGCCTTGATGACTGCCCTGCCTTCTGTAGGTCCTGCTAGACGGTCACCATGGCCTCTCAGCTTCTCGGGTTGGAAGAAGAGTCTGGCCCAAACCCTGAGGAGTCTGAACTGGCTGTGAACCCCTTTGACGGGCTCCCCTTCTCTTCCCGCTACTACAAACTACTTGAGCAGCGCCGATCCTTGCCTGTCTGGGCTGCTCGCTTTACCTTCTTGGAGCACTTGGAGAGTAGCCCCAGTGGAGTGGTACTGGTGTCTGGAGAGCCTGGGTGTGGCAAGAGCACCCAGGTGGGGGTGCGGGGGTGGGGAACTGGCTCCTCCTGGGACAAGGCGGGGAGTGGGGTGGCGGTTGCTGTGTGGAATAATAGGGGAGGTGGTCAGAAGGAGACAGACACTGAAGCACCAGAGGACTCCTCAAATAAGGAGAGATGAAACTGGCCACACCTCCTCCAGCACTTTTGACTGGAGTTCTGTGTCCTGCTGACGGGTTGTCCTTTCCTACGCTTACCCCAGATCCCACAGTGGTGTGCAGAGTTTGTGCTGGCAAGAGGTTTCCAGAAGGGCTGGGTAACTGTGACTCAGCCTTACCCTCTAGCAGCCCTGAGCTTGGCCCTGCGAGTTGCTGATGAAATGGACCTGACGCTGGGTCATGAGGTTGGATACAGCATCCCCCAAGAAGACTGCACTGGGCCTGACACTCTGCTAAGGTGTGGCCCCTTGCAGGCCCAACTCACATCTCCTTCCCCTCACTCCGTAGAAACAAACCCAGCCTCTGACATCTCATCGTACCCTCCCTCAGCGTAGCTCACCCTTTAAATCATGCATGATGCAACTTTTGAATTCAGCCATTTAACCCTAGCCAGCAACCTCAGACATTCAGCCTCACCCTCATCATGAAAGTCTCGCTTTCCTAACTGGAGTGCAGCTTATGAACAGTGTCATCAATAGGTCACAGAAACTCAGTCACAGGATCTTCTCCTGGCCTTTACTGTCAGAGCCTAGGCCCCCTGGGGAGAAGCTCCTCTGGACTTCTGGGGCTGGTCGGTGTCCACACTGACTTCTCTGCCCACTGCCAATGTCAACAGGTTCTGCTGGGACAGGCTGCTTCTGCAGGAGATGGCCTCAACCCCGGGCACTGGAGCCCAGGGTGTGCTGGTCCTGGATGAGGCTCAGGAGCGGTCAGTGGCCTCAGATTTGCTCCAGGGATTCCTGCGAGATGCCAGGCTGGGAAGCCTTCCAGGGGACCTCAGAGTGGTTGTAGTTACCGACCCAACCCTTGAACCTAAGCTCCAAGACTTCTGGGGCAATCCTCCTATTGTGTGTGTCCCCAGAGAGACTGGCAGCTGTCCCGCTCTGGTCTACAGGGACTCTCTCCCTACTGACCGAGTAGAAGCTGCCTGCCAAGCTGTGCTTGAACTGTGTCGGAAAGAGGCTCCAGGAGATGTGCTAGTGTACCTGCCCAGTGAGGAGGTAAAAAAATGGCATGCGAAAGGAGGTATTCGTGTCGAATGTCTGCCCCTTCCTGTCCCAGAGGAGAATGGGAGCAATGCTGGTTAGGAACATTGGAGTTCTAGTACTTATTCTCTGTTGGGGTCTTGAGGAAAAATTCCAGGGTTTTGGTATAAAAACTTTTTGATTCTATACAATGTAGAGATTTGCAGTTCAATGAGTTCCTGAAATTATAACACCCTAACTTTATATGAGTATGTACACTTTACTTTTTTCAGAGTGAAGGTCCATAGCTTTCATCAATTTTTCAAAGGGGTCTCTGACCCACAAAGGTGAGAATTACCCTAACACCCCACCTCTCTCTTCAGGAAATTTCTCTGTGCTGTGAGTCCTTGTCCAGGAAGGTAGGGTCCTTGGAAAACCAAGGGCCCCCACCACGGGTGCTGCCCCTTCACCCAGGCTGTGGACAAGCTGTTCAGGCTGTGTACGAGGACACAGAATCAGGTGCCCGGAAGGTTGTGGTCACTCACTGGCTGGCCGACTTCTCCTTTTCCCTCCCCTCCATCCGACATGTCATTGACTCAGGACTGGAGCTTCGAAGTGTGAGTGAAAGAGAAGCGAGGGGGACACAGGGGCTAAAGATAGAAATAGCCCACTCTCATCTGTCCTGGCCTTGGTTGGGGGTGGTGACAGGTTTACAGTCCTCAGATCCGAGCAGAATCTCAAGTGTTGAGACCAGTCAGCAAGTGTCAGGCAGAGGCAAGACGACTACGGGCAGCAGGGATCCCACCAGGTAAGAGCTTTTGCCTTCAATAGGATCAAACACGAAAAGAGTCACCGAACCGTAGGCCCTGAGAAATCTGCAGTGGTCTTCTTTCCCAGATCTTTCTCCCCTCAGGATCCTGCCTCTGCCTGTATCCTAAGTCCTTCCTAGAACTAGAGGCTCCCTGCCTGCCCCAGCCCAGAGTGTGGGCAGAGAATTTGAGCCCCCTGATGTTACTACTAAAGAGGAGACAGATTGCAGAGCCAGGGAAGTGTCACTTCCTGGACCGGCCTGGTGAGCACCCTTCCTGCCCACATCCTGCTGCTCTCCAGGTTCTGAGATCCCCTGACCTGTAAGCCTTGTTGCCTCTCCAGCTCCAGAAGCACTGATGCAGGCCCTGGAAGACTTAGACTATCTGGCCGCCCTGGATGATGATGGGGACCTGTCAGACCTGGGAGTTATCCTATCAGAATTTCCCCTGGCGCCTGAGCTGGCCAAAGCCCTGCTGGCCTCGTGTGAGTTTGACTGTGTGGATGAGATGCTCACCCTGGCCGCCATGCTCACTGGTATGAATCACTTGCCTCTGGCTCTTGGGACTGCTTCAGCCCTCCCTCTGGTGTTCTGGTGCTCCTTAAGCTGGCCCCTTCCCCTTTGCTCTAGTTCCCAGCCCTCACTGTGCCTAAAGAGTTAGGCTTCATCACTTACCCCTCTCCTGTCTCTGTTGCTTTTTGTCCTGCAACAAGTCTCTCCTACCTGTTTTTACTAAAACTGTACCTGTCTTGCTCAACCCTGTAATCCCTTCATTATTCAGAATAATCTCTATCCTGCTCAATCTAGGGTATTCCTCGCCCACGGCATTCCAGCTTCAGGCCCACCCCAGCAGCAGGGTGACACTGCTGCTCACCAGTGGCCTCCTAGAGACCTAATCCATGAGCACTTTGGAGCCCTGTTCATGCCCCCTCCCTAAGCCTCTGTGATCTGCTCCTGTGGTTTTCACCCTGCCTCTCCTGCCACTCCCTTAATCTCTTACTTGAGCTCTTCCTCCTCTGCTTCATCCTCTGCTTGCTCGAAGTAAGTTGAACCTCAGGGTTCTACCCTTGCCCCTTTTGTCTAATCATTCCCTGAACTCTCTGAGCAAGTTCATTCACATTCATGGTCTGAAATGCTACGATATCATTCTTCTGAATCGTGGATTTATATATCTGACTCCTGATGGCTGTTCCTATCAGAATGGTCCACAAAACTTCAACCCAGAACTGAACTCGAGCACCTCTGTTGTTGCTGAGCTGAGCCCTTTTTAAATCTGCTCCCTCACCACCACCACCAAAAAGTCATACCATCACCTCAGTGGCTCTACTACCATCATTCTAGACTAACCTTTCTCCAGGTTTGTTTTTTTAATTTTTATCTCCTAGTTAAAAAAAATTTACCTGTTCTTCAACTGTTCTTCTCCATACTTAAGGACTTCCCTGGTGGCTTAGAGAGTAAAGCGTCTGCCTGCAGTTCAGGAGACCCAGGTTCGATCCCTGGGTCAGGAAGATCTCCTAGAGAAGGCAATGGCACCCCACTCCAGTACTCTTGCCTGGAAAATCCCATGGAGGGAGGAGCCTGGTGGGCTTCAGTCCATGGGGTCACAAAGAGTTGTACACGACTGAGCGACTTCCACTTCACCTTCACTCCATACTCAGAGTTAATGCCAATGTAGCTCCTCATCACTGCTCAGCTGGATTCCTTGAGTAGCCTCCTAACCAGTCATGTGAACTTTTTCCAAACATGTGGATTCTCTTAAAAACTTCATCAGTTATTCTCTACCTTCCAAACAGAATGTAAACTCATTTGCACAGCCTTGCCCATACCTCTCTCCAGCTTTATCTCCTGCCACCCTGCCACACATACCGTTCCCTCCATCCATAATCCTAGGTGCTCGCAGTTCTCCAAACATGCTATTCCCACATCTAGAATACCCACTCTGCCCTTCTCCACTCAGCTAATTCTCAAACTTCAAATATTGGCCCACACACCTATCTTACGTGTTGGTCTCTCCCACTAGACTCTAAGCTCTTTGAGGGCAGAAACTGCTTTTCATTTATTTATCTTTAGTGTCCAATAAAGTGCATAGTGTCTAGAAGTCTTTTGAGTAAAGTTCCCAGAGTGACGTTGCTGCCTTTTTCAGTGTACTATCTGTTCTCATGCCCCCAAATGAACTTCCTCTCTTCTGCCTCCAGCTGCCCCCGGGTTTACTCGTCCTCCACTCTGTGCAGAAGAAGCTGCCCTGCGTCGAGCGTTAGAACATGTGGATGGTGATCACAGCTCTCTGATCCAAGTGTATGAAGCCTTTATACAGAGTGAGTGCTCCACTCTGCATCCTCTTACAGAATCCCAGATTTTCCAAAGAGAGGAAGTGGTGTGCAGCCAGCTGACAGATCTCTAGTCCCAGGAAAAGGAAGCCCTTTGACTGAGAGTTGGGTTCTTTTAGGGGTCTCAAGGACTTTAGCTAAAGCTGGTCCCTTTCTGTTCCTAGGTGGAGCAGACAAGGCTTGGTGCCAGGCTCGGGGTCTAAACTGGGCAGCATTGTGCCAAGCCCATAAACTTCGGAGAGAACTCCTAGAACTCATGCAACGGATTGAACTTCCCTTGTCTCAACCAGCCTTTGGATCTGAGCAGAATCGCAGAGACCTTCAGAAAGCGCTGTTGTCAGGATACTTCCTTAAGGTTAGGGGAAAGAGTTGGGGTAAGGATCATAAAAGGAACAGAAAGTAGAGGGAGCAAAGGTTAATGTATGCCACCTCTGAAATTGGGACCCAGGTGGCCATTCAAAGAACTCTTTAGAACCAGGAGAAACTTTTCCTTTGGTGTTTTGGGGTACAAGGGGCTATGGAAATGCCATACATTATGGTAGTATGGTAGGGCTATAACACCTAGAGGCATGCCTTACTTTTAATACTCTCACTACCCTTGCTGATAATTCTTTCTCAACCCCCCTTTCTTTCTTCTACTGACTGACACTTCACTCTCACTTATTCCTTCAATATCTTTGTCTTTCAATGAGGTGGCCCGAGACACAGATGGAACTGGAAATTACCTGCTGCTAACCCATAAGCACGTGGCCCAGCTCTCCCCATACTGCTGCTACAGAAGCCGCAGGGCTCCTGCCAGACCCCCACTGTGGGTGCTTTACCACAGTTTCTCCATTTCCAAAGACAACTGTCTTTCCATTGTTTCTGAAATTCAGCCACAGATGTGAGTTCCCTGACACCCTTCCTGCATTGTCCATTCCTCTTCCTGGGGCCAAAATTACAGCCGGAGACTTAGGGAAGCTAAGTGGGGGTGGGGAGTGGGGTGGCAGGGGCTGTCTCTTATACACATCTAGATGTGTATAAGAGACAGGAGTGGTACAACTGGCCGGCGGGAGCGGTGAGGGTGCTGGAGGGGGGAAGGTGGCGAGTGTGTTATGAACTTGCACGGGAGGGGCCAGAGCTCGGGCCGCTGCGCGCTGAGTCAGCCGAGATGTGCAAGGCGACTTCATCCTCACTGCCTCCGCCTCTGGGTTTCCTCTCCTCACCAACTTCCTTGCAGGTGCCACCTCCCACAGCCCCCACTCTTCGCCTCCCGATGGGTCCAGCCTGACGACTCCCGGATTCGTTGTGGCCCCCGCCTAAATGCTCTCGAAGACCAAATTTCGTTGTGGCTTTCTGGCTGCGATGGGAAGTGGCTGGGGAACGGCGCCGGCGAGTTGGAGGCTGGGGAAGAGGACAGTTGGAGGTGTGGCAGGGTGTCCGGTGAGCTAGGGCGGGGAATCACTGGGCCAGTGATCCTGGTGCTCCTCCCGGCCTCTCCCGTAGGGGCCCCAGCTCCTCTCCGGAGCGCCAGTAATGGGCGTCCAGTGTTTCTTAGAATTTCGATTTCCGTAAATCGGTGTAAAGCGGACCCGTGGTTGTACCCGAGCCAGTTTAGGTCGGTGAGGACTTGGGGCTGGCGTTCTGCCCCCGACAGGGAACCAGCAACGCAGACTCTGCGTCCCGACTCTTCGCCCAGGAAGTCTATCCTCACACACTCCTGCCCAGCCTCCAACGAAATCGCCACAGGCGACACTTGGAACCTTACTGAAGTCCTCGGAGGATCCTAACCGCCTCATTTCGTATAGCTGCTTCACCCCACCCAAGCCCAGGAAACTGTGCCTGGAGCGTGTCAGAGAAGGGAGGTGGGGAAAGACCGAAGCCGCTCAGCGACCTTGTGACCTCTGGCCGCGGACCCAGGAGCTGGGAGCGTGTGAACTCTGCATCCTTCCCCGGGATGGGACCCCGGGCCTGCCGGGCCCCTGAGCCTTAGACCCGCCCCTGCCGCCACCCGGCCCGGTGCAGGCCGCCATAATCGGGTTAGCTGGGTCGGAATTACATTACCTTCCCCGGCCCCCGGGGGTTGGGGGGGGGAATCCTGGCGCCTCTGAGCCGGTGAGACTGGGCGCCTGGAGGCGGATGTTCTTACCATCCCTCGAAGGGTGGGCACCCGATGAGCAGCTTGGCCTGTCTCAGACACTTGGTGGCCGAAGGACCCTGCCCTGCTGTGGCAGTCCTTGGCGCCTCCACCGCAGCCCACTCAGGTGCTCTGATCCTGACTGCCAGTGACCCTTGTGAGCAGAAGTGCCTTCTAAGTCTTATAGCTGGGTCTCCCGGGGAGCACAGATCTTCCAGTTGATTCTCCAGGATCTCCTGGGGAAAAACTCTGCTCCTCCTTTCTCCCTAGCAGATGGGCTGGCAGCCTGGAGCCTAGAGCAGGGTAAGAGGTCTTTTCTCTCGAGGGAACCCGGAGTGATATTTGGGCATCTGGGCAGGAAGATAAGGAAGAGGAAGAAGGGGGTAGGCTTTTTCCCCACACAAAACCTCAATGTTCTCAGAAGCCTCAAGGTGAAGGCTGAGGCAGGGAACCATGGGGCAGGGAGGCAGTGGGCATTAATAACAGGAGACATCCCCCCCCCAGACTTGTCCACCTTCATCACCTGCTTATCCAGCTCTCCCCCGACCCTGCCAACAATGTTCTGAAAGGGTTGGGGGTGGGGAGGTACTGCCCATTGGTAGCTGTTTTTGTTTTGGTGAAGAAGAGAAGATGTGTATAAGAGACAGCCTCAGGAGGTTTGGCGGTTAGGGAGGGCCCCCCAAACAGCGGTGGGAGCCCAGCAGCAGAGCGTTTAGGGCGGTGGCTTCAGGGACCTGCCGGGCTGGCCGCAGAGAGGCGCCGGGACGCCCAGGACATCTTCATCCCTATGTACTGGGAGTAACCCAGCCCTTGCCGGCCTCTGCCGGGTGTCGGCGCAGGGACTCGCATCCCGGGGGAGCGCGACCGACTGGGGCCCCAGGAGCGCCCTTCTTGACTCTGAAGCGCGGATAGACGCTGGACTGCCAGGGCCTCTGCCCGAGTCCGGGGTGGAGAGGGTTGGCCGACTTGGGCTGAGATGTGTATAAGAGACAGGGGAAGCTAAGTGGGGGTGGGGAGTGGGGTGGCAGGGGTGGGAATGGGAGGGGAGTGAGAGGGTCTTTGTGGTTTATAGTAACATGATTTGAGGAGACAGGGTTTGTGGAAGGGGTAGTAAGAAGTTCAACAATATGCATTATGAAAGAGGATATGGAAATCATCTAATTATGAATGTCTCTATCAGGCTGGTGGAATTGGCTCCTCCATACTTCCTGAGTAACTTACCCCCTAGTGAGAGCAGAGACTTCCTGAACCAGCTGAGGGAAGAAAGGACAGATTCTTCAACCAGGAGTGAATCTTCCTCCACCCAAGAACTTGAAAATGCCTGTGTCCTGCAGTGACCTGCCTATGGGGTGAAGCTGAATTCATCTCATCACAGGAGATCTTCCCTCAGGCTAGCACCTAGGCAGCCATTCAGATTTAGAAGCCCAAAGGTCAAATGTAAATACTGGAACCTGAGTCCCAAGAAATGGAGCTGGGAGTGGAGCAAATTGGTTAAGCCCCAGTCTATACAGGGTAGGACCGATTCCTTAGCTTTCTGCTATTTATTGAAGAGGAACTGACATGCCCTCTATACCCCCAACTTATGCCAAACCCATCCTTTTGATCTATAAAAGTTCTGTTTATATGATACCAAATTTGAGTTTAGTTTTGCAGTAGCATTTACAGTATCTATGAGTTAAAGATGACACAATATAAAAGAATCAGGGTGAACTTCAACAGTGATATCCTCTTGCCTGGCTCCCACCTCTGGTCGAGCCTTTGTGCTCTGACCTCGCTGTCACTAACACGGAAAACAGGTAGTTTGACTACAGTTGGCCTCTGACCCTGCCTAAACCTTACCTCACTCTATCAACTGCTCTTGCCTGCAGGGGAGGAAGAATGGGGGTGCTATAAGAATAAGAAACAATTGACCCTTTTGTTCTCATACAACTTAAATCTTGCTCCTTCTTAATTGTTCCTTCTTAAACCTCAAGGCTATTGGATCTGTACCCAAATCCTTAACTTTCCAGCAAGCTTCCCAGCCATAAGTTCTAACAACTTCAAGAACATCATGCTTTTACCAGCTAGGTACTCCTTTCTCTTTTCTTTCCTTAGACTATTAACTTTGATATCCTCAATCATCTTACACATTATAAATGTGTTTATAGAAATTGATAGAAACATTTAATCCTTAGAACTCTGCTTTTCTACTCAGAGTTCCCTCCCTTAAAGATGCTGTTTGCTTTCATCATTCCATGTATTTCCTCTATGTAGATGTCAACTGACCTCCCTCGAAAGGCATTTTTCCAGAATGTATTCTCTCCGTGTGCTTGCTCAGTCGCTCAGTCGTGTCAGACTCTCTGTGACCCCATAGACTGTAGCCCACCAGGTGCCTCTGTCTGTGGAATTATCCAGGCAGGAATACTGGAGTGGTTGCCATTTCCTACTCTAGGGGATCCTTCTCTCTAGGTTTAGCATTTAGTTTTGCCTGCAGAGTTAATCTTGGTCTTGTCTTGCCAATTTCCCTTTCATCATCCACACCACCATTGATTTCTTGATCCTTTACATTTCCAACCTAGGAATTATCTCTGATTATTTTTAAGCCCATCACGTCCTATTATTTACCAAATTCTTTTCACTCTAACTCCCCTGGGCCCATTAACTTTGTCCATTGCTTCCCTCTCTGTCCCTGAGGGACACCAGAGCCTGATTACTGTTCTTAGATTTTCTCTTTCATCAAGTGTGTCTCGCCCCCCACTCACTTGGGAGGCGCAAGTGGGAGGACATAGCAGGCTAAACACACAGACAATATGGGGCTCAAAGTCCTTAGCGATTATTTTACAGTTGAAGAATGACATGTCCAGCATGGATAACCCTCTGGTTCCTGTCACAGTCAGACTCGCCCTCTAGCACCTCCTCCATTTCTCCCCTGTCATTGGCGTCTTCCTTCTTTGCTTCACACTTTTGGTACAGACCCGGCAGGCTGCAGCTGCCGAATCCCAGCGGGGCCTGTGAACAGCTTGGGCCCGTGAACAGCTTGGGCCCGACGGAACCCTGGTTCCACCCCACCCGCGGAAGAATCCGGAGTCCCTCAAGAGGGCAGCCATAGGACAGCCTGCTCTCCTCCCCGCACCTCATTGGCTATCAAACTGCAGGTCCCGCCCCCTCAGCCCCTCGGTTCCAGCCGCCGAGCGACAAGAGTGTGGGAAATGGCGGGAAAGATCGCATTTAAGCGCGCGGGGCAACTGCGCAACGTTGGCCTGCGAACCGGCGGTGGCCGAGGAGCCCTTGGCGATAGCCTCAAAGCCAGCTCCTCCTCACCCGCTCCACTGCTACAGAACCACGGCGTGGGCGGCCATGCGCTCCTAGGCCCCAGCTCCGGGGCTCCACGAGGCGCCTCGGTCCGGAAGAGCGCTCGCTCGCTCGCTCGCTCGGGCAGGCGTCGCTCACACCACTGAAGCAAGCCCGGACACGGAAGCCACCTTGTTGTCCTCGGCCCAGGGCTGCAGGTTCTGCAGCGCGAAGAGCGACGAGTTGTGCAGGCAGAGCGGGTCCGGGGGCAGCGGCGGCCGCAGCGGCCGAGGCAGCGCGTCCTGCTGCAGGTGCAGAAGCAGTCGGCCCGCGCGGTGCCGCTCCGCCTCGCGCTCCTCGGCCGTCTGGCGCCTGGGCGGGCGGAGACGCGGGGTCAGCGAGGCCAGCCCCAGCCCGCCCCGCGCCTCACCGCCACTTGGCCCAGCCCGGTCTTTCACCCGCCCCGCGCCTCACCGCCACTTGGTGCGCCGGTTCTGGAACCACGTCTTGACCTGCGCGTCGGTCATGCGCAGGGCTTTGGCCAGCGCCGCCCTCTCGGCCGAGGCCAGGTACTTCTGGCGCAGGAAGCGCCGCTCCAGCTCCAGCACCTGCGAGCGGGAGAAGGATGTGCGCGGCTTCTTCCGCTTTGGGGGGGTCCGATTTTGGTAGGGATGACCTATACGGCGCGTCCCGGAGAAGGGCGAGAGCGCCGCTACAGGGAGGAAGAGAGAGCAAGGCTAGGTTTTCGGGGCGGCCCGAGGTGTCACAGAAGAGAGCGCGGCTGCTGAGGCCTAAGAGCTCCCGCGCCGGGTCCCTACAGTGCCCCAACCTCGACTCCGCACCAGTTGAGTCTTCTACACAAAAAAGGGGGGCCTCGGAAACGGCCCTCCCTCTTGAGTGAGGGAGAAACCTCCCCTGTAACTGCACCCTGCCCTCCCCGCCGTGCGGACAGTGAACTGCAGAGGAGAGCGCGGGCATCGACGGCAGCTACCTCCTCAGCGCCTCTCAGTAGCGGGACCAAGAGATACAAGTTGAGGGAGGATCCCCTGGGACTAGGGGCGAAGGGTATGAAAGGGATCTTGAGTTGGAGCAGAAGGATCAAAGATGAGCAAACAGGGTCAGTGTAGGGCATGACACTGGAGGGATCGGGCAACCTCACCCGTGAGCCGGTCCTTGGCATAGCGGCGGCCGCTGTCCATCCAAGGGAAGGTGAGTCCCGCTAGGCCCCCGGCGCCGCCCAAGCCCGAGGGTCCAGGAACTGCAGGTGCCCCTCCCGCGGGCGGCTGCACTGGCAAAGGACGATGGGCCGGGACGCGGATCACGCCGCCCGGGCCAACACCAGAGCTGCCTGGTACCGGGGCCAGCGAGGCCGCGGGGCCGTAGCTTGAGGCTCCGTGAAATCCGCCCGAGAACGCCGCACTCTCTCCATGGCCCTGGCCCGTGCGACCCGGGCCTAGGCCGCTCCCGGGGGGCTCCGGGCAGCTCAGGATCTGATCGATGCCGAAACTGATTGGCTCGTGGTGCGGGAGGTTGTGCGAGGCCAGCACCCCCGGCTCCATGGGTCCGGGTCAAAGAGAACCTCAGGAGGTTTGGCGGTTAGGGAGGGCCCCCCAAACAGCGGTGGGAGCCCAGCAGCAGAGCGTTTAGGGCGGTGGCTTCAGGGACCTGCCGGGCTGGCCGCAGAGAGGCGCCGGGACGCCCAGGACATCTTCATCCCTATGTACTGGGAGTAACCCAGCCCTTGCCGGCCTCTGCCGGGTGTCGGCGCAGGGACTCGCATCCCGGGGGAGCGCGACCGACTGGGGCCCCAGGAGCGCCCTTCTTGACTCTGAAGCGCGGATAGACGCTGGACTGCCAGGGCCTCTGCCCGAGTCCGGGGTGGAGAGGGTTGGCCGACTTGGGCTGGGGCAGTGACTGACAGATCAGTCTTGGGTGGGCAGTGGGGGCTGGGGGTAGGGCAGGGGCGGGGCCGGGCCCGTTAAAGGGGAAGAGACGCCTGTTTGCTCCAAGCGCGGGCAAGACTGGCCGGCGGGAGCGGTGAGGGTGCTGGAGGGGGGAAGGTGGCGAGTGTGTTATGAACTTGCACGGGAGGGGCCAGAGCTCGGGCCGCTGCGCGCTGAGTCAGCCGAGATGTGCAAGGCGACTTCATCCTCACTGCCTCCGCCTCTGGGTTTCCTCTCCTCACCAACTTCCTTGCAGGTGCCACCTCCCACAGCCCCCACTCTTCGCCTCCCGATGGGTCCAGCCTGACGACTCCCGGATTCGTTGTGGCCCCCGCCTAAATGCTCTCGAAGACCAAATTTCGTTGTGGCTTTCTGGCTGCGATGGGAAGTGGCTGGGGAACGGCGCCGGCGAGTTGGAGGCTGGGGAAGAGGACAGTTGGAGGTGTGGCAGGGTGTCCGGTGAGCTAGGGCGGGGAATCACTGGGCCAGTGATCCTGGTGCTCCTCCCGGCCTCTCCCGTAGGGGCCCCAGCTCCTCTCCGGAGCGCCAGTAATGGGCGTCCAGTGTTTCTTAGAATTTCGATTTCCGTAAATCGGTGTAAAGCGGACCCGTGGTTGTACCCGAGCCAGTTTAGGTCGGTGAGGACTTGGGGCTGGCGTTCTGCCCCCGACAGGGAACCAGCAACGCAGACTCTGCGTCCCGACTCTTCGCCCAGGAAGTCTATCCTCACACACTCCTGCCCAGCCTCCAACGAAATCGCCACAGGCGACACTTGGAACCTTACTGAAGTCCTCGGAGGATCCTAACCGCCTCATTTCGTATAGCTGCTTCACCCCACCCAAGCCCAGGAAACTGTGCCTGGAGCGTGTCAGAGAAGGGAGGTGGGGAAAGACCGAAGCCGCTCAGCGACCTTGTGACCTCTGGCCGCGGACCCAGGAGCTGGGAGCGTGTGAACTCTGCATCCTTCCCCGGGATGGGACCCCGGGCCTGCCGGGCCCCTGAGCCTTAGACCCGCCCCTGCCGCCACCCGGCCCGGTGCAGGCCGCCATAATCGGGTTAGCTGGGTCGGAATTACATTACCTTCCCCGGCCCCCGGGGGTTGGGGGGGGGAATCCTGGCGCCTCTGAGCCGGTGAGACTGGGCGCCTGGAGGCGGATGTTCTTACCATCCCTCGAAGGGTGGGCACCCGATGAGCAGCTTGGCCTGTCTCAGACACTTGGTGGCCGAAGGACCCTGCCCTGCTGTGGCAGTCCTTGGCGCCTCCACCGCAGCCCACTCAGGTGCTCTGATCCTGACTGCCAGTGACCCTTGTGAGCAGAAGTGCCTTCTAAGTCTTATAGCTGGGTCTCCCGGGGAGCACAGATCTTCCAGTTGATTCTCCAGGATCTCCTGGGGAAAAACTCTGCTCCTCCTTTCTCCCTAGCAGATGGGCTGGCAGCCTGGAGCCTAGAGCAGGGTAAGAGGTCTTTTCTCTCGAGGGAACCCGGAGTGATATTTGGGCATCTGGGCAGGAAGATAAGGAAGAGGAAGAAGGGGGTAGGCTTTTTCCCCACACAAAACCTCAATGTTCTCAGAAGCCTCAAGGTGAAGGCTGAGGCAGGGAACCATGGGGCAGGGAGGCAGTGGGCATTAATAACAGGAGACATCCCCCCCCCAGACTTGTCCACCTTCATCACCTGCTTATCCAGCTCTCCCCCGACCCTGCCAACAATGTTCTGAAAGGGTTGGGGGTGGGGAGGTACTGCCCATTGGTAGCTGTTTTTGTTTTGGTGAAGAAGAGAGATAATATCACCTTCCCTAAGCCTTCACAGAACTCCAGGCATCTTTTCTCAGCAGTTAAGGGCTTGGGCTACTAGAGAGCATGAAACCTCTGGTGTTCAGGCAAACCCTTCAGAGATAGCATGGGCTGGATTCCCCTGGATGAGAACAAAGAGCCTGGGGAGACAGTAGATTAAATAACTCTGAAGAGGACTGGCTGGCAGGTTAGGAATTTGTCAGTCCCTTTTCCCACTCCCTTGGGGCTTCCCTTGTGGCTCAGCTGATAAACAGTCTGCTTGCAGTGCAGGAGACCTGGGTTAGATCCCTGGGTTGGAAAGATCCCCTGGAGAAGAGAAAGGTTACCCACTCCAGTATTCTGGCCTGGAGAATTTCATGCAAAGAGTTGGACATGACTGAGCGTCTTTCACTTTCTTTTGCCACTCCAAGGGTGGGCCTCTAGGAGGAGAGAGTGGGCACTAGTGTATCTCCAATCAAGCTGAATAAAATCCTCCTTGAATAAATCAATACAAGTGAAAAACGTAGCATCGTGCAGACCTTTATACCTCCTTATTCTACATCCTGCCTTTTGAGGTCAGCACAGATGGCTCTGCCACCCAGAGCTTGCCCAACTGATCCTTAGAGGAGAATGGGCACAAACCTGGTAGTGTGTGTGTGTGTGTGTGTGTGTGTACTCGACTCCGCACCAGTTGAGTCTTCTACACAAAAAAGGGGGGCCTCGGAAACGGCCCTCCCTCTTGAGTGAGGGAGAAACCTCCCCTGTAACTGCACCCTGCCCTCCCCGCCGTGCGGACAGTGAACTGCAGAGGAGAGCGCGGGCATCGACGGCAGCTACCTCCTCAGCGCCTCTCAGTAGCGGGACCAAGAGATACAAGTTGAGGGAGGATCCCCTGGGACTAGGGGCGAAGGGTATGAAAGGGATCTTGAGTTGGAGCAGAAGGATCAAAGATGAGCAAACAGGGTCAGTGTAGGGCATGACACTGGAGGGATCGGGCAACCTCACCCGTGAGCCGGTCCTTGGCATAGCGGCGGCCGCTGTCCATCCAAGGGAAGGTGAGTCCCGCTAGGCCCCCGGCGCCGCCCAAGCCCGAGGGTCCAGGAACTGCAGGTGCCCCTCCCGCGGGCGGCTGCACTGGCAAAGGACGATGGGCCGGGACGCGGATCACGCCGCCCGGGCCAACACCAGAGCTGCCTGGTACCGGGGCCAGCGAGGCCGCGGGGCCGTAGCTTGAGGCTCCGTGAAATCCGCCCGAGAACGCCGCACTCTCTCCATGGCCCTGGCCCGTGCGACCCGGGCCTAGGCCGCTCCCGGGGGGCTCCGGGCAGCTCAGGATCTGATCGATGCCGAAACTGATTGGCTCGTGGTGCGGGAGGTTGTGCGAGGCCAGCACCCCCGGCTCCATGGGTCCGGGTCAAAGAGAACCTCAGGAGGTTTGGCGGTTAGGGAGGGCCCCCCAAACAGCGGTGGGAGCCCAGCAGCAGAGCGTTTAGGGCGGTGGCTTCAGGGACCTGCCGGGCTGGCCGCAGAGAGGCGCCGGGACGCCCAGGACATCTTCATCCCTATGTACTGGGAGTAACCCAGCCCTTGCCGGCCTCTGCCGGGTGTCGGCGCAGGGACTCGCATCCCGGGGGAGCGCGACCGACTGGGGCCCCAGGAGCGCCCTTCTTGACTCTGAAGCGCGGATAGACGCTGGACTGCCAGGGCCTCTGCCCGAGTCCGGGGTGGAGAGGGTTGGCCGACTTGGGCTGGGGCAGTGACTGACAGATCAGTCTTGGGTGGGCAGTGGGGGCTGGGGGTAGGGCAGGGGCGGGGCCGGGCCCGTTAAAGGGGAAGAGACGCCTGTTTGCTCCAAGCGCGGGCAAGACTGGCCGGCGGGAGCGGTGAGGGTGCTGGAGGGGGGAAGGTGGCGAGTGTGTTATGAACTTGCACGGGAGGGGCCAGAGCTCGGGCCGCTGCGCGCTGAGTCAGCCGAGATGTGCAAGGCGACTTCATCCTCACTGCCTCCGCCTCTGGGTTTCCTCTCCTCACCAACTTCCTTGCAGGTGCCACCTCCCACAGCCCCCACTCTTCGCCTCCCGATGGGTCCAGCCTGACGACTCCCGGATTCGTTGTGGCCCCCGCCTAAATGCTCTCGAAGACCAAATTTCGTTGTGGCTTTCTGGCTGCGATGGGAAGTGGCTGGGGAACGGCGCCGGCGAGTTGGAGGCTGGGGAAGAGGACAGTTGGAGGTGTGGCAGGGTGTCCGGTGAGCTAGGGCGGGGAATCACTGGGCCAGTGATCCTGGTGCTCCTCCCGGCCTCTCCCGTAGGGGCCCCAGCTCCTCTCCGGAGCGCCAGTAATGGGCGTCCAGTGTTTCTTAGAATTTCGATTTCCGTAAATCGGTGTAAAGCGGACCCGTGGTTGTACCCGAGCCAGTTTAGGTCGGTGAGGACTTGGGGCTGGCGTTCTGCCCCCGACAGGGAACCAGCAACGCAGACTCTGCGTCCCGACTCTTCGCCCAGGAAGTCTATCCTCACACACTCCTGCCCAGCCTCCAACGAAATCGCCACAGGCGACACTTGGAACCTTACTGAAGTCCTCGGAGGATCCTAACCGCCTCATTTCGTATAGCTGCTTCACCCCACCCAAGCCCAGGAAACTGTGCCTGGAGCGTGTCAGAGAAGGGAGGTGGGGAAAGACCGAAGCCGCTCAGCGACCTTGTGACCTCTGGCCGCGGACCCAGGAGCTGGGAGCGTGTGAACTCTGCATCCTTCCCCGGGATGGGACCCCGGGCCTGCCGGGCCCCTGAGCCTTAGACCCGCCCCTGCCGCCACCCGGCCCGGTGCAGGCCGCCATAATCGGGTTAGCTGGGTCGGAATTACATTACCTTCCCCGGCCCCCGGGGGTTGGGGGGGGGAATCCTGGCGCCTCTGAGCCGGTGAGACTGGGCGCCTGGAGGCGGATGTTCTTACCATCCCTCGAAGGGTGGGCACCCGATGAGCAGCTTGGCCTGTCTCAGACACTTGGTGGCCGAAGGACCCTGCCCTGCTGTGGCAGTCCTTGGCGCCTCCACCGCAGCCCACTCAGGTGCTCTGATCCTGACTGCCAGTGACCCTTGTGAGCAGAAGTGCCTTCTAAGTCTTATAGCTGGGTCTCCCGGGGAGCACAGATCTTCCAGTTGATTCTCCAGGATCTCCTGGGGAAAAACTCTGCTCCTCCTTTCTCCCTAGCAGATGGGCTGGCAGCCTGGAGCCTAGAGCAGGGTAAGAGGTCTTTTCTCTCGAGGGAACCCGGAGTGATATTTGGGCATCTGGGCAGGAAGATAAGGAAGAGGAAGAAGGGGGTAGGCTTTTTCCCCACACAAAACCTCAATGTTCTCAGAAGCCTCAAGGTGAAGGCTGAGGCAGGGAACCATGGGGCAGGGAGGCAGTGGGCATTAATAACAGGAGACATCCCCCCCCCAGACTTGTCCACCTTCATCACCTGCTTATCCAGCTCTCCCCCGACCCTGCCAACAATGTTCTGAAAGGGTTGGGGGTGGGGAGGTACTGCCCATTGGTAGCTGTTTTTGTTTTGGTGAAGAAGAGAGATAATATCACCTTCCCTAAGCCTTCACAGAACTCCAGGCATCTTTTCTCAGCAGTTAAGGGCTTGGGCTACTAGAGAGCATGAAACCTCTGGTGTTCAGGCAAACCCTTCAGAGATAGCATGGGCTGGATTCCCCTGGATGAGAACAAAGAGCCTGGGGAGACAGTAGATTAAATAACTCTGAAGAGGACTGGCTGGCAGGTTAGGAATTTGTCAGTCCCTTTTCCCACTCCCTTGGGGCTTCCCTTGTGGCTCAGCTGATAAACAGTCTGCTTGCAGTGCAGGAGACCTGGGTTAGATCCCTGGGTTGGAAAGATCCCCTGGAGAAGAGAAAGGTTACCCACTCCAGTATTCTGGCCTGGAGAATTTCATGCAAAGAGTTGGACATGACTGAGCGTCTTTCACTTTCTTTTGCCACTCCAAGGGTGGGCCTCTAGGAGGAGAGAGTGGGCACTAGTGTATCTCCAATCAAGCTGAATAAAATCCTCCTTGAATAAATCAATACAAGTGAAAAACGTAGCATCGTGCAGACCTTTATACCTCCTTATTCTACATCCTGCCTTTTGAGGTCAGCACAGATGGCTCTGCCACCCAGAGCTTGCCCAACTGATCCTTAGAGGAGAATGGGCACAAACCTGGTAGTGTGTGTGTGTGTGTGTGTGTGTGTACATATACACATACATATTCTGGGAATTAAACAGATTTTAGTGCTCTGCTTCAAGGACAAAAGGCATCCAGTTCTGTCAGCCACAGTCCTAGGAGTTTCTCAGTTGACTCTACCTTGCTGATTCCGACTCTATGAAAAGCATGGTTCTATTGGTTTATGTTGAAGAGAGGCTCTGGACTTCTTGGATCCATCTCACCATATCTCACATGCATGTGGCTGCCCAGCTCTTCAAACCTGCAGCTTCACAGGGAGAGGCCACACTCCTAGCCTGTTTTCCTGCATCCTCTCTTCCATCTTGCTGTTGGTGCAGTATTCCATGGTTGAGGTGGTCCCCACTCATATCATCAGTTCCCTCATCAACTTAGTCCCTCCTACTGCCAACTGTCAGGTTTCTACTGTCTGGACAAAGTTTTTGCCCAACTCTTCTAGAGAGATTATGTTTCTTTTTCTCTTTTACTGCCCATATCCATTGCTTCCATTTCCTCAGTATTTATTCTTTTAATCCACTGTAAGTTAGCTTCACTACATGGACCCTATCTCAGAGATACCCAGTATCCAGTGTCTATTATCCAAGACTTCTCTGACATGTTTTACTTTGTTGACCATCAACTCTTTCTTGAAATATCCCTTCTTTTGGCTTCCATAATATTGTATTATTCTACATCTTTGGACATTCACAGTTGCTGCTTATCTTTTTCCTCCACTGACTTTTCTTCTTCCACTGAAGACTGTGAGCATTCAGAGCTCAGACTTCAGCTTTACCCATATCTACATCTGCTCAGTTTTCATCCTTTCCAATAGTTCCATCTAATACATCTACCCAGAAAACTCTGTGACCTCGGTCCCTGGTTGCGACCCTTGCTGTGTTCCATCCCACCATTCTAGTCTTCTGGCCAGCTCTACCTGCTTTTGCTGTAGCCACCTTAGTCCAACAAGCTGGAGGAAATGCTTCCCCTGAAGCTCCTTATTCACTTCCTCCTATTATTCTTTGAAATGTTTCATGCACAGCCCTTCCTTTCCATTTCCACAGATAAAACCCTAATATAGGCCAGGCTTCCCTGGTGCTCAGTGGTAAAGAATCTGCCTGCCAATGCAGGAGACACGCGGAGAAGGCAATGGCATCCCACTCCAATACTCTTGCCTGGAAAATCCCATGGACGGAGGAGCCTGGTAGGCTGCAGTCCATGGGGTCGCTAAGAGTTGGACACGACTGAGCGACTTAGCAGCAGCAGCAGTAGGAACACAGGTTCAATCTCTGGTTCAGGAAGATCCCACATCCGGAGCCATTCTCTAGCTAAGCCTGCGTACCACTACTATTGAGCCTGTGCTGTAGGGTCCAGGACCCACAACTACTGAGCCTGTGCATGCCTTAGAGTCCATCTCCTGCAACAAGAGAAGCCACCACACACTGCAACTAGAGAGTAGCCCCACTCACCACAACTAAAGAAAGGCCTGTGCCGCAATGAAGACTCAGCACAGTAAAAATATATTCTTTAAAAAAAGCCTAATATAGGCCATCATCACCACCATCCATATTCATGTGTTCGTCCACATGAATAAAATTTTGATTGAAGGTACTATGTGCTTGGTACTACGTACTAGCTACTGTGTGCCTGGCACTGGAAATACAGTTGTAAACACAACAACAAAAGCCCTACCACTGAACAGCTTACATTCCAGTGGGGGAGGCGGTTGAAAAAGAAAATGTATACCATATACTCAGAAATGCTAAGAAGAAAAATAAAGCAAGGAAGGGTGGGGGAAGTGTAAGAGTAGGAGATGATGATTTATCTAGATTGATCACAGAAGGCCTCATGGAGTAAAGACCTGCAGGAAGAAAAGGGCCATTTGGATATCTGAGCATTTCAAGTTGGGGACACAATGAGCGTACATACTGGTGTACCTGTGGAACAAACAGTGGGAGGCCCTGTGAGTCTGGAGAGACTGAGAGACTGTGAGAGACCACGCAGTCTTGAAGGCTTTTATTCTAATCGGAAAATGACTGGATTGTTTTAACAGAAAAGACACCTGATTTTTACATTTTAAACAACTTCAAGGCAAAACTGACATACAATAAGCTGTACATAAAATGTGCAGTTTGATACACTGATATATGTGTACACCCATGAAACCATCAACACAATCCAGATAATAAGCATCTGTCAACTCAAAAAACATTTCTATGTATCCTTTTGGATTTTGATTCATGTTTTACCAGAATCACTGTGAGCTGCTATGTTTTAGACTAGGCTAAAGAGGGTAAAAGAAGCAAGAAAGCAGGCAAGAAGCCACTGCAGTCACCCAGAGAAGAGATAATGGCATCTTGGAACAGGGAAGTAAGCAGTGGCTATAGCGCGTAGTTATTTTTAAAAATCACTTATAACTCCTTGCCTCTAATCCACTCTGAAGATAAATGAATATGTTTCTTTCATAGGATAACCCCCTTTCTTCAGAAAAGTTTTTTTTTTTTTCCTTATTGCCCTCACACTGAAGTCCCAACTCCATAAGGTTCTGCTGCTTCTCATTCTTCTCTATCACTGCTCTCAAATCTACACCTTATCCTCTTTCAGGTCCCTCTCCACTGTGCCTTTCTTTTCTATTTCCACCACACTTCTTTCCCCTACTCCCAATCTCTAATTGTGCCCACACAAAGACCCACTTCCTCCAGAAAGTTTTTCCCCGTCTCCGCTGGTATCTCTCGCTTCTTGATTCTCCAACTGTACTTGATGTCAATACTCCACAGTAATCTTATCCTTGTTTTCGATGGATTTTGAATCCCACTTTTTAGAAAGTACCTAAGGACGTCGGTGTACCAGGTCCAGCGCCCCTGCATCCTCCCCAAGGGCGGGACTGGATCTCTGCCATCGCGGGAGCTCGCTGCCTCAGCGTGTCCATGTGTGGTAGTGTCCTAGCCGTCCTCCCCTCCTCCTTGGGCATCTGCTCTGCATTAGTCTGTCCCAGGCCTCCGCAGGCGCCGATGATTGAATCATCATCATTAACCAGGGCCTGCCCCCCCAACCTCGGCGGCAGGAGGGAGTAATGGGGGTGGGCACGATCACTACCAAGTCCCTGGGGTCCCTCCTTCCCCGCCACCCTCTACGAGATTCCGCAGAGCTCCAAGAAACCTTCGCTGTGGAGAGGGGACAAGGCCTGCCATCGGGATGAAGCTCCGTAATGCGGGCGCGTAGTAGGACACAAGCAGGGGGCCCGGAGGGGTTTCTTTTATCAGGGACGTCGCCACAGGAGATCGACAACCCTGAGTGGTGGCGGGCGGAGACCGCCGGGCCTTTGGGGTAGAAGGCGGCAGTCTTTTGCAGGCTCCAAAAGTCAGTCCCGAGATCATGTAGGGTCTACTATGACGATTACTACAGGAGGTCGAGGAGATAGGACCCCTTCCAACGAACCCCCTGGACTCCCTAATTACAGATTGAGGAGGGGGAGGGGCCAGTGGGGCTCAGGTGAGCACACGGGGAGAAGGGACATGGGCGGGGCCTTACAGAGGGTCAGCGAATCCGAAAAGACCTAAGCCTTCGTTGCGGGGCGACAAGTCCCGCCCCGCAGGCGGCACCGGAAGTAGCAGGCCGAGATCAGCCTTTAAGATGGCGTCTCCTCAGGGGGGCCAGATTGCGATCGCGATGAGGCTTCGGAACCAGCTCCAGTCAGTGTACAAGATGGACCCACTACGGAACGAGGTGAAGGGGCGGCAAGGTTACACTGCGATCGGCTAGCAGTGAGAACTGGGGCCGGCTAGAGGACGGGCGGCGGCTGGCCGGGCGCCCAGTGCGCCTGCGCAGAGACAGGGTGCCCAGTGCGCCTGCGCGATTGTGATTGGGTTGCCAAACTCCGGGCCAGGACGCCTGCGCATTGCGCCGCTGACGTTTTGTAGGCTCCCCTGGGAAAGGAAGGTCGGGTGAGTCAGGCTAGAGAGAACCCCTGCTGTGCACGGAGCCCTCTGCTGGGCGGAGGGGGAGTGTCAACCCCCTGGGAGCTAATCAGCTGACGGCGCTGGGTGCAGAGTTGGCGGTGGGCTCTGATGAGTGGCGACTTCCAGATCGGGAAGTCACACGGGTTGGGGTTGTGGAAATGATCGTTGACGGAGGGTGTGTCCGCAGGAGGAAGTACGAGTAAAGATCAAAGACTTGAACGAGCACATCGTCTGCTGCCTGTGCGCAGGCTACTTCGTGGATGCCACCACCATAACAGAGTGTCTTCATACGTGTGAGTGCCCAGAACCCTGGCTGTTTTTTCCAAGCCCTATATCCCACTAAGCTGGCTGTCAGCCTCTAGGCTGCTTGCCCTAACCATCCAGGAAACCCAGCCAACCCATAAACGCAGTTTTCAGAAGGCTTGAGAGTCTGCCTTTCTCTTCTTGCAGTCTGCAAGAGTTGTATTGTGAAGTACCTCCAAACCAGCAAGTACTGCCCCATGTGTAACATCAAGATCCATGAAACACAACCACTGCTCAACCTCAAACTGGACCGGGTCATGCAGGACATCGTGTACAAGCTAGTGCCAGGCTTGCAAGACAGTGAGTAACCACCTGGACTTTGAGGGGCCTCTGGAGCACTGTGGCTGGGGGCAGCTTGAGGTGGCAAGGGCTTTGGTAAAGAGGTTGACAGCTCGAGGAACAAAGAATGAGAGAGGGCTTATATTTTACTTCCCATACTACCCTCTTCTAGGTGAAGAGAAACGAATCCGAGAATTCTACCAGTCCCGAGGCTTAGACCGGGTCACCCAGCCCAGTGGGGAAGGTATGTTGCTTGGTAGCAGGAGGGTAAGGTAAAGCCCCCAGAGCATTCCTCCTGCCCAGATTTGCCCCCTGGGGAAAATGGAATGTGGAACATGTGCCACTTTCCTTGTTACTCTGTCTTTCTCAGAGCCAGCCCTGAGCAACCTTGGCCTCCCCTTCAGCAGCTTCGACCACTCAAAAGCCCACTACTACCGCTATGATGAGCAGCTGAGCCTATGCCTGGAGCGGCTGAGGTGAAGGATAGGTCATGGGCTATCTGAAGGGACAATGGCAGTGACCCAGAGCCAGGGAGGGGCCCAGGGAGAAGGCGAGCAGTAAGGGAGTGTCTTCCATTCAAGAGAATATGTCCTAGTTCTGGGTGGGGGGCAGGGGAAAAGCCAGGGCTCCCTAACCTGTGTCTCTTTCCCCCCAGTTCTGGCAAAGACAAGAATAAAAGCATCCTGCAGGTAAGAGGGGCTGAGGGGAGGGCCTCTCTAAGGAGACTCACCACTCCATGAGCCTTCCCTCACACATCTTGTCTTCCTGTCCCTCCTGCCCCCCCGACCAACCCCCAGAACAAATATGTCCGGTGTTCTGTTAGAGCTGAAGTTCGTCATCTCCGGAGGGTCCTGTGTCATCGCTTGATGCTAAATCCCCAGCATGTGAGTATTCCCAAGTAGAATTTTTTGAGGGGGCGGAAAGGGGTAAGAAAGGAGGAACAGAGCCAACGGTAGACTTGGGTAGTTCTTGACATGGGCAAGAGGATAGTTTCTGAAACTTTGCCCCTGTCTCCTTTCTAGGTGCAGCTCCTTTTTGACAATGAAGTTCTCCCTGATCACATGACCATGAAGCAGATATGGCTGTCCCACTGGTTCGGCAAAGTAAGGCAGTGCCAAGGCAGTCCCCAAGGCCGAGGTGGGCTGGGGGGCCTTCTGGGTAAGAACGTTCCCACTGACTACTTCTTCCCTTGTTTTTCCCTTAGCCATCCCCTTTGCTTTTGCAATACAGTGTGAAAGAGAAGAGGAGGTAGGGGCCAAGCCCCCACCCATCCTTGTCCCCTCCCCTCCCCAGATATTTATGTGAAATTAACTTCAGCTTTATTTTTTGAAATAAAAACTTGAAAAAAGAATCTCTCCTTGCCCTTTTTTGTTCTGCCACACACTCCTGCTTTGTCCGGTGTCCTGCTTCCCTGTTGAGAAGTCTTCTTGAGTTTCATCGAAAAGGAGGGCCTTTCTGTGTTGGTGTTCCCTCAGTGAGTTACCAAAGGACAGCCGTAGAGAACCTTACATATTTAAAACTCAGAAAGTGAGCCGAGTGAGCCAGGTCACTCATGCCTTCCTCTTTTGAAGGGAAAGGGCGCTCTCGCTGTCCTTGAATGTTACCACATGTAAAGCAGACCTGAGCGCATCAGGTGTCCTAATTCAGTAGTGGTGAGAATGGGGCTAGGGTCTGAGAGTGGCCACTGCAGGATTGAAGAAGAGTGATATTTTAAAGAAAATACAAAGAACTGCACCATGGGAGGAGCCTTAAAAGAAAGAAATTGGGATGCAAGAGCACATTGGGGATCGTCACAATTGGAAACCTGGCTGTCCATGTGAGATTCAGGTGCCTGGGCTAAGTGAAGCCAGGGTGTGGAGAGGGTGGTTGAGAGAAGGGAACTGGTTCCCAGAAAGGGCACCTTTTAGGAACAAGAGGGAAGCAGCAGGGTGAGAACTCTTGAGTAGTTTAGCAATCATTCCTTGTCGGTTTGAGCCAGACAGTAACAAAGAAGGGAACTGGAGGCCAAAGCAAGGCGTTCTTCCTGTAAGAAGCCAATGGGCTGCTGTGGAATCCGGGACAAGCTGAATGGTGCAAGCAGCATAGATGTTGCCAGAACCTGATGTTAAAGCCCAAATCTGGCGATGGCCAAAGTCTGACAGTACGAGTTCAAGGGGGTCACTGAGCGTAGCTTGTGAGGGCTGAAGGTGCCTGAGCTTCCCTGGATGGAGACTGGGTGGCAGAGGACTCACGAAAGGGGACAGTGAAAAACCCTTAACTGGCCAGAGGAGCCAGAGGCTCCGGGGGCAAAAAACGTGAGCCCTCTCCCAGGACACAGTAGGCCGGGCTTTGCTCCCCATGGATGAAGCCTGTAGGCCGAAAGAAAGGCCTGTGTGGAGAGACTGCAGACAGCAAGGCAGAGCCCTGGTACGAACTGGGCAGGCAACAGGGCCCAGGGTGGACACTGCCCAGGCGCAATTCCCTCCTGGTACCATATCCAGGATTCCTGAACCTCCCACGCTTCAGGCCTCATGCCTGATTTGTATCCCCCACCCCCTGCCCCCAGCTATTCCTGAAAGCATAAATTCACCTCCTCCAGAAAACCTTTCCTCAGTCAGAATCAGGCCTTCTTCCAGTGTCTGGCCTGCCTTGACACCAGCACATATCTCGAGGATTCTGATTAATTATATCTATCCCAGGGTTCCCTATTCTCTTCTCGCTGAATTTAAGCTCTGGGTACTCCCAGGCCCACTCAAGCCACAGTACCCAGATTGTTCTCAGGGCATTTGTGTGTGAAATGGCATTTCCAAGGCAGGTGGGGTGGGGTGTTGGAGGTAAGGAGAGTGGAAATACCCCTGGGGACTTTTTCTGGCATAGTAGTCCAGTTGGGGCTTGGCGGCAGCTTGATGTCTAGCAGGCTCAGTCAGAAGATAACTCTGGGGGCGACCTGAGGACCAAGCCTTAGGATGAGGCCTTTGATGACACATGACTTGCAGCCAAGAAGCCCCAGAAGGCGCTCAGGCCTGGATCTGGGGTGGCATGGCTCCCCGCCTGACCCCCAGCTCAGCAGAGCCTTCTTTTTGTCAGCAGCAGTGGCAGCCGGCTAATGCCGGCCATCTGCAGGTACCGCACCATTCTCTAGCTATGGGTCCAATACTTCCCTCCCCAGTCTGCTCCACACAGATCCTGCCCCTCGGAGTCACCTGGGTCTCTATCTGTGCCAGGGTGGGCAAGTCAAGCCCGCAGTGCTCTTGAGTTCAGTGGCCTAGAACGCACATGCCTGCTCAGAGAAGCAGCGGCAGGGCTGCCCCAGCACGCTCCCAGGTGCCCCGGACCTCATGGGGTGCCAGGTTGGAAATGTCAGTCCCCACCTGCAGGGCCAAGCTGCAGGTGCCCATGCTCCTGATGCCCTTTCTCACCAAGAAACTCTCACGAAAAGAGTTTCGTGGTCCACGTTCCGCTGGGCCCTGAGACTTGCTCTCCCCTTTGGCACAGAGGAGAACAGGCCCCTCTCAGGCTGGTCCCTCTCCCAGGATTTGGAGGTGAGCGACAGTGAGGAGACAGGGAAAAGGGACTTCCCTGGAACAGTGCGCCTCAAGGGGTATGCCAGTGTCGGGGTGTGGTGGGGGTGGTGAGCATCCCACTGCTCCCCACCCCAGCCTGCAGACCCCCCGAGTTGGCAGCAACTGCACAGAGCATTTTGTGAGGCAGTGTAAAGGGCCTAAAGAACGCACAGACCCAGGGTCCTGGAAGTAAGGAAATGAAGATTTATGTCTGAATCGGGTCACTCCGCATTAACGATTTCTGAAAGAGAAAACCATCCTAGAGGTGTGTGAGATGGAAGGACTTCTGGCCCCAGCTCTTCCGTCTGGAGTTTCTTCACTTAAACACCCATGGCCCTCTCACCTGGTTAACAGGTTTTCTCAAAGATGGGGGGATGATGGGGAGAAGCACACCTCTTCGGGCTGTCCTTCTCGGTCATCCACCACCCTTAGGAGGTTATTCTGAGGATCCCCGTCCCCCCTTCCCTCACTCACAGAACTCAGAGAAATGTGTGCAGTGGGAAATCCAGGGGCCTGAAGGCCATTTATTGAGCCGATATGGATGTCAAGAAGAGGGGTACATCTGGAGTAGGCCTGGGTAGAGCCATCTGCAAGATGAGAGGGTGAAGTGGACAAAGGCGAGTCAGAGATGCAGTGTCAGGGAATGAGAAATAAGATGGGGGTGATGGGGAAAGGGAATTCTGAAAGAAGGTGGTGTGTGTGTGTGTGAGAAGGCATCCTTAAATGGGAATGGAGGTGTCTTCTGAAGAGAAAGTGAGAAAGAGGGGATCTCTACCAAGTGAGGGACCAGAGGACCCCCAGATGTCTTCTGAAGGGACAATGGGGAGAATCCATCAAAGAAGGGGCGTGGCAGGCAGGAATGTAGGCTCAAGTCCTTCTGAGAAGGACCCAGGGCAGAGAGGCTTGGGCCCTGTGGGTGGGAGGCACGGCGGGGAGAGGTGCACTGGAGCGCAGCCCCACTGTCAAGCTGGGCGTGGGGGAAGCCTAGGAGACAGCTGAGCACCCCCTCCTCAACCCAGGTTTAATCTCTTCATCTCCCTCATTAATCATTCCCCCTCCTCCTACACCCCTCAGAGGATCTGGTTTCTCCCCAGCTCAGGTTCCAGGGGCTTTGCTGGGAAAAGTCCCCTCCTGAGGCCCCACAATTGTCTGGACAAATCCCTGGCTGCTGGGATGACCTTAGCTAGGCTCTGCTGTCAGCAACCTCTTCCCGTGACTAGTCTCTCCTTCCCTCTCCTCCCCCCAAACCTACATCTGGGGGTTGCCCAAGCCCATTGTCCAACCCCATCTGTAAGCCTGGAAAAGGCTGAGAGACAGGA
Source organism: Cephalophus harveyi (assembly GCA_006410635.1). Lineage (NCBI taxonomy): Eukaryota > Metazoa > Chordata > Mammalia > Artiodactyla > Bovidae > Cephalophus > Cephalophus harveyi. Next base: position 171,659 of record SJYT01053358.1, read on the forward strand.
GGGGAGGAAAGCAAAGGTCCTGCAGGAGCGCTCCACACGAACACACAAGAGTAACTAAGAGCAGAAGAGATGACATAGAAGATGCATGAGTGAAGGTCAGAGTGTCTTTTTGGTGGCAGGACATGAGCTAGGCACTTCCTGCAGCCTCCCTAGAAAGACCTTCTTTCGTTGCAGGCTAAGTGAAACCACCAGCATGGTTCAGAGAGCTGAGGCCTCCTGCCTCTCTGCCACCTGCCACCATTAATAATCAGTTAACAAGGTCCTGAGGCCTCTCAGCTTTCCACTGTCTGCTCTCTGACCCAACAGTGGGCCCACTGGGCTGAGTTTATTGCTTAGGCTGCCGTGAAGGTACTATGTGAGTATCTGGGTGTGTCTTAGGGGATGTGCAGTATCATTGGAGTCCTTTATCAAGAAGACCCTGTGTTTCTCCACCTTTGCTGGATGTGGACTAGATCAATGCCTCAGGTTCCATGAGGTTTCCTGACCCCCATTATCAAAGTGCCTTCCTGTCCTTGTCAAGGAATCTTTATCCAGGTGTCTTGGCTCTCCCAAGCTCGGTTTGGTGCACCCCATCTTCAGGCTCCACTTGCCCCAGAGCAGACATGTGGACTCAGAGGACCACTGCACAAATGGTGGGAGGAAGTCTACAGAGAAGGTGACCAGGAGGGACTTCACGGCACTGTTTGAAGAAAACCTTGCATTCCCTAGGAACAGTGAATTCCTCAGGAGTGGTGGGGCTTCTCTGCCTCTGTGATGTGACCTGTGAACAAAACCCTTGCCCTGTTGAACCTTCACTGGTGAGCAGTGCTGTCCCAGAGCTGCCTTCTTCCTACAGTGGAAGGACGTGGTGGGAGCCCAGGACTAGAATAAGTGTGGGAGAGAAGGAAGACGGGACTCGGATGAAATAGCAAAGAATATCCCTGGTCCTAGAATTTGCAGTTGGGTTTGTAGGGGTTCTGTCTCCAGATCTGGTTGGGTAGATGAAGTCTGCACTTGGGGTTACTCTTCTACAGCCAGTCCCACTGTTGCAGATGCTGGGTGGTTTCTGGGCCTCTCCAGGCTGAAGGACCCATACTTCAACTATAGGAGCTTAAAAGGAAGACAAAGACAGACTGATAGATGGAAAGACTAATCAGGAGGCCCTCAGTGGAGGCCAGTCTTCACTGGCCTCCTGGGCAGTAAGCGCTGCTCTGGTTTGCTGTGTTCTCTTCCCTGAGATCCACGTCTCCGGCCGGTTCTCCGTGTGTTTAGACTCCTCGGGGCCTCTGAGCCGTGGCAGGACGGCCTTGGATTCGGCCAGAGAGCCGGCAGAATCCGCTCACCTGCGCTTGCTTCCCCGTGGCACCCCCATAATTCCCGGTTACAGTCGCCCTGCCCGGCCGGTCCTTCCAAGTCTCCAGTCTCCCAGCCCCCAGCGCCGCGCTAATAACTTCCAGCCGCCAGACCTCTTTAAGAGAGTTCCGCAGGGGGTGGGGGGCGGGACGAGGGGGCCAGGTCAGGAGACAGAGGTTCTTACTAGGTGAGGCTGGGGACCCTACCACTGGTCAGCTCTGCTCTTCCTTCTTGAAATTTCGCGAATCCCCAGCCGTTGGGGCCAGGGAAGGCAATTTTATTGCCGACGACTTTATGAGCCAGAGCTGCGGCTAGGCGGGGAGTCTGTGCTACACAGAATCTGGGGGCCGCCCAGGACCGGCCCAGCCCGAGTGTGCACTGGGCCGCGTCTGGCAGCGCAGAGTAGCCCTGCGCCCCGGCCTGGCGGATGGTTCCGCCGGTTTCTCTCCGCACCTCCCCACCCTGTAGAAATACCGCTGCCGGGACGTCTACCAGCTCCAGACCCACCGCGGACCTGGGGTGGGGGGTGGGGGCTCAGGAGGAGGGGCACACAGGCTTGGGCCCAGCGCGGGGGGCGGGCCCGAGGCGGGGGGCCCAGATCGGGAGCCGCGCTGGGGCCCAGGCAGCTGCGGATTCGAGCGCGGCGGGCGGCTGGACCGCCACAGCCCCGCTGGCCATGAGCTCGGGATCCGAGTCCCGGACACCCCGGACATCCTTCAGCATCGCAGACATCCTAGGCCCGTGCATGATTCCCCGAAGGCCCTCTGTGTCGCAGCCTCCAGACTCGAACCAGGGTCCCACGTCGCCGCTGTGCGCGCTGGAGGAGCTGACTAGTAAAACTTTCCGCGGACTTGACGGGCGCACACCGCAGCCCTCTGAAGGTATAGCTCCGGCGAGGTCGCACACTGTGACTTGGCCTTCTCCCCATTCCTCTCCTCCAGGTTCCTGGTCTCGAACCTTCGTTCACCTTGGCCGCTACCCTAACCTGCAGCCTGCCCGCGGCCCACGTGCCGGGGTTTGCCTCTTCCTCTCCTCCCCTCCCCGCCGTTAGTTCCCAGGCTCCGCTGCCGCTCCTGGAGGCCGCCAGCGCCGGAGGGAAAGGACCAGACTGTCGAGAACTGAGCGACCCTTGGGTCCGTTCGCTGTAGAAGGAGCAATCGCGACAGAGAAAGGCCGGAGAGGAGACAAAAGGCCTGACCTGGAGGCTGTAAATGAGCGAGCTAGGGTTAGGACCGCACAGAAAGTGCTGGGAGGTGAAGTTTGGGCCTCGCCGGGTGACCAAGCTCCGCTCCAAGCCGCTCTCTTCTCGAGAGGGCTCAAGGAGCAGAGGGGCCCCAGAGCCGCAAGGGCCGCGGGACTCTGGACTCTGCTTTTCCTCGCCCTTTGTACCCCACTCTCCCCATTTTGGGCTCGAGGAGGGAGTGCTTGTGTCATCCAAAACGAATAAGCCGAGAGTGCCCGACACCCACGAGTTTAAAACAGGGCAAGATCAGGGTTCTGTTACACTCACCATGCCAGCTGGCTGCCCCTACTCTGACCGTGGTCGGCCCCCGGCACTGGAGCCGGCCTGGACCTGCAAGTCCGCTCCAGCAGGGCCTTCGGAAGGCCTCAGAGTCCCCGCCCCGTACTCCAGGCGGTGCGCCCGTTCTCCTCTGGCTTGTCCCGCCTTCCTCCTAGTCCCCCGACCCCGCGAGATGCCCTCATCCTTCTGCCTCCCAAGGGTACCCTGGAGATCAGCTCCACTTTGCGCCCCACCCCCCGGGCTGAAACACCACCGTCGCCCCTCGCAAAGTTCGGGAAGGGTCCGCGGCTCTGGCTCCGGTTCGCCTTCTGGCTCCTCACGAAACCTCCCCCATCTCTGGCTTGACCCCACGCCCGCTTGTCCTCGCGGACCGAAGCCTGATTCCCCCAGGCTAGGAGGCTGACCCCCACTCTGTCCCCGCAGGCCGCGCGGCCCCGGGCGCGCTGGGCTCCGGCCGGGCTGGCCGCAGACGGCGGAAGTCACGCACGGCATTCACCGCGCAGCAGGTGCTGGAGCTGGAGCGGCGCTTCGTCTTCCAGAAGTACCTGGCGCCGTCCGAGCGCGACGGGCTGGCGGCTCGGCTCGGCTTGGCCAATGCGCAGGTCGTCACATGGTTCCAGAACCGGCGCGCCAAGCTCAAGCGCGACGTGGAGGAGATGCGCGCCGACCTGGCCTCGCTGCGCTCGCTGTCCCCAGAAGCCCAGTGCCGCCTCGCGCTGCCAGACTGCGCCCCAGGCCTCGGCCCTGGCCCCGCCCGGCCTGACTCTGAGCTCCACCTTTCTGACGAGGAGATACAGGTGGACGATTGAAGGCAAAGCTGCCTCCAGGGCTCTGCGGCGCTGACCTCCGCGCCCCCGCGCCCCCGCGCCCTGTCTGGGTTCCGGGGTAGGAGGGAACCTGTCGATCCGCGCCCCTTCCGGCTCGCAATCCAGACGCCTACCTTCCCCGATTGTTGAGAATAAAGTCCAGACTTTGCTGCTGCTGCTGCTGCTAAGTCGCTTCAGTCGTATCCGACTCTGTGCGACCCCATAGACGGCAGCCCACCAGGCTCCCCCGTCCTGGGGATTCTCCAGGCAAGAACACTGGAGTTGGGTGCCATTTCCTTCTCCAGTGCATGAAAGTGAAAAGTGAAAGTGAAGACGCTCAGTCGTATCCGACTTTTAGAGACCCCATGGACTGCAGCCTACCAGGCTCCTCCGTCCATGGGATTTTCCAGGCAAGAGTACTGGAGTGGGTTGCCATTGCCTTCTCCACAGCATTCCTCAATCCTGGCGCCCGGGGGCAAAACCTCCTGATTATTGCGAAGATTCCATGCTTTGCACTGTGCCGAGCGCTTTAAATCCGATGTTTTCCTTAACTCTCATAGCAACCCTATAAGGTAGGTGATATGGTTATGTCCGTTTTACAAAAGAAGAACCCCTAAGTCAGGATGTAGACCCAGGCATCCAGCCAGCCTTCGGATCTGGTGCTTGTCAGCTTTCTGCTCCAGAAACGCTGGGTGAGGGGAAGGGCACTGGACTCTGATAGCTGCCAACCCCTCCTCTAGCCCCCGCCTTGGGGCTTCCCTGGTAGCTCAGCTGGTAAAGAACCCGCCTGCAATGCGGGAGGCCCCGATTTTATTCCTGGGTTGGGAAGATCCCCCAGGGAAGGGGAAGGCTACCCCACTCCAGTATTCTGGCCTGGAGAATTCCATGGACTGTATAGTCCATGGGGTCTCAAAGAGCTGGACACAACTAAGCGACTTTCATGTCACTTCACTTCAGGGGCCGCCTTAGTTCCAGAACTCCACTCGGGGTTTGATCCGCCGCCGCCTGGCAGACTTTGCATCTAACTGACAGGCTGGTGCCAGTGACAGCGTCCCACGTGCCTCTCCTCTTTCCCCACCCTGAGGCCATTTGTTAATAGGGTCCCGACCCTTCGTCTTTTCCGCAGGAGAGTCCTACACTGAGACCCAGGCAACGTGATAAGCGCTGGGAGAGGTGACATACCCCTGCTTCTGGGACCTCCATCCCACCTTGCGCTGGTGGGAGAACGTCCCCACCAGGATGGTGGTGGTGGCCACGGGATGGTGGGGAGGACTGATCCTACACTCTGAGGCAGAGCTTGGGGTAGCTGGTTGCAGGGTAGAAAGCCCAGCTCACCTCCTCCAGCAGGCTTTCCTGAGATAATTTCTAACGCTGCTGATTAATCATCCTCCCGCTTGTGATGGGGAGGGAGTGCAGGTCTTCCCTGAGCCGGCCATCCCCACTCATGGTTAGGAGCCTTCCTGCTTCCCCATCATTGGCAGGAACAGATAATGACTACTAACTAGTATAGAGCTAAGACCTGTCATCTGTCATGTACAAAAAGTATTCTTTGCACCTGTGTTGCCTCTTCAGTGCACATACACAACACACACATACCTCCCCTGGTTCCTGTTCAGGATCCCTTCTGTATTCCCTTCACGCTCTTCTAAAGTCTGCCTCTCTGGAACCTTTAAATTGGAGTGACCAACTCATTCGTGTTTGCCCAGGACTTTCCCACTTTTTGCACGGAAATTTCCACACCTTTGGAAATCCCTCAGTCTCAGGAAAACCACGATGTTCGGTCATTCTAACCCTTCTGCTTTCCAGCCCTGGGGACTCAGAGCTCAGGCACTGGGTCAGAACCCTACCAGTTAGCAGTGTGAGTGTGGGATAAAGTGGAGGCAAGGTGTCAGGAGTCCTGTGACTCTTGGGGAAGATTCAAGCCCAGGACAGTCTAAGAGGCACTGGGGAGGAGACATTGCTTTTGACAGGCTAGAACCCTTCTCTACTTAAGGCTTCCTAAATTCTAGCCCAGGGCTGCCACCTCTTATAATCAAGCCTTGAATAACAAAACTCAAACCTGTAACACCAAAATAGCCCCCTGGATGGGTGTCTCCTCTGTTAGGTCCTAGAGCTGCTGCTGCGGCTGCTGAGTCACTTCAATCATGTCTGACTCTGTGTGGTCCTATGGGCTGTGGCCCACCAGGCTCCTCTGTCCGTGGGATTCTCTAGGAAGGGTACTCGAGTAGGTTGCCATGCCCTCCTCCAGGGGATCTTTCCATCCCAGGGATCAAATGTCTCCTGCATTTCAGGCAGATGCTTTACCGCTAAACCACCAGGGAAGCCCAGGGCCTAGAGCAGACCTTCCAAAGGTCAGGATGCCTCAGAATCACCTGGAGGGCTTATTGAAACATAAATTGCTGCGCCCTACTCTTAGTTTCTGATTCAGAAGGCCTAGGGTGGGCCTGCGAATTCGCATTTGTGAAAAGTTCCCCGGCGACACTGATGCTACTGGCACGGGGACGTGCTTTGAGAACCTCAGTCCCACGAACTCCGGCGAGACTCTGTGAGATAGGCGGCGGTTTAGTCCCACCCCTCTCTTTCTGGCGTCGGAATCATGAAAATGTAGGACAACTTCAGATAAAAATCAGTTTATTGAACACTCACTATGTCCCAGACTTTTGGTAGGTATTTTCTCACACGTTCTCTTTCAGCCCTCATAGCAGCCCTGTGAGGCAGGGATAGCCCACATGGTACAGAAGAGGAAACTGAAGCACGGGTGTTAAGAAATCTGCCCAAGGTGACGCAACTTGTAATGACAGACTGCAATCTGCCATACAGTATTTAAGAGGCCTGCAACCGTAAACAAAAGAATTTGGGAAAGCCTTAAACAAAGGAGGTGTCTAAGCTCCTCCTATCTCTAGGTACAAATGGTGTTGAGTAAGACCCATAGGGCAGCAAGAGTCATTTATCCTGATAAATGGTTCTCCAAAGAAAAGCACACTGGGAGGCCTGCAGATCCACATTTTAATGAACTGAGAGTCCCAGGCAGAGCCAGGAAGGAACCAGCCAGGAGGAGCTGTCAAGATCTTAGAGGAAAAACTAGAAGGAGGTCATATTTCTTATAGAGAAATTAGAGAATTTGTTTTTTTAGGGGCAGTGATCCTGGCTAGAAAAACTAAGTAAATTCACATGGGGGAAATGCTAGTTACAATGCCCAGCGCTGGAGTGGGGAAAGAGTAAGACCAAAGCAGCAGAAGCCTGTGTATCTGCTGAGGCTGCATCAGTGGGAGAGCCAGAAGGTGGGGTATATGGAGATGTATGGATTCTGCCAGCTCCAGGAAGCGGCTGGTAAGGGGCTTCCCAAATGCATACCCTTGGTGAATCTTCTAGCAGTGGAAGAAGGTGAGCATCACCACTGGACAAAGGAGAGGTCAGAATATGTGTAGAAGAGTGGACAGGAAGCAAGGCATGAGAACTGAGGCTGGAGAGAACAGGGTGAGAACTGGGATTAGGAAGAAGTGGGCTTCCATCTGCAGATCAAGACTGAGGCCTTATTCATCACTGTGACCCCATTCCTGAGCACAGAGCTCTGGCTGGAGAATTCCCCAAGACCAAGAGCAAGCTTCAGATGCCCCTACAGACAGGTCTGTTATAGTCTGAAAATTTGAATTTTTATACAGATCCCTTCTTGAGCCTTGGGGGATTTTATTTTTCCTTCCTGCTCCCAGAAGAAGCCATCTGCTTAAGAACCAAAGAAAGGCTTTTTCAGTGGAAGCAGGGCTCCTTTCTCTCTTCAGAGGGTCTCTTGTGTCAAAAGGTATAACTGCCAGGGCTGTTCCCAACCATGGTTTTAGAGTACAGATCTTACAATGTGCAGTGAACTGCGACTACACTGTGTCCTTTATCCCTGTGGGATGCACACACAGCCCTGCCTTATCAGGGACAGGTTCTCCTTCATCTGGTGTGAGGTAGATGCTGGGGCCCAAGTTCCAGTTCTCTGAGGAGTCCTGGAGGTGGAGAGGACCAGGTCTTCTGCTCTGAGTCTGGGGGAAGGACCAGTCAGACTGGCTCAGGTTGGGGATAATGCGAGGGTGGAGATAGAAGGCCAGGGGCCCTTGGGGCAGTACTTCCAGGGCAACTGCAGGAGAGGAGGCTTAAAGGCCCCAGGTCAACATGGAAAAACGGATGGAGAAATTCAGTTGACGGAGGCAGCCCAGAGATTCCTCTTCTCTGGTACTGCTGAGGAAGGAAAGGGAGGGGCACCTGGCGCCTTCCGGCAGGGCTGCCCATGTCCTCCTTATCCTGTGCGTCCTGTACCCCTTATCTGTCTGAGGCAGAAAGTAGCACAACTTGTTATTGCAAACTCGGCCAGTTCCCTCTGTTGCCCCTCAGCAAAGAGTGGGCCTGATCCCCTTACCAGGGTGACTTGCAGGAGGCAGGAATGTTAGCTTCCAGACTGCGTCAGGCTGGGACCTGCCTCTCAGAGTCTCCAGAACACACCGCTGCCTCTTCAAACTGCTTTGGTCCCAGAGGAATTAGAAAGCAGAAGGTTGAGGTGTCAGCGGAGTCAAGGAATGTTAAAACTTCCCTTTTCTCAAACTGGCTCCAGCTCCTAGTCCCACTAGGACATTTCGGTAGTACCTTAACTAGAAAATGTTAATGTACAACTGATCCGCCCCCCATCCCACCCAAATTCCTCTTCTGCTTCCAACCTCAGACCCATTACCTGCAGTCCCATCAAGGCCTTGCCCAGGCGGAAGAGGCCCCAGGGGCTACATCAGTCAGGGCTCACACCCGCTGACCCAGCCGTTCATTGCAGAATGAGCAATTTCCAAATAACCTGATAAAAAACAAAGTGGGCAAAAGTCTCGGCCCTTGGCACCCAGCCTTGCCCTGACAGCTCAGCACAGAGGCCCCCCACCCCCCTACTAGTGGTCCTGGGGGGTGAACTTCAAGACTCGCGTGAAGAGGACCATGGCCTTGTGGTAGAAATCATTTTCAGCAAAGCTGGTACCCAACTCTGGGGAGAAGGGAGAGTGGGAAGTTCAGATGGGGCTATCCTAGGGAGGGATGGGTGAGGAAGGAGAGAGAAAGAATCTCACTTGCCAGCTCCTGGCTCTGTTGTAAGGCAGCTGCCAGCAGTCCTTAAGATCACCTAGGGATGGGAAGCAAAGTCAAGGCCTCAGCCTCCCCATATCCTTCTCCTTTGTTCAAACACTTTGCATCATGCAACTCATGGAGTCCTCATGACAGTTCTGCAAGATCGAATCAGCCCTACTTTCCTGGAGAGGAAACCACCCTGGGTCAGGGGACAGTGATGGATCTTGATCCCTGGTCTCTTAACCTTGGGGCCAGAGAACTCTTTCTACTAGTCACTGCCCTCAACCCTTAGTAGGTCACCTCTCTCCCCAAAGCCCTCTGGCACCCCTTCCCCTGGTTCTAGCTGAGGCTCTTCTGCCCACCTCCTCACCTCTGCCTTATGACTCTGCCTAGAGCTCTCTTCTTTTGGAGTGCTTCCTTCTTCCCGGTTCATCTTTTCTTGGAGACCCAGGCTTCTATCTTGGGGCTAATGACTTAGTCCCTTTTCTCTGTGGGCATTGAGGGGTCAATCTCCAACCTTGCCGAAAGCGAGAGACACAAGGTACTATTAACAGATAGATCCAGTGAGTCTTGTGAGCAGAAAGGAAAGTTAAGGAAGGGCAGGGATGAGACGTATGTCCTAGAGGAGTGGGAGGAGAGGGCGGGCAGAGACCATGACGGGAAGGAAGGAGGCTCTTTCTTTTTCCTCGCTACACTGTCCCTGAGCTGGGTTCCCAGAGCCGGATGGGGGGCTCCCATCGCCTCAGCCTGAAGGGAAGGTGAATAGCCACAGAGTTGGGATCACCTTGAGCTGCCTGCTTTTCCAGTCCCACCTCCTGGCACTTGGTGCTCTTGGGATCTGCCTGCAGACATTCGTGTTGGACTCCCTGCCATCCTTCTCCAAGCACTCTCTTTGCTTCTGATCCTTTTGACACTCTAGTAACAATGACAAAGAAGAGGAGGACGTATTTTGAGCACTATACTTAAACATCCACACACATCCACACACAAAATTTGTAACTTGAGCTCTTCATGTGGACAATATATGCTATATCCCATGTTACTGGGCTAACAGCTTTGCATACACTATGTCACTTAATCTTGAAGCTCTCTGAGGTAGGTTTTTTGTCATCCTCATTTTACATGTGAAAAAGCAGATACGACAGTCACCAGGCAAAGGGTTCCTAGAAAGCAGGCAGATTCCAGCCCAGGCAGCAGAGTGTGACCCTACAACCACCGCACCAAATGGCCTCCAGGAGACCCTCTAGTCCCTGAGCCCTGCTGGCCCCCCAGCCATCCTGAGTTCTTTCCTACTCCCGCCCCCAAATCCCTCAGGGCTCCCACTCCTTTTGCCCTCCAGCTACTTTCTTCCTGAGTTGTTACTTTGCTTTCTCTTTCACATGCACCTCCTTAGCCACCAACTCCTTAGCAGGTTGCTGGCTTCCAGGAGGATCCTTCTCCACAAGCCATCATTTCTTGATCATTTCTCCATCAAAGAAAACCCACTAAAGGGGGAGGGAGGCTGGTTTTGTGGGGAACTCTGGGACAGGGCAAGGAGCTTGGCTGGGTTAACCTCCCCACCATGACAACCACAAACTAGCTACCCAGCCTTCAGAATTTGACAGGCCGACCTCTCCCTGCTCAGCATCTCAAATCATGCTTCTGGCTTTCATGGTGTTATCACCTCCCTTCACTAATTCTCCTGCTTTCCCAAGGGCTGATGGTGGCATTCAGTCCAGCCTTCATCACCATCCTGTCCCTACTCAGCCACAATGACGCCCCTGAGATGGAGCCCTCTTACCTGCTCTTCCAGCTGTGTCCCTTGTCATATCCTTGAATATGAACACTCTGGGGCTAGCTCAATGCCTAAATGAGTGCCACAGTTCCTGGCTGGCTTCTCCCTTGCACTTTATCTGTTTCTTCCCCAAACCAAGTTCTCAGCAATTACGCCCAGTCTCAAAATTTTCTAGTAATCCTCCAATGCCAGGGCCACGGGCAGGATTGAGTCTACCCTGGGACTTGGACCCTTCCAAAAAGCGCCCTGGCTAAGCTTTCCAGTCTTCCCTTACTTAGCTGCTGCCCTCCCTCTGCTACCAGGCTCCTTCCAGCCTTGGGGGTCTTCCCCCAGCTGTCCTTGAATCCTTTCTGGCTCTGAGCTTCTTTCTCACCACACTTTGCCTTACCTTCAAGATGAAGTTCAAGTTCAAATCCCATTTCTGCCTAAAGCCTTTTCAGACTCTTTCATCTCCAGTTTGTGTGTGTGTGTGTGCACGTTAAGTCAAGTCACTCAGTCGTGTCTGACTCCGTGCAACCCCATGGACTGTAGCCCCCCAGGCTCCTCTGTCTGTGGAATTCTCTAGGCAAGAATACTGGAGTTGCCATTTCCTCCTCCAGGGGATCTTCCCAACCCAGGGTTCGAACCTAAGTCTCCCATATTGCAGGCAAATTCTTTACCATCTGAGCCACCCAAGGAAACCCCTCCAGTTCCCTCTGCCCTCACTCAAAAAAGCAGCACTAACATAGCCTGTGTTATATAATTTAAAACCTTGTTATTCATTGGTTTTTATTGCTCTTAACTAGCCAGGCAGCACAGAGCTGGAGAGAACACTGTGCTGGAGCAGAGCTGCCTGCACCTTAGTTCCGCCTCTGCCACTGCCTGGCTGTTTGATTTTGGACAAGTCATTTAACCTCTCTGGATCTCAGCTTACTCATTCACAAAACAAGGCAAGTGCCCTCAAGGCTTGGCCTGGACATTCTGTGGTTATAATGAGGATTGTTTCCTTAGTAAGTGTTCAGTTCAGTTCAGTTCAGTCGCTCAGTTGTGTCCGACTCTTTGCAACCCCATGAATCGCAGCACGCCAGGCCTCCTTGTCCATCATCAACTCCCGGACTTCACCCAAATTCATGTCCATCGAGTCAGTGATGCCATCCAGCCATCTCATCCTCTGTCGTCCCCTTCTCCTCCTGCCCCCAATCCCTCCCAGCATCACAGTCTTTTCCAATGAGTCAACTCTTCCCATGAGGTGGCCAAAGTATTGGAGTTTCAGCTTTAGCATCAGTCCTTCCAATGAACACCCAGGACTGATCTCCTTCAGAATGGACTGGTTGGATCTCCTTGCAGTCCAAGGGACTCTCAAGAGTCTTCTCCAACACCACAGTTCAAAAGCATCAATTCTTCGGCGCTCAGCTTTCTTCGCAGTCCAACTCTCACATCCATACATGATTACTGAAAAAACCATAGCCTTGACTAAATGGACCTCTGTTGGCAAAGCCACCTCATGCGAAGAGTTGACTCATTGGGAAAGACTCTGATGCTGGGAGGGATTGGGGGCAGGAGGAGAAGGGGAGAGAGAGGATGAGATGGCTGGATGGCATCACTGACTCACTGGACGTGAGTCTGAGTGAACTCCGGGAATTGGTGATGGACAGGGAGGTCTGGCATGCTGCGATTCATGGGGTCGCAAAGAGTTGGACACGACTGAGCAACTGAACTGAACTGAACTGTGGTCCATGTGATCAGTTTGTTTAGTTTTCTGTGATTGTGATTTTCAGTATGTCTGCCCTCTGATGGAGGATAAGAGGCTTATGGAAGCTTCCTGATGGGAGAGACTGACTGAGTGGGAAACTGGGTCTTGTTCTGATGGGCGGGGCCATGCTCAGTAAATCTTTAATCCAATTTTCTGTTGATGGGTGGAACTATGTTCCCTCCCTACCTGGACCAAACTATGATGAAGGTAATGAAGACAATGTTGACCTCCTTCAGAAGTTTCCATGCATGTACTGCTACACTCAGTGCCCCAAATCCTGCAGCAGGACCCAGGAGAAAGAAGCAATGACCCCACAAAAGACTGGCCCAGACTTGCCCGGGAGTGTCTAGTGGAGGCGTGGGTTGGCGGTGGCCTGCTGCAGGCTGGTTAGGTCTTATAGGCCACTCATTTTTATCCTTGGTCTTTAGGAACGTCTGCCTCTTTCTTGGACCCCAGCTTTCATGCTGTAAAAAGTCCGAGCATATGGAGAAATTAAGGTGTGAGTGCCAACTGACAGTCCCAGCTGAGCCCAGCCTTTAAAGGAGCCCAACCCAGGTACCAGGGACAAGAAGCTTGCTGATTTCACTAAATCATTTAAGTCTTCCCAGCTGAGGCATCAAACATCATAGAGAGGAGATAAGTATGTCCACTGTGCCCTTCTGAGTTCCCGACCCAAAGAATCTATGAGCTTAAAAAACTTTCAAGTCACCAAGTTTAGCAAGTATGTTACATTGTGGTAGATAACCAAAACACAGATTCCACATGGAATATTTGCAGTTCCGAACATCAAGAATAATCTCCTCACCCAGATCACACTCAGTCACATTGTTACACAAAACCCACTAGGAAGCTTTCCAAGGTCTAGCAAGAGAAGCTATGCCATCATTATCTGTGTGTAAGCATATTAGGAATGGGTAATGGCCCTGAATTCACTATCTCCCACTTACCAATAATAAAACCACTGCCAACTACTTGAAAAGCCAGATTGAACAGATGTAGTCAGCAATCTGGTTCTTCCCTTTATTAGCATTAATTATGATCATTTTGTTTTTATTGGCTTTATTTTTATTAATATCTCCTCAAACAAGCCAAAAAAAAAAAAAAATACATGCCTTCATACACGGGCAAGCTTCCACAGGCTCAATGAAACAAACTAGGCATGTCTCAAGATAGGCATGGTTTACTCTCCACATACTCAGTACTTGTGTTGGAATTGGGAGGACTAAGTGTTCACACTGATTGATGAGCATTGTGTGGACTCATGATCCTCTGCCAGACTATGTTCCAGTTTGATATCATGATTCTTGGCTCATCTTCCATCCCTGAGCCATGGTAGTAAGCTACCAACTTCTAAGTCTATTTTTCATGCTGAAATAAGAGGGAAAAATTTACTGAATGTTGGCAATCAGCACTGTCCTGTGTTCTCAGGGCCCAAAGGAAATCTGGCAATCATTCTGCTAGAAATAGAATTCTCTAGAATAGATTCTTTATAGTTCCCTTGTAATTCGATGGTTATAGAAAGCTGCAAGCCTATTTATCCATCCAATAAACATTTTTCAAGAGACCAGTCTACACCAGGCTCTTTGCTAAGGGCAAGAAATATAGAGATGAAGACTGGACAAGACTCATTTTTCAAGACTCAACCCAAATACCACTCTCTCTGAAAAACTGTGGTAGGAACAGTACTGCATATTCACCCAGTTCATTTTATTTTCCTTCTGTACTGCCTGGAAAACTAACTTCTCAGCTTGCCTTGTAGTTAAATTTGAGCCATGTGAATAAATTCTAGCCAATGAGAGATCTGGCAAATGTGGTATCTGAATGATCACCCTGGCCATAAACCCTCTGGGACATTCTCTACATACTGTTACTCTCTGTGGTGGCCATAGGGACCATATGATCAAGACGGTGAGTTCACTTGATGGAGTCTGGGTCTTTGAATGGGCCCATGGAGGAAAGCCACCCTGTTGGCCACACTGAGACATGGCAAAATCAATTAACTTTTATTGTGTGAAACCACTAGGATTTAAGTTGTTGTTCCTTCAGTTACTCCCTGTAACTGCCCCAAACTAATAGAAAGTTTTAATTGCCACATTATTCAGGATTGCTCAGGAGGCAGAAAGCATAACATTTTTAAGAATTTTGGTAAAATACTCATAAAATTTGCCATCATAACCGTTTAAAGTGTAAACAGTTTGGTATTGCTAAGTATGTTCATTTTGTTGTACAACCAGTCTCCATAAGTTTTTCATCTTACAAAGTTGAAATCTATATTCACTAAACAACTCCCATTTTCCTCTCTCCAGCCCCTGGAAACCACCATTCTACTTTCTGTTTCTGAGTCTGACTATTCTAAATAGCTCATGTAAATGGAATCGTATAATATTTGTCTTTTTGTGATTGACTTATTTTGCAGCATAATGTCCTTCAGTTCATTTCAGTTCAGTCACTCAATCGTGTCCGACTCTTTGTGACCCCAAGAATCGCAGCACGGCAGGCCTTCCTGTCCAACACTAACTCCTGGAATTCACTCAGACTCATGTCCATCAAGTTGGTGATGCCATCCAGCCATTTCATCCTCTGTTGTCTTCTCTCCTCCTGCCCCCAATCTCTCCCAGCATCAGAGTCTTTCCCACCGAGTCAACTCTTCGCATGAGGTGGTCAAAGTACTGGAGCTTCAGCTTTAGCATCATTCCTTCCAAAGAACACCCAGGGCTGATCTCCTTCAGAATGGACTGGTTGGATCTCCTTGCAAGTTCAAGGGACTCTCAAGAGTCTTCTCCAACACCACAGTTCAAACGCATCAATTCTTCGGCACTCAGCCTTCTTCACAGTCCAAATCTCACATCCATACATGATCACAGGAAAAACTATAGCCTCGACTAAACGGACCTTAGTCGGCAAAGTAATGTCTCTGCTTTTGAATATGCTGTCTAGGTTGGTCATAACTTTCCTTCCAAGGAGTAAGCATCTTCTAATTTCTGGCTGCAATCACTATCCACAGTGGTTTTGGAGTCCCCCAAAATAAAGTTAGGCATTGTTTCCACTGTTTCTCCATCTACTTGCCATGAAGTGATGGGACTGGATGCCATGATCTTCGTTTTCTGAATGTTGAGCTTTAAGCCAACTTTTTCACTCTCCTCTTTCACTTTCATCAGGAGGCTTTTTAGTTCCTCTTCAACACCTCTTCAACATAATGGTGGTATCATCTGCATATCTGAGGTTATTCATATTTCTCCCAGCAATCTTGATTCCAGCTTGTGCTTCTTCCAGTCCAGCGTTTTTTCATGATGTACTCTGCACAGAAGTTAAATAAACAGGGTGACAATATACAGCCTTGACGTACTCCTTTTCCTATTTGGAAACAGTCTGTTGTTCCATGTCCAGTTCTAACTGTTGCTTCCTGGCCTGCATACAGGTTTCTCAAGAGGCAGGTCAAGAGGTCTGGTATGCCCATCTCTTTCAGAATTTTCCACACTTTATTGTGATCCACACAGTCAAAGGCTTTGGCATAGTCAATAAAGCAGAAATAGATGTTTTTCTGGAACTCTCTTGCTTTTTCCATGATCCAGCGGATGTTGGCAATTTGAGCTCTGGTTCCTCTGCCTTTTCTAAAACCAGCTTGAACATCTGGAAGTTCACAGTTCATGTATTGTTGAAGCCTGGCTTGGAGAATTTTGAGCATTACTTTACTAGCATGTGNGCATAGTCAATAAAGCAGAAATAGATGTTTTTCTGGAACTCTCTTGCTTTTTCCATGATCCAGCGGATGTTGGCAATTTGATCTCTGGTTCCTCTGCCTTTTCTAAAACCAGCTTGAACATCTGGAAGTTCACAGTTCATGTATTGTTGAAGTCTGGCTTGGAGAATTTTGAACATTACTAGCGTGTGAGATGAGTGCAATTGTGCGGTAGTTTAGTAAGTGTAAGCCATCTTTAAAACCAAACAGAAAAAGGCCTACCTTGACTTTCTATTTCTCCCCCAAACACTGTCTACGCTACTCTCTTAATTCACGACCTGGCCACACATGATCTGGCCACCCAGTCTCTTCAGGAAATCATCTCCTACCCTTTCATCCTCTTTCAACTGTAGCAGTCTCCTTTGAAGTCTCCCAGAGCGCAGAAGGCACCATGGATGCTGGTGGCCTGTTCATCGGGCGAGGACGAGGACAAGACCTGGTAAACGCGGGACGGGGGCTCTCTGGCACTTACTGGGCTGAGGAGCCACCAACTGTCCCAAACTAGAGGCGACTTGCCCAGCCCTTCACACGAGAGGGGGAGAAATGGAGGCTTAGTGATGCCCAGTCCCACACAGAGAATCACAGTCAAGGTGGGACTAGAACTCAGCTCTCACACCAGCCCACATGCAACTAGACGTTGTGTGCTCCCATTGCGCCGAGTGTGCTCCCATTTCAGAGCTTTTGTATGTCTTATTTCCTCTGCCTTGAATGCTCTTTCCCCAGTGAATGGCTCAGTCCTTCATCCCCTTCAGATCCCTATTTAAATCTTTCGGGGGAGGACTTCTCTGACCACTCCGTTTAAAAAGTGAAACCTCTCAATTCTTCTCAGTGTTCCCTAACTTCCTTTTTCCTTTATCTTTATACTTCTCATATTTGACATATTGTTTATTTGTTGACTGGCTACCCCCACTAGACACTCCTGATTCAATGAGTAGAGGGATTTTTGTCTGTTTGGCTTAATGCTTTCTTCCCAGTGCCTAAAACAGTGTGCAGTACATAGTTGGTGCTCAATAAGTGTATGCTGAATGCGCAAAGATGGGTGAGGCGGCTACTGTAATTGAGATTCAGCCAGGAGCTGGGCCTGAAGAACCCTGTGTGATCTAGTGAGTTTGGATTTTGGTTTGTTAGTGATGCCAGTGGATCTGATCTAGGTAGTGAAATGCTCAAATGAAAGAGTACTGGGAAAGAGATGAATCCAAGCGTGAAATGTTTAGTCAGCAGGTTATTACAACTGTTCAAGTCAGAAATAATGAATTCTTGAACTAGGGCAGTGGGTGCAGAAGCAGGACTGGACATAATGGGTTTGATCCAAAAGACACTTCAGAAGTAGATTTTGTGACTGACAACACAAATGAGGTAAAGGAAAAGAGAGGAATATGGAGACTGGTTCTCAGATTTCTGAATAAAGCAACTGGAAGGACGTTTGTGTGGTTAATCAAGATTAGAGGAAACGCAATGAATCTGCAAAGATGAATTAACTTCTGGACTTGTTGCTTTTTGAGATAACCAGGAAGCAGCTGAAGTATAGCTTCTCAGTGCTCCCAAATCTGATCCTGTCCTTCCCTGAATAACCCTCCCACCTACTTCAGGACATCCAAACCCATGTGCCACTCTTTCAAGCCACTTGCTGTCCTCTTTCTCGCCTCTTCTCTCAAACCCATAACTAAGGTCTCACTTCAGTGAAGTTCTCGTTAAGGTTTTTTGTGTGTGTGTGTGTGTCTTTGTTCCCTCTGTTCATAATATCTTTCCCCAAGCAACTCCTTGTTGTTTAGTCACTAAGTAGTCTCTGACTCCTTTGTGACCTCATGGACTGTAGCCCACCAGGCTCCTCTGTCCATGGGATTTCCCAGACAAGAATACTGGAGCGGACTGCCATTTCCTTCTCCAGGGGATCTTCCCCATCCAGGGATTGAACCCACGTCTCCTGCGTTGGCAGGTGGGTTTTTTATCACTGCTGCTGCTAAGTCGCTTGAGTCGTGTCCGACTCTGTGCCACCCCATAGACAGCAGCCCACCAGGCTCCCCTGTCCCTGGGATTCTCCAGGCAAGAACAGTGGAGTGGGTTGCCATTTCCTTCTCCAATGCATGAAAGTGAAAAGTAAAAGTGAAGTCACTGAGTGAGTCGTGTCCAGCTCTCAGCGACCCCATGGACTGCAGCCTACCAGGCTCCTCCGTCCATGGGATTTTCCAGGCAAGAGTACTGGACTGGGGTGAAGGTGAAGGTGAAGGTGAAGTCGCTCAGTCCTGTCCGACTCTTTGCGACCCCGTGGACTGTAACCTACTAGGCTTCTCTGTCCATGGGATTCTCCAGGCAAGAATACTGGAGTGGATTGCCATTTCCTTCTCCAGGGGATCTTCCCAACTCAGGGATCGAACCTGGGTCTCCCGCATTGGAGGCAGATGCTTTAACCTCTGAGCCACCAGGGAAGCCCACTGGAGTGGGGTGCCATCCCTAATCCTCCATTCCCCACTCCCCCATCCTCAATCCTCCTCTGCGCAATCCTGCCCATTGATCGCCGCCGAGTTGTCCCTGGCTCCCCACTCTCCCTCCACTTGCACCGCGCTGCTCGACGGTAAGCCCCAGTCACTACTCTCCAAAGACCCGGGAGAGCGCCACAGGACAGCCAGGCGATTCCCAGAGTCCTTTTTACCTCGGCGGCGCCTCAGTCCTCAGGACCGAATACCCTGCAGTGTTTGGAGACAGCAGCGACCCCCAGCGGCAGCCAGGCCGCAGAGGAAAGCCTACAGGAAACTAAAGCGGCAGCGCGTCGGGTGGCTTCGAGGTAGACGAGTCGGAGCCCTCTGTCCGCCTCGCGAAGCCCAAATCCCACTGAAAACAGATCCAAAGGGAGCCCTCCTGGACCCGCTCTGGTCTTGTCTCACCTGTTTACCTAACTTGACTAGCCCCACAGTCTTCGGAATCGGCGCCATCCCCGTCAACAGTGACGCGAGAATGAAAGACAGTAGGGTATTTGATACCGGCCAAGGGCGAAGTGAGACGGAGTGTGCAGCCATCTTTGTCGAGGGCGGAAGCATGCGCTTACGGAGCGCCAGAGAGTCCATGACGGTCCCGGCGGCGCCCTGGCAAGAGTCGAAGGCTCCGGGCAGAGGGCGGAGCCGCCGCTGTGGCGGGCGTTGGGCAGTGCGGGGTGGTGGGAGTCGTTAGGCTGGCTCCGGACACGGTGTCCCATGGCCCAAGCGTCTCGCTCTGGTGGCCTTCTGCCTCCGCTGGCTACCGTGCCGCCGTTACGGGCGCAGCCCGGGGGCGCCGAGGAGGAGCAGTGGCAGAGAAAGCGGGCGGGCGCTCTCCGCGGGGACGTTCGTGGCTGGCTGGCGCTGCCGGTTGCCCGGAGCATCCTCTGCCAGGACCCTCGGCCTGACGGGGCTCCGAAAGAGCAGCCGTGGCGGGTGGCGCCGGCGGACTCAGGAGAGCACAGAGAGGCTGGCGCTGTAGACTGTGGGCGGGAGCTGGCACCTGGCGGCCTGATTCCTCCGGCGCTACGGCGTCTCAGGGCTGTGTTGCTGCGACTGCAGCGCGAGCGGGAGCAGCTCCTCCAAGCGCGGGATTGCGCCCTCCACCTACAGGCGGCCGTGCGCTTCCTGAGGATCCTGAGTCCCGGCGCTCCATCTCCCAGCCACGGCCCCTTGGTTCAGCTGTGTCGCGACCTGCTACAGCACCTTTCCGGAGGGGCGGTCCTGCGAAGCAGGCTTCTGGAGACGCCCCACCCGCGACTCCTGGCACGCCCCGTCGGACTAGCAGCCCAGCGCTTGGATGCTACTGTCGAGATGCGGCTTCGAGCTCTGGGCCGGGCGCCCGCCACCCCAGCCCTGTCGTCCCAACTCGCCGACCTGCTGCTGGCACTTTCGGCGTACCACCAGCTGCAGGGGAAAGCCTTCAGCCAAGTCCCAGCATCAGCGCGCCCGTATCCCCCCGGCCGTGTGCTCCGCCTCCTGACAGGGGAGCGGGGTTGCCAGGTGGCAGGTTGGCTGGATGAGGCACTCGGGGGATCTGGCTTGAGGGACCAGCTCCTCAGACGGTGCCAAGAGGAGCGGGAGCTGTTGCCAGGGCTACTGGGCCTGTTGGGGGGCGTGACGGGTTCAGCCAGCAGTGAACTGGGGCTTGGAGGAGCCGGAGCCTTGTGGAGCCAGTACTGGACCCTGCTGTGGGCAGCCTGTGCCCAGAGCCTAAGTCTAGGACCCTGGAGGGACCCCAGGGCAGCGGCACAGCAACTGAGTCAGGCACTGGGTCAGGGTGAGTGATGGGCCTGGGTGGGTGTTTGGGAAGGCTGGAGTCTTACTTCCGTATACACCTCACTCACCTGCCACAAGACTACAAAAGCAGGCCCTTTAGAAGGAACGTCCCCCACCTCACCCAACCCCTGGGGGTTCAGGTTATAAGCTTCTTAGCTTTCAAGGCAAGGTCTTGCTTTCCATGCCAGCTTGAGTCTTGGGGGAAACTTCCCTCTTCCCCCATCACTGAGTGGGGGCAGTGGATGTGGAAGAGACCTTGTTTTCAGGCTCCAGAGTCATTTCTTCCACTAGCATCACTGCCTCAGGAGTGTGAGAAGGAGCTGGCTTCTTTGTGTCGCAACCTAATTCATCAGTCTCTTATTTGGAGCTGGGATCAAGGTGAGGAGGAAGGGGTAATGGCAGTGACACAAGCCCCAGATTGCCCCTTCCTTATCAAACCATACCCCTCATCTTCAGGCTTCTGCCAGGTCTTGGGATCTGCTAGTGGGAATGAGAGCAGCCTTCCTTCATCCTCTTGTACCAGCAAACTTTTACAACAGCTCTTCCCTCCTCTCTTGGATGCCCTCCAGGAGCCCAGGTCAGGACTCCTCCCCTGCGGGCCGCCAGGTGAGACAAGGTGCTGGGGATGGGGGGGATAGGAGAACACTGAGGATACCCCCTTTATTCCTGATTCTGTTCGGAAACCTGCCTCTTCCCAATGCTGCTCTATATGCCTTCAGATGTTCCATCCCTCCTCTTCGCAGGTCCTGCACCCCTCGCCCTGGGGCTCTGTGCCCTGCAGACTGCCTTGCTCTGGTTTTGGAGCAGAGCTCAGCAGCATCTGGCAGCGTGGGCCCCAGGCTCCTTCCTGCTCCTGACCCAGAAGGACTTACCTGTGAGTGGCCAGGGAGCAGGAGGGGGGCATCCTGCGTTGGGCTCAGAGCTCACTCTGTTTCTATCAAAGCCTCTACTGCAGGAGGCAGAAGCTTTGTCTCGCCTGGCCTCAGAGGAAAGCTTGGCTCTGGATGTGGAGCAGCAGCTGGGCCTGGAGATCCGGAAGCTGACTGTGCAGATCCAGGTAAGGAGCGGCACCAGCTTGGGGGTTGGTTGTGATGGCGGTAGAACAACTAAGTGCCTTGGAATTGCCACTGAATGTATCTTTTCTTGTGTGGACTGCCACTAAATCCACTTTTTGTCCCCATTATGGAAAATTTTTAAAAAATACATAAGTAGAAGAATATAATGGACCTCCATATTCCTACCACTGAGGCTTTAAAAACAATCAACTCATGGTCAGTTTCTTTCATTTGTATATCCCAACCCCCAACTCCTATGTCAGGCTCTCCTGTTGTGACTTTAACAGCTACTGATGATCAGTCTATAACCATTATTTCATTAGAGGGTGCAAGGTGGTGACATTCTAATTCTGTCATCCTTTCTTCATTATTAATCAGATTACTCTTACAAAGTGAAACTTTAAAATTTTTAATTTACTTATTTGGCTGAGTCTTAGTTGTGGCATCTGCAATCCTTGTTGAAGTATGTGAGATCTTTCATTGTGCATGGGCATCAGAGTGTGGGGGCTCAGGTGCCCCCTGCATGTGGGATCTAAGTTCCCTGACGAGGAGCTGAACTGGGGTCCCCTGCATTGGAAACTGGATTCAACCACTAGACCACCTGGGAAGTCCCAAGTGAAACTTGCCTCAAAAAGTATTTGGTTACTTTGAGGTATATTTTGTAGAGAATAAGCAAGATAAATGATTGACTTTACTAATTTTTCATAGAATTTTTTTTTTTGTAAAAGTACAACTTGTATTTTTATTAAAACTCAAAATATTATTCTATAAGTCTTATAATGAAAAAAATAGCACTTTAATTGCCTCCACGACTTCTAATCCCTGTTCTACAGTGGTGATTCTCATTCATTCTTGGCTGTTTCTTCTAATATTTTTTTATTTTCCTCTAAATTTATGAACTAAACTCTTCTATTTTTTCTCCATCTTACACTCTATCTGTTCCTATTGTGGATGATGTCCCTCTGCTTTTTGTTTTCTCTTCCTGCCCAGATGCCTCCTCTGCCCTGAATATGGGGGCATGGTTGTGGAGTGTAGTCCCTGTCCCTCTGCTCCTCTCTCTGCACCAAGGCGCTATGAACCCTCACAGTTTAGCCCTAATCCACCATCTGCATCTGCCTGTTGGGCATTTCTACTCCCATGTCCTCTTTCAATTCAACATGTCCCACAACAGGCTCTTCATGAGTAGGACTGGACAGTGATGATTGTGGGAGCTCTGGGGAGGGAAGGCTTTGGTGGGCATGTGGTAACAGAAGCTCCATACAGGGCCTGTGGCTCAAGCTGGCGGATGGGTAGCCTCAGAGGAGCAGCAGGGGTTACTGGAGGTGGGGAGTTCATAGTTCCTTGGGAGGATAGTGGGGAGATGGCCTGACCAAAGCAATGGAAAATTTTTAAAAAATACATAAGTAGAAGAATATAATGGACTTCCATATTCCTACCACTGAGGCTTTAAAAACAATCAACTCATGGTCAGTTTCTTTCATTTGTATATCCCAACCCCCAACTCCTATGTCAGGCTCTCCTGTTGTGACTTTAACAGCTACTGATGATCAGTCTATAACCATTATTTCATTAGAGGGTGCAAGGTGGTGACATTCTAATTCTGTCATCCTTTCTTCATTATTAATCAGATTACTCTTACAAAGTGAAACTTTAAAATTTTTAATTTACTTATTTGGCTGAGTCTTAGTTGTGGCATCTGCAATCCTTGTTGAAGTATGTGAGATCTTTCATTGTGCATGGGCATCAGAGTGTGGGGGCTCAGGTGCCCCCTGCATGTGGGATCTAAGTTCCCTGACGAGGAGCTGAACTGGGGTCCCCTGCATTGGAAACTGGATTCAACCACTAGACCACCTGGGAAGTCCCAAGTGAAACTTGCCTCAAAAAGTATTTGGTTACTTTGAGGTATATTTTGTAGAGAATAAGCAAGATAAATGATTGACTTTACTAATTTTTCATAGAATTTTTTTTTTTGTAAAAGTACAACTTGTATTTTTATTAAAACTCAAAATATTATTCTATAAGTCTTATAATGAAAAAAATAGCACTTTAATTGCCTCCACGACTTCTAATCCCTGTTCTACAGTGGTGATTCTCATTCATTCTTGGCTGTTTCTTCTAATATTTTTTTATTTTCCTCTAAATTTATGAACTAAACTCTTCTATTTTTTCTCCATCTTACACTCTATCTGTTCCTATTGTGGATGATGTCCCTCTGCTTTTTGTTTTCTCTTCCTGCCCAGATGCCTCCTCTGCCCTGAATATGGGGGCATGGTTGTGGAGTGTAGTCCCTGTCCCTCTGCTCCTCTCTCTGCACCAAGGCGCTATGAACCCTCACAGTTTAGCCCTAATCCACCATCTGCATCTGCCTGTTGGGCATTTCTACTCCCATGTCCTCTTTCAATTCAACATGTCCCACAACAGGCTCTTCATGAGTAGGACTGGACAGTGATGATTGTGGGAGCTCTGGGGAGGGAAGGCTTTGGTGGGCATGTGGTAACAGAAGCTCCATACAGGGCCTGTGGCTCAAGCTGGCGGATGGGTAGCCTCAGAGGAGCAGCAGGGGTTACTGGAGGTGGGGAGTTCATAGTTCCTTGGGAGGATAGTGGGGAGATGGCCTGACCAAAGCAAAAGCTCCCTTTGTGTGTGTGTGTGTGCATGTACATGGGCATATATTTGTGCACATGTCAAGGGTAGGGGCGGAGGATTGTGGAGGAGTAGGTTGTCATCAGGACATGGAGGGCAGTGAACACCAGCCCAGATTTTAGACTTTATCTCATAAGTGACAGGGAGCCATTCTAAGTTGTAAGTGATAGAGTTTGATCTAGCTATAGCAGTCAGGATAGAAGGGAAGTGGGGAGACATAATATGAGAAAGGTCCAACTCTTGGTAGTTGCAGTGAGAACAGAGCAAAAGGGGCAGGGACAGTGTGCTCACCATGTGAACAAAACGCCGTCTCGCTTCGTGCCTTGCTCTACTGCTGGGTCTGTTCTGGGCTTTCAACTACATACAGCACTGGGACGAAAAGAAGAATCAGATGTGAATTTTCTCCTCAGCTGGACTGTAATGTCTCAAAGAAAAAACTGTCTCATAGTGTGACCTTGTATTTCCTGAGTGTTGAGTACAGAATTTCCTAACAAATGTCAGTTGACAAAAGGGTAACTTCTTTATCATATATAAGGGAGAATGGGGTTCTGATGTTTGGGCTAAGAGAAGAGTTTGGATTTAGATAGGCTGTTGTCAGGATATCTATCAGGAGCCACAGGGGCCCTCCCCCACCAAGTCTGCCCACCCCTGCCCCCCAACCCAGCCCCATCCTCTTCAGGCTTCAGGCATACAGTCACCTTTTCTTTAGACCTGCCACTACACACCCCAATTCTTGGGGTTCTTCTCCAAGATGGGCTACATACACCTCTCTCTTTTTGATGTCTTCTCCCCCATCCAAAAACAAAACCTATCAAACCAGAGAAACCAAACCAGCACACGGACTTTTTCTTGCTTTGTGGTTTATAATGCTTTGGAGAGATGGAAGTGGCTATTAAGAATATTCAGTGTGAGGACATTCCAAAAGTTCTTGAATCTCAGAAAGTTATATTGATTGCTCCTGATCTACAAGCAGTCCTTGTCTTCCTTTCATAGATGACAGAAGATCATACAATTCACTTTTCAGCCACTGCCTGTCTGCAGATCATGCAGACCCCTCTTTGTAGCATTTGTTTTTGAACACTGGTGGTAGTGAGGGTGTTTCCATCTTTTTTTTCCTAGTAATGTTCCTACGGAGTAAAATTAACCTGGAGGATATCCATTTTCTAAACCAAGCTGAGGAGAGCAGGGTAATCTTAGGGCAATTGTCCATAATCTTTTCTCAGTCCAGGCCTTTGGGAAACTCAGTAAAGGCTATAGCATCTCTCCTCAGAAAATGCCCAAGCCCATACAATTATGCATACAATTCTGTTCTGGGGCTTTATGGATGCCAGGTTAATAAACACCTCAGATTCAGAAGAGCATATGACTTGACAAATCCCTCAACAAATAAGCAAGCCCTTTTACTTTTTCCTTATCCCCACAGCTCCTGCCTGAAGAGTCACTGAGTCTCTTTTTCCAAGAATGTCATAAACAAGCCACACAGGACTTCGAACTCCACATGCCACGGGGTCGGTACTGGCGGCATCGTCTGTGTCCTGGTAACTCATCTCGGCACTCCCTCCCAGGCTCCCCAGGGTAACAGTGTCCAAGCCCCTCCGCGTCCTTGAGGGGCTCCACCTCTCTGCCTCCATCCTTGTCCTCACCTTTTTTGTCCCCACACCCTGAAATCCTACCCTCTTCCCCCAAATGCTCCATTAGTGGCTGGAGGGATCTCCCTAACCTCATATCCTGTCCTTTCTCTTCTCTCACTCCAGAACTTCCCATCATTCCTAGTGAGTATGCTGGGCTGGTGGTCCGCAGGATATTGGAGCCTGTGTTGCAAGGACTGCACGGACTGCCACCCCAAGCCCAGGCCCCTGCCCTGAGCCAGGCGCTGACCGCCATTCTGGGTGCCTGGCTTGACCACATCCTCTCTCATGGGATCCGGTTCAGGTGAGAAGAAAAGAAGGAAGTGGCAGAGCGATGAACAGAACTGAAAAAAGGGAGGGGAATGGTGGGGAAGAGCAGTTTGGAGAGGCAGGAGGGTCAGGTGGCCACACTGTACCTTGGCCTTCAGCCTGCAGGGGGCGCTGCAGCTCAGACAAGACTTTGGAGTGGTCAGGGACTTGCTGGAGGAGGAGCAGTGGGGCCTGTCCCCAGAACTTCGCCAGACTCTGTTCATGCTCAGCATCTTCCAGCGGCTGGATGGGGCCCTGCTGTGTCTGTTGCAGCAGCCCCTACCCAAGACTCAAGTCCACAGGGGGCTTCCCCGTTGCTGTGAGTCACTCTCCCTCCCCAACTCCAGGCTCTCTTCGCCCCTAGCTCATTATTCATAACCCACTCCCATCCTCAATCTGGCTTTAGTATCCCCCTTGCTAGCCCCCTGCCTTCTCCTCCTGCCTTACCAGGTGCATGTAATGAGGTTCAGACCATGGACTTGCCCAGCAGCAGCCTCAACAGCCTGCAGAGCTTGGAGCCCCCTCTTCGGCCTGGAGTATTTCCAACCCAGACAGCTCAGCTGCTAAGCACACTGTGGGGAGGAGGACCTAGCCCTGATGCTTACCTGGTAGGAAACCAGCAGGCCTGGCTTGCTCTGAGGCAGCACCAGCATCCTCGCTGGCACTTATCTTTTCTTTCCTGCCTGGGGACCAGTTCTGAATCCTAAGGACCCTCATCAGAAGCTAGTCAGAGCTCCCCATCTCTGTCTGAAAAAGCCCAGACATTTAGAAAAGCATATTTTAAAAGCTTAATTGGGAGCTTGGAAGAAAGCATATCTGAGAACCACAAGCTACACAGAGCCTGGACTTGAAAAGCTAATCCAAGATCACTACTCCAATTGCCTGGAATCCAGAGTAAAGGGCATAATCACAGCTTGAAGCCTGGAGGTCAGCATCCTTGGGAGGCTCAGGCACAGTTCCCCATCAGTAAAGACATCTCAGGGCTAGACACTAGCAGATAAATCCTGGGAGTAAGACTTTAGGGTTGGATCCCAGGAGAAAGGGGAAAAGCAATAGAAAGCAGGGAGCCTTGATGTCACTTCCTCTTAAATCCCAGGAGCCAGGCTAAACACAAGACACGTTGGGACAGTACTACAAAGTAATTCCTCAGGAACCACAGAGGTGGAATTTCTACACCCAAATCAGTCCCCACGGCCTATGTTACAGTACCCTGTACTCCCCTCCTTACTATTTTTAGTCATTTAAGAATAGTGGGCTGTAGAACCTTCACGTGTAAGCGTTAACTACTCCAGAGTCCACACATTTAATCTGAAATTACCTGAGTGGGGTTCACCCTCTGGTAGGTTTATAATCCCTGCGGTGGTAGTGCCCTCCCCTTGGAAGGGACCAGCACGTAAGACGGTGTTAACTTAGATCTAGCACAGCAGGGTGCAGAGAGGGAGAGGCTGCCGAAGGCGTGTCATCCGAGCCAGGAGCAAATGGCTTTCGCATTATTCACTGTCTTCACCGTGGTACGAGAGGGCTACTGATGTCACGTAGTGTTTATTGAGAGCGTACTTTGGGCCCCCCATACCCTGTGCCGAAACCGTCTCTCCTTCCTGGCGTTCCTCCTCTTCTCGGTTGGGGAGCCCAGGGCGGCGGCTTGGGGACCAGCACCGCCAACACCGGCGGAGACTCCGCAGCGAGCGGAGGCCCGTGACTGCGGAAGTGCGCCGCGGCTCACAGACTCGCGCTAGAGACACTTCCGCCAGCCACGAGTCCTTCCGGGGCGGGTGTCACCATGGCGGCGGCCTTGGCTCGGCTCGGACTCCGCTCGGTCAAGCAGGTTCGGGTTCAGTTCTGCCCCTTCGAGAAGAACGTGGAGTCGACGAGGTACGAGGGGCAGTGGTGCGGGGCGGGGGGGCACGCCTCCCTCCCGCTGGGGCTCTAGTCCCTTCTGCCCGGCGCTCACGCCGTTTTCCCATTGCAGGACCTTCCTCCAGGCGGTGAGCAGCGAGAAAGTTCGCTGCACGAACCTCAACTGCTCAGTGATTGCGGACGTGAGGCACGACGGCTCCGAGCCTTGCGTGGACGTGCTGTTCGGTGGGTTTCGTTGGGAGTCGGGCGGGAGTCCCGCGCCCTCGGCCCTGGCCCCGCAGTCCTGGTGCCTGACTCGTTTTTTCCCTCCAGGAGATGGGCATCGCTTGATTATGCGCGGTGCTCACCTGACCGCCCAGGAAATGCTCACGGCTTTCGCCTCCCACATCCAGGCTAGGGGCGCGGCGGCGAGCGGGGACCAGCCGAGCGCCAGTACCGGCCGCTGACGGCACAGAAGAGACCAGTCAACAGATTTTAACCCAAGACTGCTAAAGACACTTATTTAAGAAGAACTTAATTACGCATATCACTATCTGGAGGGCCACAGAACGCCAAAAAAAGAAAAGAGGCCTGTGACTACAAACCTAACCCGTGTTTCTGGGATGAGGAAAGACGGGAGGGGTGCGGACAAATTTGAATTTGTTTGTTTCTTACCATCACTCACTGCTTAACCTTTTGAATTTGGCTTCTCCTTCCACTACTCAAGGTACCTCTTACTCTTATTAGAAATGCTGTTTTCCCAGTCCTCATCTTTCCATTCCAGTCGCATTTGCCGCTCTTAATTCACTCCTTGTGGGACTTCTCTTCCTCTCGGGCCCCTTGTCTTCTCTTAACCATAAAGGTGTACTGCTCTCCTTCCTCTTATTTTTGAGGCATCTTGTTTTGTCATGACTTGACCCTGGGTTAAATCCTATATTTCTGTTTGGCTCTAATCTTAAGTTCTGTGCGATATAGTCAGAGTACCTACTACCAATATTCTCCAAATTCCAGCAGCACTTTTTGTCCAAAATAAAACTGATAATCTTTGCATACTGTTTATAGTGATCCTTGAACAACGGCAGGTTTGAACTGCAGGGGTGCTCCTATATGCTTATTTTTAAAATAAATACTACATTATCTGTGGTTGTTTGAATCTGCAGTTGTGGAATCATGGATGCTGACTGTAAAGTTATCCCCCACTTAGTGCTGAAGGAGTGGAGCCCCTAACTCCATTCCCCACCCCCATTGTTTTAGAGTCAACTGTACTTTCCTCTTCTTCTGACTTCCTTATTCCTTTAAAAGGCACTTCATCTGCTTAGCCTCTTGAGCTGGAAACCACAGCTTTATCTCTGGTTCTGCCTTCTCCCTTTCCCTGCATATCCTGTCAGTAAGTTCAGAATATTTTGTCTTAAACAAAATCTCCTGAAATGTTCTCTCCATTCCCATTCATGCTCTTGTATTATTGCTGTATTCTCTCACCTGGTCTCCTTTTTTTCTAACCATTTTCATTCCTTAATTTTATCTTTCCAAAGCATTGGTTTTATGTCTTACTACTACTTGTTTCTGGAAAAGGAAGTGGCATCCCACTCCAGTATTCTTGCCTGGAGAATTCCATGGACAGAAGAGCATGGTGGGCTATAGTCCATGGGGTTACAAAGAGTCAGACACAACTGAGTGACTGACTAACTTTCACTACTTGTTTCAGAGAACAGTGCCTAAAGTGTTATTCATACTAGGTTATGGCTGTGGATCATGAAGTTAATTCAGGGGTTTAAATCAGCCTTTAAAAAAAAATAGTAAAATAGAATAAAAAGTATCAGAGTGCATGGCACATGGAGTGGGAAGTATTCTTTAAGAAATGTAAGTTTTAAGCATATAATCATGAATATAGTTATATAAAGTGTGTGGATGTGTTTTTATTTGTATATACTTGGTTGCAGTATAGAATTACTTACCATAGGTTGTAAGAAACAATGCTTGATAGCCACTGGTTTAGGGAAAAACTTAAGAATGTTCAGCCAGGCATTCAAGAATCTCTGGACACTGGCTGGTATGTACTTTGCCAAATATATCCTCCTACCACATTACTGTAGTACTTCTCTGCTTAAAACAGTGATATTTTCAAAGGACTGGTTTTCTCCTCTCTGCCTTTAAAGAAAACTATCAGGAGACAATCAAGTGTAGTAAAAACCAGAATGCCTGGGATTGAAATCCTAAGCTTTTCCCTTAAGTAGCTATGTAACTTTGGACACATTACTTAGTCTCAGTGCCTATTTCCTCATTTGTAAAATGGGGATAATAGTACCTACCTCATAGAACTGTTGAGAGGATTAAGTGAATTGATATCTGGGACTTCCCTAACAGTCCAGTGATTAAGACTCTGTTCTTCCACTACAGAGGGCACTGGTTCAATCCCTAGTCTGGGAACTAAGATCCCAACATACAAATAAGTAAATAGATGTCTGTAAACTGCCTAGAATATTGAGTGAGCATAACATAAGCATGTAAGAGGCCTTATACTACAGGCCTCTGTATAGTGATGAAAGGATACTGACTACCTAGATTTGAGTTATCCACCCCCATGGTTAACCTCTTATCTTTGACTAGATTAACCACTCTGATCTGTAAAAACACAGATGGTTCAAACATTGCTGTAAACATGGATTGAATGCTGGCACTGTGCTTCTAGATTGTGAACTTGAGGTTGGGATTGTTTTCTCTGTGTCCCCAACATTTTGCTTAGTGGCTGATATGCAGTGTGCAATAAACATGTGTTGAATTTACAGATATTTAGCATTAACCTTGTGACTTGAACTGATTATTATTACTGAGATTCAAGGATGAATGGTGAAATTCAGGTGTATACTAAGTGCTGAAATATAGAAGTGGACCAGGTGTAATGGTAGCAGGAAAGGACTGACCATTTGATTTGGTCAGAAGGTGATTGTTAAATGAGTAAAAAGTCTACCACTGGAGCGTAGGGCCAGAAGTGAAATAAGTGAGCATGCAACATAAAGTGTTTTATATAATTAAAATTTGGATGGGAGGTGTGTAAATAGCTAGAATAACATAAATGTGGATTAGGGTTTTTTTCGTCGTGAAGTTGTTCAGTCTGTCCGACTCTTTGTGACCCCATGGACTGTAGCCCACCAGGCTCCTCCATCCGTGGAATTTTCTAGGCAAGACTACTGGAGTGGGTTGCCATTTCCTTCTTCAAAATATTTCTTTGAGCCGCTTTTTTTTTTGGCAGGGGGGGCAAGAATACTGGAGTGGGTTGCCATTCCCTTCTCCAGGAGATCTTCCTGACCCAGGGCTTGAACCTGGGTCTCCTGCATTGTAGGCAGATGCTTTACCTTCTGAGCCACCAGGGAAGTCAGGGTTTTTTTAGAGGATGATAGAAATTTGTACTTTATGAAAACACCCTTTATGCTGAGCTGTTGGTGAGAAGTAACTATGAATCTAAGTTGCATTTCTGAACCATCATCAAATGTAATCTTGGGATTTACTTAGTGGTCCAGTGGTTGACTCCTTGCTCTTGAGGCAGGGGGCCTGGGTTCCACCTTGCAATGCAAGGGACTCGGATTCAGCCCTTGGTCTGGGAAGATCTCACATGCCCCAGCCAACTGAACCCTTGCGCCACAACTACTGAGCCTGCACTTTAGAGTCCCAGCTGCACAATGAGAGAAGCCAGAGCAGTGAGAACCCATGCATCACAATGAAGAGTAGCCCCTACTCACGACAACTGGAGAAAACCCCGTGTGCACCAAGCAAGACCAAAAATAAATCTTTTTAAAAAATGTAACCTTGACTATGTCAACATCATGTGCAGATGCCACCTCTTTGCTACAGCCTTCCCTGACCTGGACATAAGCAATCTTTCCCCTAAGCACCTTTGCTTCCTGGGTTGTAGAAAAGGCTAAAAAAAAAAGTATACACAGCACCATTATGGTCCTTTTAGGGTTCATCTAAATTAGGAACCCTAGACTGGAGATGCCACAGCTAAAGAAAGAAGGAGGCTTAAAGATACTGCCAGAAAAGATGCTCTTGTAGCCACTCCATTTCACTAGGAAAGAAGGCATAGGTATGTGGACAATATGGTGCAGTCTGATTCAGATACACCTAGGTTCCAAGCTAGCCACTTAGCTCTGTGGCCAGGGCCAGCTTACTGAACTTTATAGACCACGGTTTTCAGCCACCGGATTGGGGCGCTGTGGGGAGAGGTTAAAAGTAAAACAGGATGGCGTCTCAGGCGCTTATATATAGAAGTTACTAAAAGGGAAAAAAAGACAAATGTGAGATTGGTTTCTCTTACTAGCCTCTGAACTCTGCTGCTGCTGCTGCTAAGTCGCTTCAGTCATGTCCGACTCTGTGCGACCCCATAGAAGGCAGCCCACCAGGCTTCCCCGTCCCTGGGATTCTCCAGGCAAGAACACTGGAGTGGGTTGCCATTTCCTCCTCCAATGCATGAAAGTGAAAAGTGAAAGGGAAGTCGCTCAGTCTTGTCCGACTCTTCGCGACCCCATGGACTGCAGCCCACCAGGCTCCTCCGTCCATGGGATTTTCCAGGCAAGAGTACTGGAGTGGGGTGCCATTGCCTTCTCCTGTGAACTCTGTGAGAAGGCCAAATAAACGCTGATCCAGTGGACACAGCTCAGAAGGTCCACCCTCGAGATCAACCTTACGCCATGAGGGCGACAGCCTTTCCCGGTCGTGGGGCTTAACCTGACGTGGCGGGGCGGGACTTCCGGGAGGAGGCGGAAGCCGAGCTGTAGGCACCGGCGGGCAGGTGCGGCTGACACATCGGTGGTCGCCCCCGGCGCCGCGCAAGGCTAGGAGGCAAAGCACGACCGGGCTCTGTTGCCATCTTCCCGGTCCCCGCGACGACGATTTCTATGCAAGGATGGCTCGGGGCGAGCGGCGGCGCCGCGGAGCGCCGGCAGACGGAGCGCGGACGGCAGAGAGGGTGGCTCGGGGAGGCCCCGTACGGCGGGATGGCCGGGGCGGCAGGGCCCGGGGCGCAGCTGGAGGCGCGGCTCTGGCCATAGTGGTCCTGTCTCTGGCCCTGGGCCTGTCCAGCCGCTGGCTTCTGGCGTGGTACCGTTCGCGGCGGGCTGTCACGCTGCACTCCGCGCCGCCGGCGCTGCCTCCCGACTCTTCCAGCCCTACAGAGACTCCGGACCTCTTCTGGGGCACCTACCGCCCTCACGTCTACTTCGGCATGAAGACCCGAAGCCCGCAGCCTCTCCTCACCGGTAACCGGGACCCGGGGCGGGCAGGCGGGCGGGCATTTAATCAGGGCGCCCCAGCTTCGCGCCAGATCAAGGGTGGTGAGGAGTGGATCAGGAGAGTTAGGAGGAGGGATGACCCTGAAGTAATCGGCGACCCAGAGGGACAAGAGCTCGCTCTTTGACTTACGTGGCCATTCTACCCCCAGGACTGATGTGGGCGCAGCAAGGCACCACCCCAGGGACCCCTAAGCTCAGGCATACGTGTGAGCAGGGGGACGGCGTGGGTCCCTATGGCTGGGAGTTCCACGACGGTGTCTCCTTCGGGCGGCAACACATCCAGGATGGAGCCTTAAGGCTCACCACTGAGTTCGTCAAGAGGCCTGGGGGTCAGCACGGAGGGGACTGGAGCTGGAGAGTGACTGTAGAGCCTCAGGTCAGGGCCCTCAGGACACCCCTCCCCCAGTCCAGACTTCCTCCACCCTTTCTTTGCTGCCTGCAAATGCAGGATCAAGTGGGGGTAAACAGAAGGGGCTCTGAGTTTGCTGCTTGACTTAAACACTTGCCTGTATGACCATCTCTTTTTACTATCTTCTGAGCCTTGGTTTTCTCGTCTGTGAACTGTAAATAAAAATAGCACCTAACTCACAGAATTGTTAAGGATTAAGGAAATACCAGTAATATGTAAAGTTCTTCGCACAGTACATGGCACAAAAGTACTGTTATTTCCCAGAGCTGAGCATAGCTCTTTATCCCGTCCCTCTGGTGCTTCCTGTCAGTGACCCTTGACACTGCTAGATGTATGTTGTTTTCACCTGCTGTCCCTTTCCCTAAGGCTGATTCTGAGGGGAAGGCCTGCTAACCTAATGCTGTTTTTCTCTCCTCATTGGTCACTCAGGCCTCAGGTACTTCTGCCCTCCCTTTGGTGTCCCTGTTCTTCTATGTGGTAACAGATGGCAAAGAAGTCCTTGTGCCAGAGGTTGGGGCTAAGGGGCAGCTGAAGTTCATCAGTGGGCACACCAGTGAACTTGGTGACTTCCGCTTTACACTTCTGGCACCAACCAGTCCAGGAGATACCACCCCCAAGTATGGCAGGTAAGAGAGTGTGGGATGGTGGGAGGGGTGGCATGGATGCTGACTTGGTCTGATTTCCATCCCCTTAACCCTACCCTCTTTTCACCAGGCATTTCCCTTCTCACTAGGCTCCATGTTCCCTGCATTGCCAAGACCCTCCCATCCTGACTCCTTATCACCTCCTTTCTCTTTATAATCCTCACCCCTTCCTCCTGCATAATATTTCCTGTTTATCTTCTTCCTTTCAAGCTACAATGTCTTCTGGTCCTCCAATCCAGGACTTCCCTTGCTGACAGAGATGGTGAAGAGTCGCCTAAATAACTGGTTTCAGCATCGGCCCCCGGGGGCTTCCCCTGAACGCTACCTCGGCTTGCCAGGATCTCTGAAGTGGGACGACAGAGGCCCAAGTGGGCAAGGACAGGGAAAAGGGCAATTTTTGATACAACAGGTGACACTGAAAGTCCCCTTTTCTGTGGAGTTGGTGTTTGAATCAGGCAGTGCCCGGACAGGAGGCAGCCAAGCCCTAGAGCAGCTGGCAGGCAGCCTGCTGACCCACGCCCTCGAAAGCCACGCTGAAGCCTTTAGAGAGCGCTTTGAGAAGACTTTCCGGCTAAAGGAGAAGGGCCTGAGCCCTGAGGAGCAGGCTTTGGGTCAGGGTGCCCTCAGTGGCCTTCTTGGTGGGATTGGCTACTTCTATGGACAGAGTCTGGTGTTGCCAGACATGGAGGTTGAGGGGTCTGAGCAGAAGGTGGACCCAGTCCTCTTTCCATCTGTCCCTCTTTTCACAGCAGTGCCCTCTCGGTCATTCTTCCCAAGAGGCTTCCTTTGGGATGAGGGCTTTCACCAACTGGTGATCCAACGGTGGGATCCCCGGCTCACCCGGGAAGCCATAGGCCACTGGCTGGGGCTGCTTAATGCCGACGGCTGGATTGGGCGGGAGCAGGTGCTGGGGGATGAGGCCCGAGCCCGGGTGCCCTCAGAGTTCCTGGTGCAAAGGACAGCCCATGCCAACCCTCCAACTCTGCTTTTGCCTGTAGCCCACATGCTAGATGGTGGTGACCCTGCCGACTTGGCCTTCCTCCGCAGGGCCTTCCCTCGCCTGCGTGCCTGGTTCTCCTGGCTTCATCACAGCCAGGCAGGGCCAGTGCCACTATCTTACCGCTGGCGCGGCCGGGACCCAGCCTTGCCAACCCTACTAAACCCCAAGACGCTGCCTTCAGGGCTGGATGACTATCCCCGGGCTTCACACCCCTCAGCCAGTGAGCGGCACCTGGATCTGCGGTGCTGGGTGGCCCTAGGTTCCCGTGTGCTGATGCGGCTAGCAGAGCAGTTGGGAGAGGCTGAGGCAGCTGCAGAGCTGGGCCCACTGGCTGCCTCCCTGGAAGCAGAGGAGAGCCTGGATGAGCTGCATTGGGCCCCAGAGCTAGGAGTCTTTGCAGACTTTGGGAACCATACAAAAGCAGTGCAGCTGAAGCCTCGGCCCCCTCAGGGGCTGATGCGGGTGGTGGGCCGGCCCCACCCTCACTTACAGTATGTGGATGCCTTGGGCTACGTCAGTCTTTTCCCCTTTCTGCTGCGGCTGCTGGACCCCAATTCACCTCGCCTTGGACCCATGCTGGATGTTCTAGCTGATCGGCGTCAACTCTGGAGCCCCTTTGGTTTGCGCTCTCTTGCAGCATCCAGCCCCTTTTACAGCCAGCGCAATTCAGAGCATGATCCTCCCTACTGGCGAGGTGCTGTGTGGCTCAATGTGAACTACCTGGCCCTGGGGGCTCTGCACTACTATGGGCATCTGGAGGGTCCCCACCAGGCCCGTGCTGCCAGGCTCCACAGAGAGCTCCGTGCCAATCTGGTGGGCAATGTGAGACGGCAGTACCAGGCCACAGGCTTCCTGTGGGAGCAGTACAGTGACCAGGATGGGCGAGGCATGGGCTGCCGCCCTTTCCAGGGCTGGACCAGCCTTGTCCTACTGGCCATGGCTGAAGACTACTGAAGGGGAGCGTGGGAGGGGAAGCCAGCCCCCTTATTCCATTCTGGACTAGAGGGGCAGGTCTCGCACTTCTGCCCCTAGCTGTCAGATACCAGTGCTTCAAACCCTCCTCAGCTCATCTCAGGTGTCTCCTAATTGACATCCCACATAGCCCTGGGGTGAATGTGAATTCAGAGTCTATTTTTCTAAATAAATGGGAAAACCATGCCAGACTCTATTGCTTTTGCCAGCTTTGCCTCAACAAGAGGTCTTAACTCAGTCCAGGCCTTAGGGCTGCCTGCTCTCCTTCAGAGAAGGTGGGAACAGCGGCCACTGACTGTCCCTTCCGAACCTAGTCAGGTCAAGTCGAGCACTAGTCCACCCAAATCCACAAGCAGCTGGTTCACATCTCTTTAATGAGATCAAAGGCTCCTGTGTATATCCTGGGGGATAGAGCTCGCACAGTCCCCCAAACACTGCCCTTCTCAGGACTCCAGCCTTTTCAGATTTGAGGAGGGCAGGGAGAGGCCAAGAACCCAGGGAGCTGGGAGCAGGGCTGTTTCTGGTGGGCAAGTAACCCACTCCCCGCCTCCCAAAATTGCTTATGGGATGTCCCCTTCACTGGAAGCCAGCCCCACAGGAGAGACTTGGGGTGCAGGATTTAGGGGCCGTGCACAAGGGGACTGGTCCTCCACCTCTCGTGAGGTGGCACTAACCCTAGCCTCCTTGACTGGCTCACCCTCGCTGGAGTCAGGACAAGGGCAGAGCTCAATACCTGAGTCACCAGTCAGGCGGCGATAGCGGCAGGAGGGGGGTGTGGGGGCAGGGCTCACTCCTGCCCCAAGCTCACCCTCCTGATGAGGAGGGGCACTCTGGTGGGAGGAAACATCTTCCACGTTTGCTCCCTCATGGCGGGCGGGACAGCTGGAGGCGGAGGAGCAGCAGGTGCACTGGCTGGACGCAGTCGAGGGGCAGCCTGTGGCTGCAGCGTAAGGAGGCGGCGGGGTGCCTGGGCGGTGAACCACATCCTCATAGGCTGGGGGTTTGAAGGCGCTGAGGAGGCCTGCAGGAAAGAATGATATGGTCGATAGAAGGCAACCAGGGGTGGGGTGGTGGTGTCTTTCCTATGAGGGAAAAGTGTGCCTTGAAATCTCTGAAAAGGGAGTGTGGAATGCACCAGGGTCCTGGCTTGGGAGGGACCACTGAGGCCAGAGCCTCCAGTCACTCACGAAGGTCGAGCAGCGAGCCAGTAGGGACAGGGCCAGCCCCATGGCACGCCCCATGGTAGGCCAACAAGTTGATCTCCCGCTGCCGCTGCTGCTGCTGCAGCCGGAGTTTAGCTCGTCGATGGCGGAAGGCGCAACAGCAGCTAAAGAGAATGAGGACAGTCCAGAGCAGCCAGAACCCTGCAGGAGGCGAGGAGGGAGAGACTTAGATACCTCCTATGCAGAGAAGGGTCCTTGAAGGCTGAAGTCCAAAGGCGGGTGGGCAGAACAAAAGAAGAGCCCCCTTGAAGACTCACACCAGAGCTCATAGTAGTACGTGCAGCAGCCAGTCTCCCCACAGCAGTGGCCGCTCTCACAGAGGTAGGGCTGGTTGTTCACTCCTGGGCACAGCTCTCGAAGCTGGGAGCAAGGAAGCACTTAAAACAAAGGGAGATTCCAGCCCAAGACACTGTCCACCCCCACCCCCTGCATACACATACACAATCCCATCCTGTGAGCCAAGTTTAGCTCAGAAATCTATGGGGAGAGGAAAAAGTGATGTTGAGAGGAGTGTTCAAGTATCTGAAGGGCTGCCAGCATGGAAGAGGATTTGGAATAGCAAGAATCAGTCTAGAGACTTAAGATGCAAGCTGTGGGCATACAAAGAGGCAGACTGCAGCTCTGCATATAGGAGACCTCTCATATTCAAGCCTGGCTCCCCAGGGTGTTTAATGTTAAGGGAGTGTTTTGGCAGAAGTCCGAAGACTGGACTATCTCAAAGTCTCAGACCATGGGTAAGGGGTTTAGGTAATTTCCAAAGCTGTTTTCATTATCATTCCCTGTGGTCTGCCAATCCCCACTCCTAAGTTGGATCTTTCCACCCCTGGGTCTCAGGCTTCCTAGGGTAGAGGAGGAGCAATAAGAGACCCAGAGCAGGGTTCCCAACCAGATGGGATTGCTGTGGATGATAAAGGATGGCATCCAGGGCGTGATTCTGGGTTCCATCTCTTCTCCAAATTGCTCCCTCAAGACAAGACGCTGCCAGACTCTGTTATGACAATAGGCACATAGAAAAACATCACAAATAACTGTTGCAAGACAGAAGGAACCTCCCTGGGGCCTCACTATGCCTCTGGTCACTGGAGAGCCACTGCAAGCTTCCACTGCAGCTAAGGGATGGGATCTATGAAGCTGCAGGCAAAAGTCAACAGCACCTACATTACAAAGTTTACACAGAGTAGAAGGGCCATATCTAGGAATTTCACAGTACCTTTGGCTCCGAGAGTTCCTCCGCCACCCGCCAAAAGGCAGGGGCAAGGAACGGGGAAGGAGAAATAAATGGCTGTCGTGATAGGCTTTTGGAGCTGTTGGGATACCTGCTGTTGCCGCACCCGAAGTGCCCCCCAGGCCTCCTCGCTGCCGTTCCCGCCGGTAGCCCGAGCCATGCCTCCACCTACAGCTCCCTGAAGACCACAGTCTCCTCTACCGCCAGCTGCCCCGCCCCTGCCACCTCTGCCTCCACCGCCATGGTCCCTGCCCGGCCCATCTTCGCTGCCGCCACCATCACTCTGCGACCGGACCTTCCATCCAGCGAGAGCTCTGCCAACTAGCACCCAGGTTCTTCCGTCCCACCAATCCGCTTCACTCTCGGACAGATGGGCCAATAGGAAAGATCACAGGCTTCTCCCTGCGACCAATCTACAAAAGCACCTCCGCCACTCTCCCAGACAACAGGAGCTTGCACAGACAAAGAGTGGGGAAGGTTCGACCCATGGCTGTGACTGACAGCGACAACAGCCAATATGGACAACAGAACAGGGTTTGCGTTATCAACCAATGAACGGCCGCTCGGGACGGCAAAGTTCCCGCTGACTGGCTTGAGCCCTATTTTCCGGATGACGCCAAACACTTGACCACGCCAGGTAATCCCACTAGGAGCCACGGAGTCCCAAGAGTCTGCTGGAGTCTGGGTGGGCGCCGACCGGCTACCATTCTGGGGCCTGGTGGACGTTTCCCGGCACCAGTGCAAGCAGCGGGCGGCGGGGAAGGGGGCAAGCTGTGTGTGTGTATGGGGAATTGGAGACGCCAAACGCTTGACCACGCCAGGTAATCCTACTAGGAGCCGCGGAGTCCCGAGAGCCTGCTGGAGTCTGGGTGGGCGCGGACCGGCTGTTCTGGGGCCTGGTGGACGTTTCCCGGCACCAGTGCAAGCAGCGGGCGGGGGGAAGGGGGCAAGCTGTGTGTATGGGGAATTGGCCTACCCGTACTCCATCCCCCCAGTTCTGTACAAGTCAAGGCACTGGATGAAATTTAATAAAGTGGGAAGGACACTGAAAACAAGGGGCAGAGGAGAAGGCACAGAGTCCAGGTTGGGGAGGTGGGGGGCCTTAAGTAGCCAGAAGTGGGGATCCGGGGCCTTCAGGCCCACCTAGCCGCATCTGCAAATTGATGCGATAGCACTGAAGGCTGCAGAGTGCCTGGCCCGTGCGCGAGCAGGCATAGCGGCGCGGATGGGGACAGCCGGGGACAGAGCATCGAGGCGGCGGGCCAGATGGGGATGGCCGCTGAGACACAGGCGCGGGGGCAGGGACGCCAGGCGGGAAGGAGAGGGTGGAACCCTGTGCCCCGCTGCTGTAGCGCACCATGGGGGCTGGGGCCGCCGCCCGCCCTCCCCGCCGCTCGCCCCGGGAGGCCCCTCGGCCTCCCCGCCCACTGGGCGCCGCAGTCTTGGTGAGGCGCTCGATAGTCTGGTTCTTGTGCTCCTCGGCCCGCCGAGCTGCCTGCAGCCGCCTCTTCCGTGCCCGCTCCTCACGCTTCAGCAGCATTTCTTCAGTGAGAGCGGGGGCCGGGCAGCCCCCAGCCACAGGTAGTGACAGCATCGGGGAAGGCTGACTTCGAGCCTTCTGCAGCAGAGCTCGCTAGGAAGATATGGAGATGTCAGCAAATAGAGAAGGGAGTTCTGCCAGAACGAGGGAG
Organism: Cephalophus harveyi; assembly: GCA_006410635.1. NCBI lineage: Eukaryota > Metazoa > Chordata > Mammalia > Artiodactyla > Bovidae > Cephalophus > Cephalophus harveyi. The sequence goes on from SJYT01053358.1 coordinate 211,816, forward strand.
GGGGAAGTGCGGACACGGAAAGCAGGGTCTTGAGGAGCAGGCCTTGACAAGAGAGTCCAATGAGAACAGTCTCCAGGAGCCTTTCATACTGCCTCCTCTCAGATCTCCAGACTTTCAACTTTAGATTCTTGATCCTCAAGGACAAATGCTTTAGTAACATGACCTTCCTGCCCTGAGTCCCAAAACTCTGTACTAGTTCTCTGGAGGCTTTATTGTTGTTTTCAGTCTTTGAATCCCAATGGATAGCATCAACTGGATAATTGCTAAAGTCAAAAACTCAGGGTTATCCTTGATTCCTTCCTTCCCCCAACAAGTGTCTGTTTCCTAAATATATCCAGAATCTATCTGGTTTCTCCAACTCATTTCACCTTGGTTCAAGCCACCGCCATCTCTTACCTGACTACTTCAATAGCCTCCTAACTGGTCTTGCTTCTATTGTTTACCACCACTAAGAAACCAAAGTCATCTACTGAAATATAAACGAAACATATCACTTCTCTGCATACCACCTTTTTGTCACAGTCACATTTATTTTTCTCCTTGGCCATAATTAGGCATGTTCCACTCTCAGGGTCTTTGCCCCTGCTGGTCTCTCTGCCTGGAAAGCTTCTCTGGTATTGGAAACATTGTATTTTTAGAGAGGTCTTTCCAGACTACCCTACCTAATGTTGTTTATTTTCTACTTTATATTTCATCACCCTATTTTTGTTATAAACATTACAGTTTTTCAAAATTATTTACTACACAAGAACACTAGCTCCATGAAAACAGAAACCTTGTCTGTCTTTTCTCCACTGCTGATATACCTTGCTGCCTTGCAAAGTTCTCCAGACGTGGAAAGCTCTCAGTACCAATTTGGCAAACGAATAAAGGATGAGCCTACTTACCTGCCGAGCGGTGAGCAGCCTTTCATTGATCTCCTTCTTGAGATCGCCATTGTCATCCAGCTCCCCCTTCTCCAAGGCGTCCAGCCACCTCTGTTCTTCCTCCTCCTCCTGACCTCCTAGCCCCCCAGACAGGTCCCGCAGTGGGGAGGGGGACAGATTACTGTCTTCATCTGGAAAGTAAAGTTGGAGAGCTAAAAGTAGAATTGTTCAGATTGGGAACCTTAAATTGGCCAAGTTAATACTGGAAAACACAATTTTCACCTTCCTCAGAACGAACCCTCTTCCCTTAACCAAGTATAATGAGAAACCCAGTGTCCCCACCTCTAGATCCTTCTCACCCAGCCAGGCACGGTACTGCTCAAGGGGGACTCCTTCCACAGGTTCCTCTTCATTGTCCACAACCATAAGGGGAGAGGGTGAGCGAGGACCTTCAGGGATCACAGTGAAGGTAGGAACACTGCAGAGAAGCAACCACTCTGTAAGGCGAGCAACTGTCTCCTCCTGCTCAGGACATCTAGTCTTACCTACGCCCTCTTGGGTTCTTGCTACATTAACCTGGGCCCTGAAGTCGCAGCATCCATTTTCTGTCTCCTGAAAACTGCAGCCAGTTTCTCCTTCTGTCTCTGCCTGCTTCTAAAGTCCCCCAAGTAAAACCTTGGCTCTCTTGGCCTCACCTCTTGGTGCCCAAGACCTGCCCGCCCAACTTGATTTTGAGTTTGAGCTGGGGCTTGGCAGGAGACTGCTGCGTTGGCCCAGCCTCCTCTTCCTGGTAGTGTTTTTTCTTGTGTTTCTTCTTGTGTTTCTTGTGCTTCTTCTTGTGCACTCCGTGGCCGTGGGCACCCGCTAGACTCAACTCCAGGGCTTCCCCTGCAGAAGGAGAGCCTGTCAAAGATGTATGGGAGGGGCAAGAAAAGCCCAGTACCCCAAAGGGTCCTATTGTTCCCGCGGTATTCTGGTATTACCATAACAGCCCCGCCTTTTTGCTTCCCACCTGTGGCGAAGTACCCGGGGGAAGCTCGAAGGAGCACGAAAGAGACTGCTTTTATGCGAAGGCCAAACTTGCCTTATGGATCCACGCTTACCAGGCTCAGGGGCCTCCATAGCCCCAGAGGTACTCCCGCGCCGCCACAGCTTACTCATGGGGCCCTGAAAGGAAAGGGGGCTGTAAATAGTCGAAACACATTCAGACATACCTTTTCCGCCCTGCGGAAGAACTTACCCCAGCAAATGGCCGGGCACTTCCGGTGCGTAGGAACCATGCTTGTGCGGGGCACGCTTTGCGACTAAAATGCTCCAGGAGAAACAAGGGTCCTTCCAACGATGGTTCCGGACTCTTTGAGGCCGGGAGGGTTTTCCGCTCGCCCTGCTGCTGCTGCTGCTAAGTCACTTCAGTCGTGTCCGACTTTGTGTGACCCCATAGACGGCAGCCCACCAGGCTCCCCTGACCCTGGGATTCTCCAGGCAAGAACACTGGAGTGGGTTGCCATTTCCTCCTCCAGTGCACGAAAGTGAAAAGTGAAAGGGAAGTCGCTCAGTCGTGTCCGACTCTTAGCGACCCCATGGACCGCAGCCTACCAGGCTCCTCTGTCCATGGGATTTTCCAGGCAAGAGTACTGGAGTGGGGTGCCATTGCCTTCTCCGAATTGGGGGCTAGGCAATGATAATACAAAGATACATATGAATACTCCTCTCTGCCTTTGAGGAGCTTACAGTTTGGTGGAGGAGCACGAAACAAACTATTTGCCGGCAAAATGAAGGAAGGCTTAACAGCACAAGTGCCCTACAAGGTGGGCAGATGGTATTTAAGCCTCAATTCTTTATCAGTAGAGAAGAGGATAGATGAATTATGGTACAAGCTCGGTAACTGATAATAAGATCAGTCAGTTCAGTTCAGTTCAGTCGCTCAGTCGTGTCCGACTCTTTGCGACCCCATGAATCGCAGCACGCCAGGCCTCCCTGTTCATCACCATCTCCCAGAGTTCACTCAGACTCACGTCCATCGAGTCCGTGATGCCATCCAGCCATCTCATCCTCAGTCGTCCCCTTCTCCTCCTGCCCCCAGTCCCTCCCAGCATCAGAGTCTTTTCCAATGAGTCAACTCTTCACATGAGATGGAGAGAAGGGGACGACCGAGGATGAGATGGCTGGATGGCATCACTGACTCGATGGATGTGAGTCTGAGTGAACTCCGGGAGATGGTGATGGACAGGGAGACCTGGCAGGGTGCGATTCATGGGGTCGCAAAGAGTCGGACACAACTGAGCGACTGAACTGAACTGAACTGAGGATTTAGATCCTAGTGGGTAATAGTATTGGAAACAATCTAAAGAAAAACCAAAATTGGTACAGGGATTTGATACACCATAGTGGGAAGCTGTGGTGCTATTAAAAGAAATGGTGCCCCAGAAGGTTACCCAAGAAATTGGTGACAGCAGTTCCAATGGATGGTTGGGAGAACAAGGGTGAAGGGAGACTTATTCTTCCTAATATACCCTTTTGTGCCTATTGAACTTTGTATAAAACGTGTGTAAGATAACTCATGTCTCAGTAAAGAATTCACCAGCCAGTGCAGGAGACTCAGGAGACTTGGGTTCCATCCCTGGGTTGGGAAGATCCCCTGGAGGAGGAAATAGCAACCCACTCCAGTATTCTTGCCTGGAAAATTCCACCGACAGAGGAACCTGATGGGCTGGAGTCCATGAAGTCACAAAGAGTCGGACAAGGACTGAGCATGCAAGTGCGCACACGCATAAAACGTGTGTTTTACTAATTTTTAAAAAAAGGAACAAGGTAAATCTATATGTGCTGACATACGGAATAAGAAAAGCGAATTTCAAGATGAGGTGATTCCATTTTATGAGACTGACGCGCTACCTACTGCCCTAATGAAGCACCTGATATTCCATTTTTAAAAGGCATAATATGCTACTACATTCATAGGAAAAACTAAGGAATGTATACTAAACGGTTAATGGTGATTATCTTTGAAACCTGGGAGAGTTGGGGAACTTTCACTATCTAGATCTGTAGTGAGTTTTCTTTTTTTTCTTTTAAAATATTTCTTAGTATTTTGTGTAATGAATTTTCTTAAAGCCAATATATATCACATTTATAAGTAGAAAAAAGCACTATACATGTAGTGTATAGATATATACATGGGATACATGTCTGAACAGAGTAGCAATAGTGAACAAAGTAAGGGAAGAACTGACTCAAGAAATATTTCATTAATGAAATTTAAAGGAACTGATAAACAATTGTATATGAGAATTCAGGAAGAAATCAATATAGTATAGTGACTGAGAATGAACTTTGGAGTCAGACAAGCCTATTATCAAATTCCAGTTTATTGGCTATGTAACCTTGGGTTCACAGTTATTTAAGTTCTCTGAACCTCATATTCCAGCTTTGTAAAATGGAATGAAGTAGGATCTAGCTCGGAAAAGGCAATGACACCCCACTCCAGTACTCTTGCCTGGAAAATCCCATGGACAGAGGAGCCTGATGGGCTGCAGTCCATGGGGTCGCTAAGAGTCAGACACAACTGAGCGACTTCCCTTTCACTTTTCACTTTCATGCATTGGAGAAGGAAATGACAACTCACTCCAGTGTTCTTGCCTGGAGAATCCCAAGGATGGGGGAGCCTGGTGGGCTGCCATCTAGGGGGTCGCACAGAGTCGGACACGACTGAAGTGACTTAGCAGCAGCAGCAGCAGGATCTAGTTCATAGTGATCTCAGTGAGGTAGCAGTGAATGGTGGCATGAAGTACGTTCTTAATTTCCTGCCCAGGAACTGAACTTGGGTAGCCTGGATGAGAACCAGGAATCCTAGCCACTGGACCAGCAAGGGCCAGAGACTAAAAGCTATTTTTCCCTGGATCTTTGCCCCCAGTGAAAAAATGCATTTATCACAGAGGCAGAAACTGTAAATGCAGGTCCAAAGTTTATTATTAGAGACATAGTACAACAACAAGTGGGAGAGAAAACAGAGAAACAATGTGTTTAGATGAGCTAGAAGCAAAACAGAAAGGGTGTGGGCATCCTCCCTAGAGAGGAGGAGGAGCGCAGTAAAGTGGTTAAGTCATTTATATAGGTCAGTTTTCTGCTGGGCCTTTGTCTTCCTTTGACCAATTATCTGGTTTCTTTTTCCACTTCTGAGCTACCCTTGGACCCTCTCCTGGGTGCTCACGCACCCCTCAGCCAAGATGGCTCTCAAAGTGAAGGCTTCTGAGAGGAGCAAGGTTCATTATGGCCTGGAGTTATACCTTGACTTTTGACCCACAAGGAGCCTTTCTGCCTATGTGTCCCCAAAATGGGGGGAGCCGAGATCCCTTAATCCTTGACTCAAACAGGATTTTGCCCCTCTTTGTTCTTGCATGACTATTACCTTGATTATTGCCATGACTATTACCTTAAGATGTTTACAAGAGACAAACACTGGCTATTTACCCTGTTTATGTTGTTACTTCCATTTCGGAGAGCAAACAGGAGGTTGATTGTAAATGCTTAACTGGAGCCCACCTATCTCTTATCTCAGAAAACGATAACAGTTTTAAGTATCCAGCCCAAAGCCCACTTATTTGTGCCCCATGAAATGCAAACAGGAGGCCAGTTGTAAATATCTAGCCTGAAGCCCATCTATTTCCTACGTCAAAAGGACTCTTTCAAAGAATAAAGCAAATGGAGAATGCAAAGTATGTAGGGTAGTATCTTGCACATAGTAGATGTTCAGTATGCATACAACCACAATAATAAATGACTTCTACATTTCTAGCCTAAGTATTAGAAGGAAATAATATTTTAAATACAGAAGAGAACATAAGAAGAGAAGTAAAAAGAAAACCATTTTAGTGTCACCTAAGGTGAATTTAAAGTGCATGTGGAAAGTCAAAATGATAATGAGGTATCACCTCACACCCATCAGAATGACCATCATCAAAAAATCTACAAACAATAATTGCTGGAGAGGGTGTGGAGAAAAAGGGAACCCTCCTACTCTGTTGGTAGGAATGTAAACTGGTACAACCACTATGGAGAACAGTATGGAAGTTACTTAAAAACCTAAAATAGAGCTACTATATGACTCAGCAATTCCACTCCTAGGCATATGTCCAGAGAAAACCGGAATTCTAATGGATGCATGCTCCCTGATGTTCATTGCAGCACTATTTACAATAGCCAGGACTTGGAAGCAAACTAAATATCCATCGACAGGGGAATGGAGAAGGAAGATGTGGTACATACATTCAGTTCAGTTCAGTTCAGTCGCTCAGTCGTGTCCGACTCTTTGCGACCCCATGAATCGCAGCACGCCAGGCCTCCCTGTCCATCACCAACTCCCGGAGTTCACTCAGACTCACGTCCATCGATT
>SJYT01053358.1:220219-259621 GCA_006410635.1 Cephalophus harveyi
GGAGATTGGGATTGACATATATACACTACTATGTAGAAAATAGATAACTAATGAAAACCTACTGTATAGCACAGGGAATTCTATTCAATGCTCTGTCGTGACCTCAATGAGAAGAAAACCTAAAAAGGAATGGATATGTGTGTAGGTATAACTGATTCACTTTGCTGCACAGCAGAAACGAACACAGCATTGTAAAGCAACTATACTCTTAACAAAAATTAATAAAATAAAACAAAGGGCATGTGGGAATGCCCACATGGAGATGGAATACTGAGAAGAGAAGTCTTCTTCTCTTCACGGAAGGTGTGAGCTGGGGTGTCATCAGCACTGGAAATGCTGATGGAGGTCCTCCTCAAGAGATGGGAATAGATGAGACATTCCAGAATGAGCAGATGAAGAGGAAAGGACCAGAAACAAACCCAAGTGGGCATCAGTCTTGAACAGACTGGCAGAGGGGGAAGGCAGTGTTGAGAAGAGGTCACAGGGGCAATAAAGGCACCAAGAACAGAGATTATCAACAGACAGTCTATGATGAGCACTGTACAGCTTTGCAGAGCCTAGGCTGAGCTTCAAGAAGAGGATGCACTGTAGCAACGTGGGAAGACGATAGTCCTGTATCACCAGGAGTTAAAGTGACGCTAGCATTTGTCAGACATGTTAGAGTTTAAAACCTGCTTTCACATTCCTTCCCTCCCTTGAGGCCATGGCAGCTCTATCAGGGAGATGCTATTGTTCCCGCATGAGGAAACTGAGGCTTAGAAGGGTTAAATGATGTGGCCAGAGTCACATAGTTAAGGAGCAGCACAACCAGCATCAAAGACTTCCTGACACTAGGCCCAGTGGAGTTTCCTCAACATCCTGATGCCCAGCAGGGAGGAAGTGGTGACAGTAAATAGCTTATGGGCTTCATTATTTTGTTTTGTTTTTAGCTTTGCTTTGTTTAGTGTCAGAGAGATTTGAACAGGTTGTAGGCTGAAAGGAAGAACTTTATCCTTCTGAAAAAGTTCTTAGCTTTAATTTTTTAGATATTTTTTGGGGACATAATTTCAAAACTTACAGAAAAGTTCCAAGAAGACTGCAAAGAATTCTCTTAGCTTCTTAAATCAGATTCTACCATTATTAACATTTACCATTTCTTCCCCTTCCTCTCCATTATGATAACTCCTCCTCTGATCATTCTGAGAGCAAGTTGCAGACATGATGCCATTTCACCTCTAAATATTTCATTGTGTATTTTCCTCAAATATGAGTACACGATTCTATAACCTTTTTGCAACCCTCCCAATCAGGAAATTAACACTGACACAATACTACCATCCTTTCCACGGATCCCATTCAAATTTCACCTACTGCCCAATGTCTCCTTTTCCTTTCTAGGTTGGAGTTCAAATCCACAGTCCTACATTACAATTCCTTGTCATATTGTCTTTAATCTGCTTTAATCTGCTAAACCATTTCCTCACTCCTTATCTTTCGTGACCTTGACAGTTTTAAATAGTACAAGCCTTTGATTCTGTAGTATGTCCCTCAACCTGGACCATCTGGTGTTTCCTCAAGTCAAAACATAAGTTTTTGGCAGGAGTGCTACTCAAAAAATATTTCGCTGTGTTCTTCTCAGTGTATCACATCAGGAAGTACAGGACATCAGCTTATTCCACTGATGATGCTAACCTTAATCACCTGTTCAAGGTGGTGTCTGTCAGTTTTTTCCACTGTAAAGTCACCATTTTCTTTTTTTTTTAATTTTAAATTTATTTTAAATTTGGCCATGCCGTGTGGCTTTCAGGATCTTAGGTCCCCAACCAGGGATTAAACTTGGGCTCCAGCAGTGAAAGTGCCAAATCCTAACTACTGGGATGCCAGGGAATTCCCAAACTCACCATTTTCAACACTTTACTGAGTGTTTTCTGGGGAAATACTCTGAAACTACTCTGATATACTATCCCCCATCAAACTTCCACCCACGCGGTGTAATATCCATTGATGAATACTGTATGAATCAATTCTACTGTAATAATTGCCAAGAGGTATTCTACTTCCATTATTCCATCTACATTTGTTAGCTGGTGTTCTACAGTGAACTGCATTTTTCTCTTCTCCTTACATGCAGTTCCATTGCTACTGCTGCTCAGTCACTTCAGTCGTGTCCAACTCTGTGTGACCCCATGGACTGCAGCCACCCAGGTTCCTCCGTCCATGGGATTTTCCAGGCAAGAGTACTGGAGTGGGTTACATTAGTGTTTATTATATCAGTATGGATTCTCATTTCAGTCAATGAGTTGTAATCCGTTACTATTATTATTTATTTTGATGCTTAAATTTGTCCCAGATTTGGTCAGTGAACATTTATTTAAGATGGTTTCTGTATTCTTATCCCATATCTTCATCATTCCCTGAGCACTTTTTACTTCCCAGCACTACAAAATATTTTGGTCTCATCTTGTACTCTCCCTGGATAAGGGGTGGGAACCCTTGGGAGGCCAGGCATTGGGAATATATGGCTGAGGTTATGCTGAGCCCAATTGGTTCAAGATGGCAGCTGGATAACATGGCAGCAGTAGATGAAGAGGCAGTGGTGCCCTAGAGAGGCGGCAGTGTCATAGGCAGTCGGTTTGCAGAGATCCCCATGGAGGCAGAGCAGGGTAGTGACTGGAGCCCCTGAGTTCCTGGCACGATGGGGTGTAAAGTCAGGAAGCACTGAGCGCCCCACTCAGGCTAGTCTCGACAGGCTTGGACAATAATGACGAGGAGCCAGAGAGGAAAGTCAGGGGCCAGAGACCAGCTGGCGCCGGGCCATGCAGGTGGCCGATCAGCCCCAGGGCATCTAGCAGCAGCAGTGAGGCTGGGGAGCCCTGTGCTCCTGGGCATCCTCCAACCTTGGCTCCAGCCTTCCTTGGACCCAGACGAGGAGCCAGAGAGGAAAGTCAGGGGCCAGAGACCAGCTGGCGCCGGGCCATGCAGGTGGCCGATCAGCCCCAGGGCATCTAGCAGCAGCAGTGAGGCTGGGGAGCCCTGTGCTCCTGGGCATCCTCCAACCTTGGCTCCAGCCTTCCTTGGACCCCCTTCCTGGCAACTCTAGTAGGACCTTTGCCCTGGCCCCTGGCAAAGGCTTACATGCTCAATGAGGACCAGCAGTAGGTCAACCAGGGTGCTGGGTATGTCCTCCAGCTACATGGAGTGGCTGAAGGGCATGTCCCTGCTAGTCAGGGCCTGACAAAATGTGGTCCACTGGAAAAAGAAATGGCAAACCACTTCAGTATTCTTGCCTTGAGAACTGCATGAACACAATGAAAAGGCAAAAAGATATGACACTGGAAGATGAGCTCCCCCAGGTGGGTAGGTGTCCAATATGCTACTGGGGAAGAGTGGAGAAATAGTTCCATAAAAAATGAAGAGGCTGGCCTAAAGTGGAAATGTCACTCAATTGTGGATGCGTCTGGTGGTGAAAGTAAAGTCCATTGCTATAAACAACAATATTGCATAGGAACCCGAAATGTTAGGTCCGTGAATCAAGGTAAATTGGACGTGGTCAACCAGGAGATGCAAGAGTGAACACTGACATTTTAGGAATCAGTGAACTAACTAAAATGGATGAGAATGGGTGAATTTAATTCAGATGACCATTATATCTACTACTGTGGGCAAGAATCCTTTAGAAGGAATGGAGTAGCCCCCATAGTCAACAAAAGAGTCCAGAATGCAGTACTTGGGTGCAGTCCTAAAAACAACAGAATGATCTCCGTTCATTTCCAAGGCAAACCATTCAATGTCACAGTAATCCAAGTCTATGCCCCAGGCACTAATCCCAAAGAAGCTGAAGTTGTAGATCTAGAACTAACACCAAAAAAAAAAAAAAAATCCTTTTCATCATAAGGGACTGGAATGCAAAATAGTAAGTCAAGAGATACCTGGAGTAACAGGCAGGTTTGGCCTTGGAGTACAAAATGAAGCAGGGCAAAGGCTAACAGAGTTTTGACAAGAGAATGCACTGGTCATAGCAAACACTTTTTTTCCAATGATACAAGAGACGACTCTACACATGGCCATCACCAGATGGTAAATACTGAAATCAAATCGATTATATTCTTCGCAGCCAAAGATGGAGAAGCTTGATACAGTCAGCAAAAACAAGACCTGGAGCTGACTGTGGCTCAGATCATCAGCTCCTTATTGCAAAATTTAGGCTTAAATTGAACAAAGTAGGGAAAGCCACTAGGTCAGTGAGGTATGATCTAAATCAAATGCCTTATTATTATGCAGGAGAAGTGACAAATAGATTCAAGGGATTAGATCTGGTAGAGTGTTTGAAGAACTATGGATGGAATTTCGTAACATTGTATAGGATATGGTGACCAAAACCATCCCCAAGAAAAAGAAATGCAAGACGGCAAAATGATTGCATGAGGAGGCCTTACAAATAGCTGAGGAAAGAAGAGAAGCAAAAGGCAAAGGAGATAGAGATAGAAAGATATACCCATCTGAATGCAGAGTTCCAGAGAATAGCAAGGAGAGATAAGAAAGACTTAAGTTAAAAATACAAAGAAATAGAGGGAAACAATAAAATGGGAAAGACTAGAGATCTATTCAAGAAAATTGGAGATATCAAGGGAACATTTCATGCAAAGATGGGCACAATAAAGAACAGAAATAGCTAGGACCTAACAGAAGCAGAAGAGATTAAGAAGAGGTGGGAAGAATACACAGAACTGTACACAAAAAGGTCATAATGGCTCAGATAACCATGATGTTACTCACCTAAAGCCACATATCCTGGAGTGTGAAGTCAAGTGGGCCTTAGGAAGCATTACTACGAACAAAGCTAGCGGACATGATGGAATTCCAGTTGAGCTATTTCAAATCCTAAAAGATGATACTTTTAAAGAGCTACACTCAATATGCCAGCAAATTTGGAAAACTCAGCAGTGGGCATAGGACTGAAAAAGGTCAGTTTTCATACCAATCCCAAAGAAAGGCAATGCCAAAGAATGTTCAAATTACCATACAATTGTGCTCATTTCACATGCTAGGAAGATTATGCTCAAAATCCTTCAAGCTAGGCTTCCATAGTGCATGAACCAAGAACTTGCAGATGTACAAGCTGGATTTAGAAAAGCAGAGGAACCAGAGATCAAATTGCCAAAGTCTGTTGGATCATAGAAAAAGCAAGGGAATTAAAAAAAAATCTACTTCTCCTTCACTGACTACACTAAAGCCTTTAACTGTGTGGATCACAACAAACTATGGAAAATTCTTAAAGAGCTGGGAATACCAGACCACCTTACCTTCTCCTGAGAAACCTGTATGTAGGACAAGGAGCAACAGTTAGAACCAGACATGGGAAAACAAACTGGTTCCTAATTGGGAAAGGAGTACTTCAAGGCTGTATGTTGTTACCCTTCTTATTTAATTTACATATAGAGTACATCAAGCGAAATATCAGTCTGGATGACTCACATGCTGGAATCAAGATTGTGGGGGAAAATATCAACAACCTCAGATATGCAGATGATACTAGCCTAATGGCAGAAAGTGAAGAGGAATTAAAGAGCCTCTTGATGAAGGTGAAAGAGGAGAGTGAAAAAACTGGCTTAAAACTCAACATTCAAAACATGAAGATCATGGCATCTGGTCCCATTGGTTCATGGCAAATAGATGGGGGAAAGTGGAAACAGTGACAGATTTTATTTTCCTGGGCTCCAAAAATCATTGCAGATGGTGACTGAAGCCAGAACATTAAAAGAGTCTTGCTCCTTGGAAGAAAAGCTATGACAAAGCTAGGTAGCACATTAAAAAGCAGAAACATCACTTTGCTGACAAAGGTCTGTATTAGTCAAAGCTATGGTTTTCCCAGTAGTCATGTATGGATGTGAGAGCTGGACCATAAAAAGGGCTGAGCGTGGAATAACTGATGTTTTCAAATTTTGGTGCTGGAGAAGACTCTTGAGAGTCCCTTGAACTGCAAGGAGACCAAACCAGTCAATCCTAAAGGAAATCAACCCTGAATATTCATTGGAAGAACTGATGCTGAAACTGAAGCCCTAATACAATGGCCATGTGATGCGAAGAGCCAACTCATTGGAAAAGACCCTGATTCTGAGAAAGATTGAGGGCAGGAAGAGAAGATGGAAACAGATGATGAGATGGTTGGATGGCATTATTGAGTCATTGGACATGAGTCTGGGCAAACTCTGGGAGATGGTGAAGGACAGGGAAGCCTGGTGTGCTGCAGTCCATGTGCGTGTGTGCTAAGTAGCTTCAGTTGTGTCCGACTTTTTGTGACCCCATTGACTGTAGGCTGCCAGGCTCCTCTGTCCATGGGCTTCTCCAGGCAAGAGTACTGGAATGGGTTACCATTCCCTTCTCCAGGGGATCTTCCTGACCCAGGCATTGAACCGGCGTATCTTACATCTCTTGCGTTGGTAAGAGGGTTCTTTATCACTAGTGCTGCCTGGGAAGCCCAGTCCATGGGGTCGCAAAGAATCAGACACGACTGAGCAACAACAAAGTTGTATTTAACAGCTGGAATGCACAATTCCAGAAAATTCAGCAATTTTCTCTTATGAGCATGTCTGAGGCTTCAGCATTCTCTGGCACCGAACTGTCTCAGTGTTTTTCTGTGATTATGGGGAAAGTGTGGTTTGTTCATGTATTTTTTTACTTTGTATTATTTTTTTAAGTGGTAGAAAAAGAGATGTTTCAAAAACGGAATGAGTACTTTCAAAAAAAGAATTTAATTAAAAAATAATAACTCCTCAGAAATTTTGGCCCTTGTCTCTCCACCTTCAGTTGAGGACTGTGTCAGCTGGCTTCCCAAACCCCGGACACAACCTCATCCAGCAGATTTATGCAAATGCGTGTCAGATTAGGATCCCTAAAATATAACTCTAGTTGTGTCACTCCCTTCCCAAAATCTGAAGTCACATCAAGTGCAAATCCTCAGGCATAATTTGAGCTCTATTTCCTTTCCAAATGCTTTCCATTCCTCCAGCTCTTGTTAGGGGTTTTCAAAACCTTCTGTATAGCCTCTGTTCCACAGGTGTGTGTGTGTGTGTGTGTCCCTGCATACAGCTGAGGGGGCCTCTGGAGAGGACAAGATTTGGGGCTCCAGCCCCTGCTTCTATTACAGCAGCTGTGATCATATTTCATATATTTCAGGTGACATTTCATTTGGGGAAAAATGCATTCTGCTGCTGAAAGTTAAACTTTTGAAATGAACCATTTAGTCCTACAGCATGGCTCATCCCAGTCAAGCACTCTCAAATCTGTATGTTTCCTTTGGGCATCTCATTTGTTCATTTACTTCCACCAGTGATTTATTGAGAACTCCGTAAGTGCCAGGCACTGGGCATAAAGCAGTGGATAAGATAGACTGTCTCTCCTTAGGGAGCTTACAGTTTAGAAGAGTGATGATAGATATTTGAAGAAATTCAGAAACAATGCCTTCCTTTCCCCTTCACTCTTCCTTTGAGATTTATCTCAGAGGCCACAGATTTTTCATAATCTTTTGATCTGCCTTTCCTAGTGACAGAAGAACTCCCTTCTTCATGTAAACTTCTGTAAACAACAAAGATGTTTGTTGTTTTTTTCTGTCCAACATCCATTCTTTCACTTCCGGGTGGTAGTACCTGTAACTGTTTTTCAGAAACCATGTCTCCCTTCCCTCTCTCCCAGCTCATTGGGTTTCATTTGGTTTCCAGGACTGGGAAGTGACCTAGGCCTGGCCAACTGGCACATGAAATCCTATTTGGCCATAGCGATTGGTTCAGGTCTGGCCACCCCTCTGCCTATAAAAATCGGTTTGAGATGGATAAACGATCTGAAATGGCCCATAGTGAATCCCAGACATGCACAGGAGCTTCAAGAAACAGCTCTCTTTTCTGCTGCATTTAAGCCTGAAAGTACACAGACCCAGAATTTTTGACAACCATTTTATAATGCTGTGGAGAATGAAGCCCTTGGAGAGGAAAGAAGATTCAGATGAAGGAGAAAGACAGGATCCTTGTGGGCGCTGAATACCTGGGTCAAGCCACAACTAAAGCCTGAGCCCTAGATATCATCATTCCTTAAGCCATAAGTTTCCCCTTTCGCCAAAGTAAATTTAAGTCAGGTTTTCTAAAAGAATGTTGAGTAATTTTTCATAGCCCAGCAGTTCTAACCTGGGCTCTCTAAAGCTATAGCCTGGTATTTCTCTGGCTCTAGCTTTGAAGGAACCATTCTCTCTGTCTCTCTCGTTCTCCCCAGTAAATTCCTAAGTCCCCGGAATTCCTCATCTGTGCAGCAAACTAATCCTCTGCCATTTCCTTCTGTCCCACAGAGCTGGGGGTGGTGGTGAGGGGCCCCTTTTTCTGCAGAAGCTGAGAATCCTAACCCTGTCTCAGCTACCCAGCAAAGCAGCAGAGAGCCCATCTTTAGGTAACAAATATCCTCACCCTCTAAGGCAGTCAAGGTCTGGGTCCAGGGAACTGAAGGTCGCTGGTGCCCCATCCAAGGGCACAAAGGTGCTGCATCCTACCCTTTTTCTTCATAACTCCGCTTAGGGGGCGCTTGTCTCGTGCCAGGCACTCATGCTCGTGTATGTAATCCTCATAGCGACCTGAGGAGTGCGGTAATTACTGTATCCTCACTGCACAAGTGAGAAAGCTGAAGCCAAGAAGTTTTCTGACAGTTAAGGATCCACGGTTAGTAACGAATAGAGCTGAGTTACCAGACCTGCTTAAGCACTGCTCGGTGAACTGTGGCCACTAGGGACGGAGGGGAGCTTAAAGTGGGGAGGGGGACGAAGAAGGGACATTTGGGGCCGTAGGAAGTTGAAACCCTGAGAAGCTGCTCAGGGGCGAGATTGGGCGCGGTCCCAGGGCGGCGCGGTGCGGCGCGCGGTGATCCCTGGGCCTTGGGGTTTTCCGCGGGCAGGTAGTCCTGCTCGCCGAGGGGGCGCAGCCTTCGGGGCGGGGCTTCCCTAGGCCCGCCCCTCGCCCAGGTGTGGCGCCCGCAACCCCCGCCGCCAGCGGCGGCGAGCCCCCTCAGTGCTCCCGAGTTGTAGGCCTGCTTGTAGCCCGGGACTGGCCCGGCCGCCCGGGCCTTTGGCGGGGGCGGGGGCAGGGGGGGTGGAGGGAGAGAGTGCCGCGCCCTGCCCGGCCCAGGTGTCGTCTCCGGAGGCGGAGTTTGGGAATCCGGTTGCGGGAGATTCCCAGCCGGACTAGCTGAAGGGCAACGAGGGAAAGAAGCCTAAGGGACAAAGCAGAGCCGGGCGGCGCGGGGAGTGCAGAAGGCGGGCAACGGCGCGGGACCGCCAGTATGTTCTCCCGGAACCACCGGAGCCGGGTCACCGTGGCCAGGGGCTCTGCCCTGGAGATGGAGTTCAAACGCGGCCGCTTCCGACTCAGCCTCTTATGCGACCCGCCGGAGGTGAGAGACCCGCGTCCCTGCCTTCCCCTGCCCCGGCTCCCGCAGTTCGGGCCGCCCGGGCCTCCCGCCCCGCCCGCGCGCGCCGAGGGGCGGAGACGCGGTGGGTCGCGTACAGACCAGAGGTTGTTGACTTAAAAAGTCAGGCGCTGACCGTCTGCACGTTAATCCATCCGTGTCACCCCAGACATTCTCTGGCCCAGTGGGATGATTTGCCTCCGCCTGGAAAAACTTCAGTTTAAGGAGCCCTAGGCTCGATTCCTAAGATGTGCCTTACGGCAGCCCTTCCAGGCATCCTGGAGCTGTGCAACTAGCCGGGCTCTCACAAGACTCCTGGCCTGGGTGCCCGCTCCTTCCCTGGCCTCCAGCCGCTTCCCACAGCCCGTCTCTACCGTCTGGGACAGCCTCCGTCGTCAATCCTGACTTCTCGGCCTCCTTCGCTGAAACTCTCCGCAACTGCTCCTCTGTGGCTGGGGGAATCGGAAGGGAGGGGTTCCCGATGAACGATTTGGGATTAGTTCCCACACTCAAGCTTTCAGCCTCCTTTTCTGTGGCCTAAGAAGGGTCCAGCCTCTACAGCTCCCTCCCTGGCCCACTACTTTGCCCAGGTCTGAGCCCTACTTGTAATTCCTTAAAGAGGCTCAGGAGAGGCTGAAAGATGTGGGGACCGAGCCCGGACTGAGAGGGCCGGTAGCGGCAGCAGAGGCTGTCCCCCAGGTCGGCTCTCCTTCGCTGCTGGTCCTGGAAAGGGTTAAGTGAGGGGGCCTTCCTCACTCCTCCCGGATACCAGTCCTGGCTTCTGCACTGTTACCCCACAGCCTGCCCAGAACAAAGGCTCTTTCACACTCCTGTCCCACAGTCCCAGGCCTTCTCTGACTCAGAAGCTAGTGGGCCTGGGAGACAAGGCCTCTGTCGAGTCCCGCATAAGCAACGCCGCGTGGGGCCAGCGTGGGGGAGTGAGGGGCGAGGCCCAGGGACCAGGAGGAGGGGCCTGTGAGCTGGGGCCGCCCCCGGGCTAAGCCCGGCCTTTTTGGGGGCCATCGCGGAGGAACCGGGGTGGAGCCGCTGGGCCCCGGAGCGGAGTGTGACTCCGTGGGCCTAGGGTTGAGGGGGCGGTGGTGGCAAAGCTGCAGCTGGCTGGGAATCGGGGCTGGTTTCCTGTCTGGAAGGGAAGGGGCCCGCAGAGGGGAGCGGGGGCAGCGCAGCCAGGCACACCCCTGCCTTTCTCCCTCCCTCTCCTCCCTTCTGCTGGAAAAGCAAGGTAATTGTGAACCCAGGGTGGGGCGGGCTGGATGAAGGTCCCAAGTTGGAAGAGGTGGCCCTGGGGGTTGGGCCGCAATTACCCATCTGTCCCACTTCCTAGGCTCACTCAATCAAGTCCCCACCTCTATCCCTCTTCGTCCTCAAACTAAGCCCGAACCCTTTCAGAAAGCAACCTCCTGACAATCCCCACGACTCCACAGAACCTGCATGAAGTGCCCCTTCCCGGCCCCCTTCCAGTTGTGCCTGCCCCTCACACCCTACAGCACACAGATTCTCTGTCCACCAGGCCAGGGTTGTGGGCGGGGGCTGGGGAGGGGCCAGAGTCGGAATGAAAGAGCCTTTTTCTTCCACAGCTGGGAGAACAGCTGCCACCAAAGCAAGACTGGACACTCTGTGCCCAGAGCCCCTTCTGCAGCTGGCCTCCTCTCCGGGTACCCTGCTCATCCTCACCTCGCTTCCCTTTCCTCCCATGCCTGGCTCCATCAGGGCCGGGAACAGCGGTAGGCAAGGAGACTTTGTCACAGCAGCCAGAGGGGTCTAACTGGAGCACGAGAGGGACAGGGGCTGCCTCTGCCCTCTGACCAAGAACTGCCCACCTCTTTCAAGACGAGGAGAGCAGCGGGAGAGGAATTGTGGGGCAGCGTGGGGCTTGCTTGCCCCACCCCTCTGAGGGATCTGCAAGGGAAGGGGAGCCCAGGGGGCACAGAGATGCAGGACAGATTGCACATCCTGGAGGACCTGAATATGCTCTACATCCGGCAGATGGCGCTCAGCCTGGAGGTAACGCCCCCACCCCTGGAGTGCACCACCTCCACAGCATCCCAGCCCCGGTTCTGCGCTGCCCTTTCACGCTGGGCCTGCTCCCAGTGGGCAGAAGGATTAGGGGGTTCTGTGTGCCCTTCTTTGCGTGCTACTTATGGACCCAGGTTCAGTTCTGCCAGTTAGAGTATTGTGTTGGCAACAGGGTCTTCACCCTTATTTCTGGAAGCTCTGTGGGTTGGTGTGGCTGTGTGTTCTGGGGCTGAGGGCCCCTTTTAGGGTGGGAAGAAGAGAGTACACTGTGAGCGTGATCTTCAGGAAGGAGATGGCCTTACCAGAGAAGGGGAAGAGGATTCTAGAGCAGGATATAAGGATTCTGTGGCCCTGAAGATGCCAGGGAGCTGTTTATTCATTTATTTATTCTTAATCACATTTATCGAGCACCTACTATATGCCAGCTGCTTTCTAGATCTTGGGACATCTCAGTGAACAGGGAAAGGTCCAGTCTAGGGGACCTAGAAACATGCAAACACATAAATAATCTCACAATGAAATTATGATAAAAACAGGGGTATCATAAACATCAGGTAGGAGAGGCAGCATTAGATGCAGGAGTCAGGGAAGGCCTTTGTGAGCTCTTTGAGCTGTGGCCAGAAGGATGAAGATATGTAAAGATGGGAGGAAGAACTTTCCAGACAGAGGGCAGAGTAAGGACCTTAAATGAGGATAATGATGATATGTTTGGGGAAGAAAGAGAGCCAGTGTGGCTAAAGCATACTGGTTGGGGTCAAACTGATGGGCGGGGACCAGATTATGCAGGGCTTTGAAGGCCATGACAGGTCATTTAGATTTTACATAAGTGTGATATTGGCCCATGGAGGGTTTTAAGTGTGTGGGACAACCCACCTAATGTTTTAACATGATAGCTGTTGTGTTTGAAAGGAACAGGCTAGGTGGGGGGGGAGTGGGTGACCACCAGCTAGGAGGTCATTACAGCCTTTGGGGAATGAACCTGATGGTGAGGATTAAATGCTCCTGGTGAAGACAGGGAGAAAGGGGAGAATTTGAAATGATGGTGGTAGATCTGACAGGGCTTGTTGATGGATTGGATGTGAGGCTGAAGCAAAGAGAGGGCTCCCGGATGATTCTCAGGTGTGTGGCTAAGCACCTGGGCAGTGTGGTCATTTACAGAGATGGGAAAGATAGAGGAAGCTGTGGCAGTGACTGCCTGGACCAGGCAGAGGGTTGCTGCTGAGGGAGGTCAGAGGCCGAACAGTAAAGAGTCTAGCTCAGAAGGGGGATTTATCACATGTTTTTGCACCCTCAACCTGGTCCCCACTCCCTAGATAATGATAGACATTACTAGCCAATCATGGCACTCTTCACCAACAAATCCATGCATGGCCTCACAATCTTTCTCAGCACAGTCTTGGCATAAATTATGCAGATTGTGTCCTTCACAAGGGCATTGCATAGTGGCAAGAGTCCTGGCCTAGTTTCAGGCTGTGTGAGAAGGAAACACCTTTATCTAAGTTATTTGCCTAGTGAGGGTCATCTTTTTCTAATATGTAGAAAGTTGCCCAAGGTTTCCAATGGGACTCTGACACTATCGTCTTGGGTTGGCACATGAGATAAAATGTATTTGCCATCCCTAGTCCTCTGCACTGTTCGTGTTACTAGTTACATGCAGTTGTTTACATTTAAATTTTAATTAAAATGAAATACAATAATTTTCAGTTCCTTAATTACTTTAGCCATATTTCATGTGGTCCATGGCTATTGAGCATTTCCATCATTGTAGGATGATGGAATGATCTTATTGGACATGGCTGGTCTAGGTATTTAAGTATTCAAATTCTGCATCCCTCCCCCTCCAGGTAATTGTTCTTCATAGGAGCCCTGCCCAAGTTCTGGGACAGAAAAGGGGGCTTAAATTTCACTTTAATCATCTCTTATTCAGCCATTGGTTGGTTGAGGGTGCTGTATTCTTTCTCCAGGAGGCTCAGCAGTTCTCCAACCCCCAACTCATTGATGTTTCAGGGATTAGCAAGAGGGGTAGTTGTGAAAGTGTAAATTCAAGAAGATTTTTCTGGAGAAGGCAACTTAAGGTGCAAGTAAGGAGGAGGTGGGAGTGCTGGGCCCAGGTAGAAGTTAGGTTTTCCTATTTAATCTTCAGACAGTGCTATGGAGCAGGTGCAATACCCAACTCCCACCCCCTACCCCTACCCCCACCCCCAGAGGTTAAGTTCTCACAGATAGTCAAGTTCCTAAGCCAGGATTTGAATTTAGTCCTGGTGGAGTTTCTAAAAGGATCATAAGGCGATGAGAAGCAGAGCAGAAAGTCAGAGCCAGAAGAGAGTGGGAGGAACTGGAAAGGATGTCCAGAGAGGGCCTAGTATGTGCTGGGGTTTCGGGCCATGACTCATCCTTCTTCAGCCCCTTGGGTCCTGACCCAGTCCAGCTGACATCCAACTGAGGGTTCTTTCCCAGGAGAGCCTGGTGAAAGTACCGCCAGCTTGGGAAGAGAGGGCATATGGGTGGGGAGGAGGGGACATGGAGCTATTCCTGAGTTAGGGAGAGGGGGTGAAGGTCTGGGATTCAGATCCTGTGTCAGGACTCCCAAAATGGTCTGCCCAAAGGATGGGAGGTTTTTAGGGCATTCTCCACTGTGGGGCCGTGGAGAGTGGATTCAGACCAGAGGGCTGTGGGGG
This sequence comes from Cephalophus harveyi, assembly GCA_006410635.1. Taxonomy (NCBI): domain Eukaryota; kingdom Metazoa; phylum Chordata; class Mammalia; order Artiodactyla; family Bovidae; genus Cephalophus; species Cephalophus harveyi. The sequence continues at coordinate 234,355 of SJYT01053358.1, forward strand.
CAGTGGCAGACAGGGTGTCTGGGCCCCTACGCCAGCTCATCCGGGCTGGATACCATGACTTCTCTGCAGCCCATTATACCAATGTATTCCAGTGTATATACCATCCTCCCTCTGGCAAGCTCCCAGGCCAGGAGTCACCTTGGGGAGCACTTGTAACATGGAGGGGTCTCCTGATCTCCAGCAGCTCAAGAGCCTGGAGCCCCTTCCAGAGTGAGGGCAGTGCTCCTGGAGGCACCGTCCCTCTGCCACTAGGTCTCTCTGGTTAACGCTGCTGCTGAAGCCTAATAGGGCCAGACGCACAGAGGGACCGAGGCCTGCCTGCGGCTCACTCTCATGACAGCTGGGAGCTGATGTCATCGGCGCTCACTGGAGCCGTGGCGGCTCCCCAGGTACCTGGTGGTGAGGTTCCCCAGAGGACCAGCCATACTTCTGCATTGTGCTGCATGTGCAATGGACAGGGCTAGGGAAGAATCCGTGAGTGCTGGGGCTGGGGCCAAAAGGCAAGTCAGGAGGGGGCCTGAGGATGTTGCTCAGCCCTACCCCCCTCACTTGTTTGGGGTATTTGTGGTAGAAGCTGGATGGAGAATGAGATGGGGGTGGGCAAGCAACAAACCTTAGCAGAGATGGGATCCTGGTGCAGGCAGGCATGGTGGAGGTGGGAACAACTGTGTAGTCTGAGAGGGCTTTCTGGTGGAGGGGGCACTGTATACGTTGGCCTATTTATAAAGAGTCAGGAAGGGAAACGTGGATAGTGAGGGTGATGAGATGAGGTGAGAGGTGATGAGAGTCTGGCCTAGCCCAAGTAGGGAAGGAAGAATCAGCAGGTAGGTTGGACAAGGCAATTCCTGGAAACAGTAATTTAGGGTGTTCAGGTCTTGGCGACTTGAAGGCTAGAGTCATCAGGGACAGAAGCAAGGGCACAGAGTGTGAAAGAGAGCTGGTGTGAGGGAGAGGACAGGTTTTGATGTTGGGCAGTCACATTCACCCTCCTCTTCTAACCCTATGACCCCACTTGGCTTGCTTCTGATTTATATACACTGTAATAGGGTTAGTCTTCCAGTTGCTCTCTGAAGCCTTCCCCATCACCTCAGCCAGAAACAAATAGGGTCTGTTTCCTGAGTGCATTTGTGCCAAGACCTGGCACTTACAGAACAGCCATTAATGTCTGCATCTCTCACCTCCCAGCTGGATTTCAAATGTGAAGCCTTCAACAGCACAGGGATGCTCTAGTGTTATTATTGGGTGAATGTTACTGGGGCTGAGGTAGCATCATTAAAATAAGTACACGCTACTTCCTCCCCACCCCCACCTCCTTCCAAGTACACCATATGTTGGGCATGTTGCTAAGTGCCTGCTCAGCAACTCACTCTTGACCTTCTGTTTCACCTGCCTTCATGTCTGTCTTCACCTCCCATACTCAGAAGGCCAGCAGGTGGCACGTTCCAAAATCTGGAGTGTGTACTGCATTTTGTACAGCATGGGTGAACACCGTAGGTAGTATGCTTCTTCTCCACTGACCCCTTGCCAGCTAGGGTCTCTCATCACTTGAGTCTTTGGGGTAACCCAGGATCTACCATCTGTGGCCATTCCCTTTAGGTAGGTGGTGGTTCTCAACCTGGGCTACACCTCAAGGTCACTTGGGGAATTTTCCCAAAAATGCACATGCCCCACCTCTTAAGAGATTCTTATTCTGCTAATCTGAGGTGGGGCCTGGTGACCTTTTTTTAAAAAATCAGAAGATTTAATTTTTTTAAAAGGTAACACAATTTCCAATAGTATGGTAGATTTATAAACTATCATAAGTTGACTTTCCATTCCTGGCTCCCAGCCCCACAACCACTACTATTTTATGTGTATCTATGGATATGGATATGCATATATAAATATATGCAAATATAAATATGCTCCATATAGGAGCATGCTGTAATACTGTTCTACTATCTTTTCTCATTTCATGTATTTTGAATAGTTTCATTTTTGCATACATGTCTACCTTAATGTCTGTAATATTCCATATTCCATGGTATAGATGTATGATAACATATTTAACCAATGCCCTATTGAAGGACTTTTATTTATTTATTTATTTATTTTTTAGTATTCCATTACATTCTTTTTTTTTTTTAATTTTATTTTTACTTTATTTTACTTTACAATACCGTATTGGTTTTGCCATACATTGACATGAATCCACCCTGGGTGTTTTGAAGGACTTTTAATCTTGGTGTTTTAAATTGATGCTGCAATGAATATGGCTCTGCCCACAAGTGTCACTGTATTTGTAGAATAAAATCCTAGATGATGCATAGCTGGATAAAAGGATGTGAATTTGTAGTTTTTACAGATTTTTCCAAATTGTGCTCCAAAGAGGCTGAAAAAATTTATACTCCCAAGGGCATCTGTATTTTTACAAAGCTTCTCTGGTTATTCCTGGGCAGTGGAAATTGAGACTCAGTCCCTGCCCTTTAGTTGCCTGAAACCTAAGTTCATCAGTTTCTTGTTGACCACAGCCCACTTAGGGACTGAAGGGTACATCAGCCTGTCCCCTGATTGATATTCCTTCTCTTCCTTATCCCCACTCTGGCTAGGACACAGAGTTGCAAAGAAAGTTAGACCATGAGATCCGGATGAGGGAAGGGGCCTGCAAGCTGCTGGCGGCCTGCTCCCAGCGAGAGCAGGCTCTAGAGGCCACCAAGAGCCTGCTGGTGTGCAACAGCCGCATCCTCAACTACATGGGCGAGCTGCAGCGGCGCAAGGAGGCACAGGTGCTGAAGAAGACGGGCCGGCGGTAAGCAAGGGGGAGGTGAGGCTTTATGGGGATAGTGGTGCGCTAGATAGATACATGAAGCATGGAGTATGGGGCACCTCGAAGACGACTTGCTGATGAAGACTTCCCAGGGACCTAGAAGACACCTTGGTGTTTTATCACCATAGTGTGCTGCCCAGAGGCACACTAGTGGGTTGCTAGGGCCCAGTAAAGTGAGTGTGTCTAGTGAAAGGCTGGCAGTCTGAGGATAGTAATGCAGAAGTGCTAATTTGCTAAGCCGTGCCTGTGATCTGATGAACCTGTTTGTCTGGCTTCTGGAAAGCTAATTTTCTCAAAGCCAGTTCACCAAACGGTCAATTTGCTAAATGACCAATTAGTCATTTACTGTAACAGACAGTAGCTAATTGTACCTGGGGTTTGCCTCATTTGAGGCAGAAATTGGGAGAAATAATAATAAAAAAAATTTAAGTAAAAGCCTACCCATCATATAAATTAGACTGTGTACTAAAAGGACTCAATCTGACAAAACTGTAGTGAAATGGTTGAGGTGATGCTCTGGTAAAACTAAAATGTGGGAGAAAATATTTGGCAAATTGATCATTCTGAGAACTGACCATTTTTTTGTAAATTGGTCACTTGGAAAATTGGCTTCTGCAAAGTAACCTGTTTGACCCCACAAGGCTGAGTGGGGAGAAGGTACAGGCCCCTTACAGGCATAGTGTCCATTCCAGCTCACACACAAGGAGAGGTTGCCAGGCCTCTAGAGTTCACCTGTGAAGACACCAGGGGGAGGCAGGAACCCCTCAACGGCTGCTCCATAAAGTTGAAGGAAGAGCAAGCAGGCATAGGGACAGCTTCTACTGTGAGTCTGCTGTCTCTTAAGAGGTGGCCGTTGACAGGCTCTGCCTTGCCCAAGCCGCCACACATCCCATACAGTGTGGTCTGTGGTACACCCTAAGTCCCTGGCAGCTGAGCACATTGCCATCAGCGCCACATCATTTAGTTCAAGGCTGTTCCAAGTCACTAGTTCCATTATGAGGAATTATAAATTAGTATGGAGAAGCTGGCCACCACCTTAGGAAAGGGACACATGGCTCAGTGAGTTCTAATGATAGGCAGGGAGGGGAGGAAGATCTGATGTCCCTCCCGCAGTGGAGAAACTGGGGAACTTGGGGCACTGGGAAGGTTTAGCCCATTTGGCCAGAAGGGTAGAGGAGAAGTCAAAGCTGCGGGGGAAGATGGAGAGAGATTTGTGATAAATGGGACACAAATGTCCCCTATTTGGGTTCTTGATTTTCTCACTGACCGAGTACCCTCCTTTATTGAAGTGATGAGATGGTGGAGACAAGCAGCCTCCTTTGTTAAAAAGAAAGCCTGCAAACTCCTCCAAGCCTGAGGAGAATCCTTAAAAGAGAGTCTCTCTGTGGGCAACCTGTCTCCTCAAGCTCCACTTCTTCCTGGCAGGCGTCTAGAGAGGTGGTCAGGAAGGGTGCTTGTTGGGGGTGGCCTGAGCTTGTACTGTGTGTAAGCTAAGTGCCTCTAGTATTCCCAAGCCCAGCAACCTCCTGGGTTCAATGGACAACTCTCCCTAACAGTCCTTCAACTCTGCCAATGTCAGCCTGGAAGGGATCTGGCAGCTGAGCTCTGGGCCAGGGGGAGTCCTAGAGCCTTTGGGAACTAGAGCCAGGGGGAATAGTGTCAAGAGGCCAGGCTAGGATGTTGTGATTTGCCCACAGGCCTTCGGACAGTGGGCCACCCACTGAACGCTCCCCCTGCCGTGGCCAGATCTGCATTTCTGGTAAGAAGCACAACTACCCCAGCTGCTGGCATTCTTTGCCCAGTGATAAGATCTCCTGTCCCGTCTTGACATCTATTCCTATCCCTCTGCCCCTTAGATCTTCGGATTCCACTCATGTGGAAGGACACAGAATATTTCAAGAACAAAGGCGGTGAGTTCCACACACGTGGGACAGACTTAAGGGAGTGGCCCCAAGACTGGAGGTCCCCTTGGGGGCACATCATTACCGATTTTGCTCTCGGCCCCCAGACCTGCACCGCTGGGCTGTGTTCCTGCTGCTGCAGATAGGGGAACACATTCAGGACACAGAGATGATCCTGGTGGACAGGACCCTCACAGACATCTCCTTTCAGAACAGCGTGCTCTTGTGGGTACCTCATCCCTGTGGCTCCCCGCTTTCTCTACTAGGCTCTAATCATGTAGCTTTAGAGGAGAGGAGGAAGAGAAGGAGGGAGGGAGCTGGGCCTTCCCTGTGGAGCTGTCCTGTACTTGCAAGACATCCATCCTAACCCCAGCGCCGCTCCCTGGACTGGCCCAGACTATCCCCCTCTCCTTGCTTCCTCCCGTATTCCTACAGTGCCGAGGCAGGGCCAGACTTTGAACTGCGGCTGGAGCTGTATGGGGCTTGTGTGGAAGAGGAGGGGGCCCTGGCTGGAGCCCCCAAGAGGCTTGCCACCAAACTCAGCAGCTCCCTGGGCCGCTCCTCAGGGAGGCGTGTCCGAGCATCGCTGGAGACTGCTGGGGGCTCAGGCAGCAGTCCCATCTTGCTTCCCACCCCGGCTGTGGGGTAAGCACCTATATTCCTCCCCACCCCTCAGCTGGCCACCGGTGATCTCTGAGCTGTGTTGAGCATGCAGAGCCTATTTTCTACTGTTGCCAAGACATGCAGACAGATATGAATGAGCAGTGGTCACATACTGGGAGGCACTCTGGCCCATACCTCAGGTACTTCAAACAGCCAACTGAGAAGACCAACAGGAATGCAGGAAGAGCTAGGTTCTGGGGTCTTCACTGCTTTTGCAGCAACAGATACACCTTATGTAGATATAACAGAGTGCCCCTGGCTACAGCAGAATACCTGGGTGCTGTGTTGTTGCAGGTAATGAACAGATTGCCTATTTTGGAGATAGATGCAGATTCAAATTTAAGTTCTACCACCTCAGTTTTATTTTGGGGCAGACTTCTTAACCTCTTTAAGCCTCAAGCTGCCTCGTCTATTAACTAAAGAATGCCACCAACCTCAGGGCTGTTGTGGGAATCCAGTGGGATAACGTATTTAAAGCGCAGGCCCCAGCACTTATCGGGAGTACAGTAAGTGTTTCATCCCCTGTGGGGGAGGCAAGCTAGTTTTCTGTGGGGCAGCCTAAACAGTGGGGCAGACCTGCTCAGCTCTTATTGCTCTTGCCACCCAGCATGCCCCTCACTTGGCTGCTGCCCACTTCTCTGTCCTGCAGTGGTCCTCGTTACCACCTCTTGGCTCATACCACGCTCACCCTAGCAGCTGTGCAAGATGGGTTCCGCACACATGACCTCACCCTCGCCACTCCTGGTGAGTATGTGTCTGTGTGGGGGATGCTGGATGATGAGGAGACGGGCTGTTGGATGGTCCCTCCCCCTTCACACTCCCCACCCTCGCCCTGCACTGCTTTCTCCCCCAGAGGAGAACCCTGCCTGGCTGCCCCTTTATGGGAGCGTCTGCTGCCGCCTGGTGGCTCAGCCTCTCTGCATGACTCAGCCTACTGCAAGTGGTACCCTCAGGGTGCAGGTGAGGGGCCCTGAGGAGTGGAAAGGAAGTGGGAGAAGACAAAGGAGAGCCAGATCACCTAGGGATCAAAGTACTACTGAAATCGTAAGATCTGGGTGGAGGAAGGAGGGGCATGGTAAGGTGAAAGGAGGGTAAGATAGGAGGGTGGGCAGAAAGGAGTCATTTTTCTGTGGGGGGCTGGGAAGAAGGGTGTTGGGGGTGTGATTCCCCTAGGAAACCTTGAGTCTTTTATGCAGCAAGCTGGGGAGCCGCGGGACTGGGTGCAAGTACATGGAGTCCTGAAAGGCACAAACCTCTTCTGTTACCGGCAACCTGAAGACACAGACACTGGGGACGAGCCGCTGTTTACTATCGCAATCAACAAGGTGATGAGTCTCTGGTGGTGTAGCCACCAGGTGCCAGGGTTGGGGAACCTCTCCGTCAGGCCCCAGGAGGGTGGGCACAGAGACCTCAGAGAGATCAAAGCTAGCTTCCTGCTCCCAACAGCACCACACCCAGCTTCAGGGCCAGGGATGCCTAGGGACCATGTTCTCCCCACCAGCATCATGGAAAACGAGTCCCTTCTACTCACCAGCTTCAGCCCCTGCCAAGTGTCACAGAGGGTTCTATTGCCAGTTTAGGACTTTTCATCCTCCCATCTTTCTTCAGATTCCAGTCTGCATCTCTTTTACCCTTTCCTGGTTTTCTCTCCCAGCCCAAGTCCAAGGACCTTCTTTGTTTCCTAGCCCTTTTGCTGGCATTCCTGCTGACTTTTATAAAAGTATCGAGGGGCCTTAGCGTTCTTGTTCCTGCCTGCCTCCTCACCTTCCCTGCCTTGCTCAATCTCTCCTTTCCTGTCTCCTTCTGCTCCTTGTCCTGACTAAGGATGACTTGTCTCATTCCAGTCCTTTCTTGCCATTTCTTCCCACTCTGATCAGTAGGAGGCAAATGAGAGGGCTTGGTGAAAGCTCCACAAGCTCCTCCTTCTAAGGGTAGGGATGACCAAGCCTGCCTGATGTCATGGCTGACTTCTGTGACCAAGGTGAAGGTGGAAGCAGATCTTGGATTTCTCCTACAGGAGACTCAAGTCCGGGCCGGGGAGCTGGACCAGGCAGCCGGCTGGCCCTTCACCCTGAGCATCAGTAACTGGTATGGGGAGGAAGAGGTGACACACACTCTTCAGGCAGAGAGTCGGGGAGCCCTGCAGAGCTGGATGGAGGCTCTGTGGCAGCTTTTCTTTGACATGAGTAAGAGGAGGGGTCTGGATTGGGGCTTGTTATTTTTACCAAAATAAAATTATTTGATAATTCTTATAATTAAAAATTATATAATTAATACAATATTAAATTATTATAATAATTCTTATAATAATACAATACTTTTTGAAATGAGCCTATTTCAAGAATGTGCGGAAGGGAATGTAGCAGGGGAGAAGGCAGCCCACCCCCATCAGTGCTCTCCCCTCAGGTCAGTGGAAGCAGTGCTGTGATGAAATAATGAAAATTGAAACACCTGCTCCTCGGAAACCACCCCAAGTGCTGGCCAAGCAGGGGTCCTTGTACCATGAAATGGGTGAGTGAAAATGCACTGTGGGATCCTCGTGGGAAGTTGCGTTGGGGGCTTCAGGGGAACCCAGATAATGGAGACAGAGAGAAGGCACACTGTGGGCTAAGGCAGAGCTCTGGGGACCCAAGTCCCACCCAGGATTCCTTTCCCTTCTCCAACTCTTCTTAAAATCACCTCCACCAAAGTTCAAACAAAACCCTGTAGAACCAGACTCATTTCATGGATTTTTTCCCCTAATTTTCTCTTTCCTGTTTCCCTTTGTGTATGTGGATTCCTGTCTCTTCCTCTGACCCTTCCCTTGCCTGGCAATGCTTTAATTTCCCCCCTTTCTTGGTTTCTTCACCTACTTCTGCCTACTCCCCTCTTGCTGTCCCCCCACTGCCCCCATGTGCCACAGTCTTATCAGAGCCTGTGGCTCCTGGGGGCCCATGTGAGGGGCTGCTCCTGCAGGATAATGCAGTCTCAGCTGAAATCCGGGCTCTGCTTTCCTCCTCTTACAGTGACAGGTGATGCTCAGGGCTGAGTAGCTCTGGGGCCCAAGCTCTGACTCCCCTCCCCTCAATCCCTTCCTGGTACCACAGCTATTGAGCCGCTGGATGACATCGCAGCGGTGACAGACATCCTGGCCCAGCGGGAGGGCGCGAGGCTGGAGACGCCCCCACCCTGGCTAGCAGTGTTTACAGACCGGCCTGCCTTGCCTGGCCCCTGCTCACCTGCTTCAGTGGCCCCAGCTCCAGCCCGGATCCATTCCTTGCCCTGGGGGAGACCCCGAACATTCTCTTTGGATGCTGTCCCCCCAGACCATTCCCCTGGAGCTTCTCGCTTGGTTGCCCCTCTCCCCCTGCAGCGATCCCCACAATCCAGAGGCCTCTGCAGCAAAGGCCCACCCCACACTTGGCTCCAGTCACCAGTGTGAGAGAAAAAGGTGCTGGCAACAGGATCTGGCCAGAAGAGGGGAAGATCTGTGTGCAGCTGGGCTTGGATTCAGCACTGTTTGTAGCAGGCTGACCAGCTTGGCCTCCCCTTCCTCTGCTGGAGTCGGGGTAGGCCGAGAAGGGGTAGCAGAAGCCCCTTTAAGCTGCGGTTGCCACGGTGCTGAGGGACTCGTTCCCAGGGCTGGCTGGGACCCCATAAACCCTTCCTGGGAGAAAACTGGAACCAACCCTGCCCTACTCCCTGCATTAACCAGCTTTGAGAATGGCACTGAAGAGCGCTGGGAGGGAACACCCCTCCCTTGTGACTTTTACATTGACCATTAAAGTTATTTAACATCACCCTTCACCTGGTTGTTGAGGACAGATTGCCTCTTGACTTGGTCAGGCCCCGCCATAGCCCCTTATCCCTGGAGCTTAGTTCACTAGTTGTGAAGTGTGACCATGAGATTGAGTAATCAGACAACGGCTGGGTGGAGGCGGGGTGCTTTATAAATACCACAGGGAAACAGAGGGCTGATCTTCTCTCACATGCTGCTGAATCTCAGGATCTCAGCGAGGTCATAGCCGGTCACAGCAAAGGAGCTGCCTGAGGGGTCACAGAATCGGGCACCACACAGCTGGGTGTCAGGCACACACTCACTGTGACAGTGTTCCACCTGGGAGAGAAGACAGCTGTTCAGGGCCTGTGGCCTCATCCTTGGGCCCTCATTCCACTCCTCTCATGACACATACCTCAATGTAGCCACCCTCTGGGCTTCTGCTCAACTTCCAGATGTGTATGAAGGTGTCTTCAGCTGCAGAGAGTAGCTATAAAGAAAGGCAAGGAGGACCAGTGGGAGTCAGATGTGCTGACAGAGGGCTGGTATAGGCTGTAAAGCCCAGTCCAGGTGCCTGGGGAGGGGGCTACCCTGAGAGGCAGAGATAAGTTTGTGGAGTGCCTCTCAACATCTCAGCACCAGGCAACAAGGGTATGCAAGGACAGAGCGGGAGACTGACCTTGCCCACCTCAGGAGCCAGGTCCAGGGCACAGATGGCCCGGGCATGGGCATCGATCTGGACGTGTATAGTTCCCGTACTGGCTTCATACAGACGCACTTGCCCGTTCCCGTAGCCTGCTGCTACGGTCCCCTGCCACAGCTGCACAGAAGAACACGGGACCCTGCAAGGGTGACATCGCACTTGGATTTCCCAGACCTAAGCCCACTCCCCACCTTGAAGCTACCTCAGGAAGGCCTCAGCCCCCTTCTGCCTCACCTACCCGAATCCTGGAATCTGGGTCAGTAATTTGAATTTGGGCCCTGATCTCCAGACACACAGCGAGCCCGAGTCATCTGCTGTCACAGTGTCAGCCACGCAGTCCTGAGGGGAAAAGCAGGATTAGCCTTTTTTTCTCTCTGCTGGGTCCTATATACAGGGCAGGAGGGGAAGGGAGGCAGTATTTGCATCTTTGTCTTTCCAGGGAAAGGGGAAGATGTGGACCCATCACTGGCTGGAAGGGTCTCTTGGAAGTATTAAATGCTTTCGTTGTATTCCTTATAGAGTCTGACTCCCTACCCCAACCCCAGCACACATCCCATATGTTAGGGTATATAATTGTCCTCATTGGATGAATGATGAAACTAAGGCCACAGTGTTAGGACCTTCTGGAGTTCTTGCATTGAGCCAGTCACAGTCATGACTAGACTCTGGGACTCTTGACAGCCCCTCAACCCAGGCAGCCAACAGAGCCCACGGGCCCAACTCTGGGCCAAGTGTAGTATAGCATAGGAATTATAAGATACATACCCTGTTTTCAAGAGGTTTACAATCTAATCAGGGAGATAAGAGTTGTCTTTGCGGGCAGTGTCAATTCAGGGTTCAGCTAAGGGAGATGAGTCGGGGCTGGAAGAGGGGGAAGCCTTCCAGGAGAGGATAGCACTGGAGGTGGGCCTCGATAGCGGGGACTCACCCAAGTTCGGAGAAGGAAGCCACATATGCCAGAAACCATCAGTCCCAACTCCTCCATTCACACCAGGATCATAAAGTATGAGTGAACTATTAAGTACCACGTAAATATAAAGTATTTCTGGACTTGTCACTGGACCTGAGGTTGCTAAAACTCAGCCAAGTGCACTAATTTGCCCATAGTCATTCAGCTGCTTAATGATAAAGCCAAGGCTTGAACCCAGGTCCCCTGCTTCCCAAGGTGGGGAAGGCCCTCAGATTCACTGGAACAGGTAGCGGGGATCGACTCACCTGTCCCTGGGCAGGCTCAGTGGCAATGTCTGAGATTGGTGTCTGGTGCCTTGCCAGCTCTTCACTCAGTACAATGTTGGGACCCTTGGTGGGGATGTCAAACACCAGTACCCGGCCCGACCATGTTCCTGCAGAACCAGTGCTCCACTGACGGCCTCCTGATGCTCCCAGGCCTCCAGCCTCCATGCTCAGCCCTCCCTCCATCCCAGAAACTTAGTAACAAACCCACCTCTCACTGCTCCAACAGCCCCACTCCCAACATTCACTGCCCTTTTCCTATACCATCCTGCCCCTCTGAACCCCTCCATGGCTTTTTGGAGTTTCTCAGACCCTCCTTCACTCCCACCCCTCTAACACTCCACAATTTCCTCAGACCTTCTGCAGCATCCTGGTCAAAGCCCACACCCCTATACCTCAGCACTCTCCAATGCCCTGCCTTTGGCCCCCTCACCCACACAGATGTAGTGGCCACTGGCAGCAATTCCTCGGGCAAACACAGCCTGCACTGAGTATGAGAGGGGAAAATGATTAGAAGTATTATCCCCCCTAGCCCCAGCAAACACTCCCTACCCCCAACCCAGTCCTGCAGGTACCTAGAGAGGCATCTCCAGCGTCCAGTGCATGCCAGTAGACCATGACAGAGCCATCAGACTCGTACATCTGGAAGACCAGGGCAAGGATGGGTCATAACCCAGCTGACCTTTGCTGAGCTCTGTACCAGCTACTCCACATACTCATGGTAACCTTAGCCTGTTTAATCCTCAAAATTACCCTGGGAGGGAGGCGCTACTTTTATCTGCATTTAACAGAAGACACTGAGGCTCTGAGAGAAGTTCACTAAATTGCCCAGGGTCACACAACTAATAAAAGGGCAGATATTGGAGATGGCACTTAAGAATTGGAAAACAAGGAAGGTATGAAGATGAGAAATGAGGGGGCTAAGCATGAGAACAGCTTGGAAATGTTTAGAAGTAAGATCGCTGGGTTGGGAAGATCCCCTGGAGGAGGAAATGGCAACCCACTCCAGTATTCTTGCCTGGAGAATCCCATGAACGGAGGCGCCTGGCAGGCTACAGTCCATGGGGTCGCAAAGAGTCGGACATGACTGAGGGACTAAGCACAGCACACACACTGGGGGCCTTGGAGAGAAGTTAAGACTAGCGGGGGAGGATAGGAAGGTCCTCTTCTTACTTGTATTCCTCGATGAGAGGTGAGCACCAGCAATACTCGGAAAGGGAGGACACACCAGTGGATCTAGAGGGAGATGAATCAGAGTAAGAAGTAGTCAGAGTAGAGGACATGACGACTCGGAAGTGTGGAAATTCAGATAGTCAGGGAAGGCCTATTCCTTGAGGTTTGGAGAGGAAGTACCGGGTTCTAGGTAGGGCGGGGTTCAGCAACACCACTCCCAACTCCACGCCTCACCTGGGTGATAAGTGGGGGGCTCACCCCCGCGCCCTCCTTAGCGTGGAGTTGGCGCTGGGCCAAGGGCACACCATCAGGAGCAGCGCTGAGTAGCTGGGCGCTGGGTCCATGGACTACTCCAAAATGAGTGAGGTTGCGGGCGGGCAGCTGCAGCACACTGAGGTTGTTGCACAGGGCGGCCGCCGAGCCTCGAAGCGGGATGGAGCGGTCCCGGCGGAACATGCTTGCGGAGAGACGGTCGATCCCAGGCGCGCGGAAAGCAGAAGACAGCCGAGATTCCTAAGGGGCCTTGGGGGTGGGGTGGTGCTGACAGGAGGCACTGGGAAAGCCCCCGGCGACTGGGTCGCGATGTGAATGAACGAGGGCCTCGGGGATGGTGAAGGGGGTTGGTGGTCACATAGTGTGGGAAGGGTGACGCGGAGCTGGCGAGGGGAACCCTAGGGCTGAGTCATGAGATGATGGGGGGAACCCCAGAGGAGGAATGGTGATGGCCCAGGACCCAGTGGCCCCAAGAGCCCGAGCCAAGGCCGGATGAAGCCGGGTAGCCCCCAGGGCTCTTCCTCCCTCAGCCTGGCTCCCCGAAGCCCCCGGACCAGGTCAGAGTTCACACCAGCAGCTCCGAGACTCCAGAAGCGTTCGGTCTCTCCGAATCCGCCGCCACCATAGAGACGACGCACGTACGCACGGCCGTTGGGTGGGGCGAACTACCCTAACGTGCGACGCGCGCCCGGCGCGGCTGCCGGGGCAACTGTGGGCGGGGCGAGCCTCCCTGCGGCGCGGTTGCCGAGGAGACCGATAGGCTGCGGCAGCAGCTGCGGCTGGACAGGAACGCTGCTGCAGCCTGGGGGTTGAAGTTACAGTTGAGGTGATGGCGCACGAAGGCTCGGTGAGCTTTAGCTCAGCTGAGGGTGGCCCAGAGCGGGGTTAAGACCAGTGTCCGGAACCGTGGGCCAGCTCTGTGCCACCCGGCATCCGCCCTTCACGCGGGCGTTCAAGATGACCGAAGAAGCCCTGTCGGTGCACTAGGACAACCTACACCTGCACCACGCGCACTCACAAGCACTGTCACACTTGAAGCCTGAGGGAAGGGGGTTAAATGGGTGATGAAGAGCCCAAGAACAAGAAGTGACTTTGACAACAGTTAATGTGTTTAATGAGTCTCTTATATTGAGGTACTCATTTAAATGGATAAACCAGAATTGGTCAGGCACTGGGGAGAGGGTGTTGCTAGATAGGATTCATTTGGAGAATTTCAGGAGGAAGAAATGGATTAAACAACAATTCTGAGGCTGTACTTAAAGTCAATTGTTTAAAAGCCACGAAACTCTAAAATAGACGAGCATTTATGCGGTACTATCTCCAACCCCTCTGGTCAGGCCATTTCTAGGTGTAGCCATTAGCGCGGGTGTAATGAGAGCCTGGGCGGGGTTGTCTAAGGAATCAACTCTTCTCTCCCAGCCCTACCTACCCATGCTCTGGCCAAGCCTGAACGGGGCTGTGGATGGTTGCTTGGGCTTGCCAACAGAACTCTTCTCACTAGCAGAGATGGGAAACGAAACTTAAGGGATTTTGAGTTCAGTGTGAGGTTTAGGAAACACCAGAGTTGGGGGAGAATGAATTTTGGGGAACACCATGTATGAAGCAATAATGTTGGGGTTGGGGAGACAAAAGTTAGGGAAATTATGTTGGGGGGTAAATTTTAGAAGGAATCAGCTTGAGTGAGACTGTCGTGGGGAAATTAAGAGGCTCTCAATAATTTACTAGTAAATTCATATGTCCCTAAAATGGGTTTTTGGGAGACTAGACTTTTCTTTTTCAGTGGATTTTTCTTGATTATAAAAGGATATAAAGTCATTGTAGAGAACTTATAAACTGGAGAAGAGTGTAGGAAAGAAACATATACACGGTGCTTTCCTTTTCTTCAACACATATTGGTTTACATACCTGAGATCATACTTGATATGTAATTTTATATCGTTTCTTTCATTTAACATTGCATCATAAGTATTTTCTTATGCTATTGTAAGACTGCCTTTAATCATCACGTAATATTTCATCATATAGGTAGCACACAATTAGCCACCTATTTTCCTTGTTAGATGTATGTTTTCAATATTCTGCTATTATAAATGACATCACAGGGAATATTTTAGAGAATATATTTTCATTTCAGAGTATGCCTTTGTGTATTTATAAAACTGGAATTGGTACTTTTGAAGATTGGACATCTTTTCAAATGTTTATTAGTCATCAGTAGTTCCACTTTTGTGAAATATTATGTTCTTTGCTTATTATCCTTGGAGATCTTATGGTTATAAAAATTTATATGCATTTTTAATGTATTTGGGAATATCTTTTTAAAAAATTTGTTGCATGTATTTTTTGTTTAGGAAGCAGGATAAAGCCAAGCTCTGGAGTCAAACAGACCTGGATATGAATTATGACTCTACTACTTCCTTACTCTGTGATCTTGGGCAAATTCTGTGAAATGGGGATAAAAATAGTATGTAGTCTAAAAAATGTAGGAACTGAATCCATGTATGTGACTGATATACTTTAAGTGCCAGTAAATGATAACTACTATTATCAGCTTGTAATTAGGAATTTTTTAAAAAGCACAGGAAAATTTGACATATATATATATATATATATATATACAGCTACCTACCCATTTCTGTATTATTTCTTACATTACTTTTATGCTTAGGCAGCTGTTTCTCCCCCAGAGATTATATGACAATTTAAATAGGAAATAGGACTATTTTCCCTACATTTTATCTTTTGTTTTAATTTTGTTTTGTTTGTGTGCATGCTTTAATTCATCTGGAATTTATTTAGATGTATATTGTGAAATGAGGATCTAAGTTGATTTGGGGAGTGGGAGGAGATGGGAAACACACCAATAATTCCTGTACTGTTTATTGACTTTTTCAAATTCCTGAACTCTCAAGAATTTTGAATACTTTAAACTAGCGCAAATAGCAAGGACTGTGCAGTTAGAGCTATATATATAGCCTGGGTTCACTGTGTAATCCCAAGCAAGTGGAGGTGAATTGCTGTCAGGCTTCAGTTCCTTTGTCTGTGAAAGGGACTGAGTGAGCTGTTTGAAAAATTAAATCGTCTAGGTCACCTGAAAAGCATCTGTCACATAGTAGGCTCTTAGTAGTAAAGTGTCCCTTTCTAAAGGCCTTTCCTTCGTTTTAGACAACCTAAGGAAGCTTCCTCCTAACCCATTATTGCTGCTCCACTCCTCGGTTTCCCGCCCTGAGTGCCCTGTTCCTTTCCCACAGAGGCAGGTCCGAGACCGCGGGGTGACCCGATCCAAGGCGGAAAAGGTGCGGCCACCTACGGTTCCGGTGCCGCAGGTGGACATCGTGCCTGGGCGGCTCACTGAGGCCGAATGGATAGCGTTCACGGCTCTCGAAGAGGGCGAGGACGTGGTGGGCGACATCTTGGCTGATCTGGTGGCCCGAGTCATGGACTCCGCCTTTAAAGTCTATCTGACCCAGCAGGTAGGCCTGGATCCTTGTCCTTCAGACACACCTCCACTCTCCCTGACCCCTCCCTGCTGGACTGAGAGCCATTCTCGCCTTCGCAGTGCATTCCATTCACCATCAGTCAGGCACGGGAGGCCATGCTGCAGATCACCGAGTGGCGTTTTTTGGCTCGGGACGAGGGAGAATCTGCAGTGGCAGAGGACCCCACATGGGGCGAGGATGAGGAGCCCTTGGCTTGCACGACGGATGCCTGGGCTCAGGGATCCGTGCCAGTGCTGCACGCCCGGGCCTCGGTGGGGCTGGAGGAGACGTCTCAAGGCGAAGTAAGCCCAGCCTCCAGCTGCCACCCATCTCTCACCGCCGCCCCCGATCCATTACTCACCCCTGACCTCCACCCCTGTGCATTTCCCCAGGACCAAGAGAGCGTGGACCAGATTCCTTTAGGAGGATCGTGGACAGATTCAGGCTCTCAGGAGCGGGTGGAATCTTGGGAAGTAACAGTCACCCCGGGCTCTCCACCCACGCCCGAGTTGCCTCAGGAGACAGGGCCCCGGAGTCCTTTGGAGAAACTGGGTGATCAGTCGAGGAGCGACCGGACTGACCTGTTTGCAGTCGGATCCTCGAACTCGAGGAGCCAACTGTCGATGGAGATGGTGCCGGCAGGCAGTACCCACGCTTCTCTGGAGCTGTCCTTGGTAGCCAGCCCTCAGGCCTCTGTCGAGCGGGCACAGCCCATCAGCTCTCAGTTCTCTCTCGAGGACCTCTACAGTTGCACGCCCCAGCCGCACGCGGCTGGAGACCGGCTGGAACTCAGGGAGGAGAAGGTGCCCCTCATCCCCTCGCGGGTGTTGGTGTCCGATCCTTCCGAGGGCGGCCCCACCACGCTCAACCCCTCGGCGGGATTCCAGCCGCAGCCGCCGTGGCTGGCTGACGAGCGGCCCAGCGCACTTCACTCTAGAACTGGCCGTAAGGGGGCAGCGACGCGTCTGGACCCCGCGCGGCTGCCGCGCCCCTGGGTGCGCCCGCTGGCGGAGGTCCTGGTCCCAGACTCGGAGGGTCGCCCCCTGGAGACCTACCGGGGGCGCCAGCGGGGCGAGAAGACCGAGGCCCCAGCCGGACCGCAAGCCTCCCGCCCCGGCTTCCGCGTCTCCCGGTCACAGTTCTTCCCTTTCCCGCCTGGCGTTCCTGTCCGAGCTTTGGGCCCCGGTCTCAGCCTCCAGTTCCCTACTGTAAGCTTAGGCCTACCATCGCCAGGCTTTGGTTCAAAGCTTCCCTTCCCCAGTCCCGGGCTCCGTTTTCTCGCCACACACCGGGCGCGCCAGGACATGGCACGCAGCCGCAGCCCCAAGCTATGGCCGAGTGCTAAGTGGCCCAGCGGCTGGGAGGGGGAGGCCGAACTGCTGGGTGAGCTCTGGGCCGGCCGCACCCGTGTACCTCCTCAGGGCCTGGACCCTGGGGACCGGGAGAGCCAGGATCCTCACCAATGTCTTCATCCCGTGCCTCAAGTTCTGGAGGCCACGTCCCAGGTGACGTGGAAGCCCGTGTTGCGGCCGGGAGCACTGAAGCTGGCTCCTGGTGTGAGCATGTGGAACCCAAGTACGCAGATGCTGCTTAGCTCCGCTGAGCCTCAACGGGCAGACAGAGAAAGCAGCGCCTCCCCTCCCATCCATACAGGTGCCCCGAAGCCCCAGGTGACTGTGGAACAGCTACTGAACTCAGCCCTCAAAATGTGGTCCCTCCCCTCCAAGCGCCTGCCCCATTCTAAGCCCTAGGCAGTGGGAATTCTACCTTTCTTCTGTCTGCTTGCCAGAAATAAACAGCTGAGTTGCCTTAAGAATTGGCCTGATGTCCATCAGTTCCTTCCAAGTGTGTGCTCTCACTGAACTGGAGAGGTCTATGAGAACACAGAACATAATTACGTTATACCCTTAGGAGACCCTGCTTTGGGGTCAAGGTGGCTCTCCAGGAGAGGCATTCTGGAGAACCATCCCCATTTCCACAAAGGAGCACACAAGTGTTGCAAGAGGGATCTGCCTCAGTCGGGAGAACTTAGTCTCCTTCCAGAAGGGGAAGAAGCCGGTAGCTCTGTGTAAGCACAGAGTGATTCAAGACATGAGGAATTTGATTTTCAGCCCCTGGAGCTCTATCAGTTCACCTTAGAGTGCATATCCAAGTTTTCTTTGGAGACAAATTTGAGGCTATGCAGGATTTAGGGAAACTCTGACTCTCTTGATCTTTGACTTCGACCAGCATTGGAATGAGGCAATCAGATAGCTAGTGAAAATCATTTAAGGAGGAACTCACTCTCAGGTTCAAATGGGATACTCGAACACATCCAAGAGTGAGTGCCTCCTTAAATTTTGTGCTTTATGCTTCACACCAACCTGTTGGCTGGTGCCACTCAGCTTTCCCTAGTCCCTCCCTGCCCCTCTCCTGTGGGCAGCACTTCCCGGTGGCGGGCCAGTCTTCTCTGCCATGTCGCTGTGGTCTGTACTCAGCAGCCCAGTATGGGGTCCTGGCTCTGTCCTCCTCATTCTGGTCCTCCTGCTTAGACTAAGTGTGCAGACCTGGCATAAGTTTTATCTCTGGGACCTCCAGCACTGCTCCACGGATTTGACTGGGAAGACAGCAGTGGTGACTGGGGCCAACACTGGTGAGTGTTCCTCCTGACTTGCCACAACCACAGCTTCCAACTGCCCCAACAGGGAGGGCAGAGAGGAGGACCAGCTCCCACGGTCAGAACCCTTGTTTCCCACCCTACTCGCTCCATTGCCCTCTAGTCACTCCCCAGACTAGTATACTCTGAAGCTGCCCTCCCACAGGCATTGGGAAGGCTGTGTCCCAGGAGCTGGCCCGCCGCGGGGCCCGTGTGATCCTGGCCTGCCGTAGCCGAGAGCGTGGACAGCAAGCCCTGGCTGAGATACAAGCAGCATCTAAGAGCAACCGCCTCCTACTTGGTGAGGTGGACCTGAGCTCTATGGCCTCCATCCGGAGCTTTGCTCAGCGGCTGCTGCAGGAGTGTCCTGAGATTCATCTGTTGGTTAACAATGCTGCAGTCTGTGGTATGTGCCTTGACTTACTTCCCCTAAACACATTTCCAGAGTTTCATTTCTAGCTCAGGGACCTCAAAACAGGCATCCTTCAAGCCTAACCTGTACATCCCATGGAGACTCTAATTCAGACATTATCCTGAAAAACCTAAAATTATAGTCTCAAACATCATTGCCCCCATCTCAACACATCCATGCCCCTGTGGTGTTTCTGTGCTGGGTTTAGTCACTCAGTCATGTCCAATTCTTTGTGACCCCATGGACTGTAGCCCACCAGGCTCCTTTGCCCGTGGAATTCTGTAGGCATACTGGAGTGGTTACCATGCCCTCCTCCAGGGGATCTTCCCAACCAAGGGATCCAACCCAGGTCTCCCACCTTGCAGGTGGATTCTTTACTGTCTGAGCCACCAGGGCATTTCTTTTGAACCCAATATATCCTCCCCAGACTTTGTCCCCCTAAGGATTCTCACTCCATCACCCACCACCTATGTTTTCATCTCTCACAGGGTTCCCTACCACACTTACTCCAGAGGGCCTTGATCTCACCTTTGCTACCAACTACACTGGACCCTTTCTGCTCACAAATCTGCTCCAAGGTAAGGAAGGATGGGTGCTTACCTTCTGTGTGACCCCTGCTTTTCCATTCCTCTAGCATTTTCATGGCTTACTGTCTATCATGGTCATCTCCTTTACCTTGGCACCCAGATGCATGCTGAGTAATGACCCAATACATTGTCACTTTTCATACCTGGCATCAGTCAAGATTAGGAGACTGGTAATGCAATCAGTTAGCCCCCAGATATCAATACACCCAACAAGAGGATATAAGATCTACACCACACCTCTCTTTCCCTCAGGTCTGAGTTCTAGCCAGACCGGTAGAGTCAGTCATCTCAACAAAAGCTTCTTGAGGGTGGCATTAGACTACTAGGTTTAAGGAGGCTGTGTTCTTCTAGGGAAGGGAGGGGTTAAGCAGCAGGCACATTCTCCCTAACATTTTCTCTGGATTGTCTAATAGCCTCTCTATAATTTGGTTGACTGATGGCTTGCTTTTTGGCTGTGCTGGGTCTGCCTTGCTGCATGGGCTGTCTCCAGCTCCCCTGCACAGGCTTCTTCTTGCAATGGCCTCTCTTTTTGTGGAGCACAGGCTCTAGGGCGCGCAGGGCTCAGTAGTTCTGGCCTGCGGGCTCAGTAGTTGCAGCTCAGCTATGCTGGGGCTCAGTGGTCGTGGTGCATGGGCCCAGCTGCTCTGTGGCATGTGGGATTGATCCTCCTAGATCAGGGACTGAACTCGTGTCTCCTGTATTGGCAGGCAGATTCTTTACCACTAAGCCATCTAGGAAGCTCTCTAATAGCCTCTTTAAAAGAAAATTAATTTTTTGGTCAGGTAATGAATATATGTCCAAAGTACAAAAGGGTATATAGAAAAAGAAAGAAAGAAAAGGAAAACTCTCCTCCTCTCCTGGAAAATCAGCTGCCCATTCCCTTCCTGGGAGGCAACTCCTATTGCCAGGTCTCATGTACCCTTTAGCGAGCAATTAAATTAGTCCTGACTGGAAAGTGAACAAAGAGCAAGGCCAAGCTCTATGGGTTTGTAATGTATTAATATATGTTTTTCCCTTTTCCAAAAATTGTAACATGCTCCAATACCCTGTGTCTTGCTTAGTAATAATTTCTTGAACTGTCTTCTTGTTACTGAAAAGTGTGTGTGTGTGGGTCTGACTGCTTGCCACTCAAAAGCCAATAAACAGGCCAGGTTGATGGAAAGGAAAGTTTGCTTTATTTTGGATTCTGGCAACTAGTGGTAGGGAGGGTGGCGGACAGCTGTGCAAAGGCTGACTCCACCACCTGACAAGCCGGGGGTAAGAGCTTTGATGGACAGGGTGTGTGTAGGGGGGTGATTACATGTGGAAACAGCACATTTATCTCTAACAGTCATCTTCAATTGGTCATCAGTGGTCTGGCTAGCATCATCTTCATTGTTTTAGGTAGAGTTAATCTTCAGTTCCAGGGTCTATTTGTTCCCATTTCTTTGTAGTCAGTTTTCAGAATTGTGGCAACTGATGTCCTGGGTACAGTCTGGTAACCATGGAGTTAACTTTTCCACCTAATATTCTGGTATCTGTAAGACAACTCACAGGATATGGCTTAACATATTATCTATAACCCTTGAGAAAGAACTAAAGGTCCTTGACTATGCTTAATGACTAAATTACTATTATTTAGTCACTTTAGACTGTTTTCCTTTGTTTCAGCCATTTTTCACTTTTCTGATTAAACTTATTCTTCGATTAAAGTTTTCTATAGACAAAAGGCAGGCAGAGGACATGGGGCAGGGAGGGGGGCGAGGACCATATGGTCCTGCTCTGTTTCATTCTCTCCTATCTCCTCTGTCTAGTCTATTCTCCTTTCTGTGTCTTCTAAGAAATCACCTTTCATCTTATCACTTTCTTGCTTCCAATTCTTGGAAGGTATTCTGACCTTTATACAATAACTAAGCTGTTTATCTCCACTTACAAAACCTCCTGTAGACTGAGAGCCTCGCCTTGACCTTTCCCAAACCCACACCCTCATCTTCAGCCAAATTTTTTTCTCTCTTAGGCTACACTCTGTCTTCTAAATCCTGGCTGTAATTTGCACAGGTGTTTCCCTCTATTTGGAATATCCTTTCCCATCCTTTTAGTCTGGCTAATTTAATTCAGCTTCCAGCACTCAGCACAGATATCACTCGTACTGTGGATCCTGTCCTGACACTTCTGCCTCCCACCAGGTGCCCCCATTTAACCTCATAGCTCAGTTGGTAAAGAATTGGCCTACATAGCAGGAGACCTGGGTTTGATTCCTGGGTTGGGAAGATCCCCTGGAGAAGGAGATGGCAACCCACTCCAGGATTCTTGCCTGGAGAATCTCATGGACAGAGGAGCCTGGCAGGCGGTCCCTGTGGTCGCAAAGAATTGGACACAACTTAGCAACTAAACCACTACCACCACCTGAGCCCCTGTAAACAGCTCTGTTCCTGTACAGATGCTGTTGCGTGAAGATCAGCCTCCAACTAGGTTGTGAGCCCCTCTGGTCTTTATGTCACTATGTTTGCAAGTCTGGAGTTCACTGTCCTCTTTAAGAATAATTTTCTCTTCACCAAATTATGGCGGAATACCTCCACTCAATTTTTCATTTATGATTCTTCATTTAAATGGGGGGCTCAAAATAGTTTTAGTATTTTGAAACAATAAGTAAACTCATATGTGATAACTACAATTTTTTATACTTTATATAATCTAGACTATTTTTTTTATAGTTAGGACTCTCTTATCTTCCCCAAAGATTTGCTTATACCTCTGCTATTGATAGTAATTTTACTTTCATTCTTTAGGAAGATAAATTCCAAAAAAAAATTTTTTTAATTAAAAAAAATGTTTAATAAAACTCTTTCCCAAGAATCTCTGCACATATTTCTTTTCCCCTAAACCTAGCACCCATATGTCTTTAGTGCCTAGCATGGTGTCTGCCATAATTCAGGGGTGCAGTGAATATTTGTGGGATGAATTAGTGAATGAATGAGTGTATGAATGTGTGAAAGCCAATTTCACAGCATTTCCAGCCTCTCCTCCCCATTCTTAGCCGTCAGCAAAATAAAAATATAAACAAGGATTAATTAAATCAGCTTCAGCTGGCAAGTGGCAGAAAAGGGAAAACTCCACTTTTACTTTAGGCCAAAAAAAAAAAAAAAGCCACACTAGAATAAAACAAGAAGAAGAACCTTCCAAAAGCAGCTAATGAAAATAGTCACAGTTCACATTACACTGTGCACTGGGCCCACTGACTGTCTTCTGAAAGCCTGGGATGAACCCTGCTCTCCTGTAGTCTCGTGGAGAAGCAGGTTGGGGAGTGGGCATGGGGGTTTACTCCATGACTTGGATTAAGGGTATGTGGTCTTCTCTCCACCTAGGGGCCCTTCAGCGGGCAGGGTCAGCCCGGGTGGTGAATGTATCTTCCTTCCGGCAATCACACGGGTACATTGATGAGGATCATCTGATAGGGGCCGGTAGACCTTTGACCTTCAACCAGAACTACGATTGCAGCAAACTGCTTTTGGCCTCGTTCACTGGGAAGCTTGCCCAGAGACTTCAAGGGACAGGTAACTGCCTCTGACACTCCCTGCCCTTCCACTCCCATTACTACCTCCCAGCCCTTCCCATCTCATTCCAATATATTCTGCCTTAAAATACTCCCAATATCCCCAAGCTAGCTGGTAATCTCCTCCATTTATCACCTGTGCACCCAGTATTTCTCTCAACCCCATCTTCCTACCTCCTTTTCATTCTTTTCCAACTTTCTCATCATCTACAACTTCCCTCTCCTCCAACACCATCCATCATATTCCCCTTCAAGATCACCCCATGCTTTCTAATACTTATATTTCCTTACTGGCTTGGGTACTGGCACTCATGTAAGTTACGAAACACGGACTTCTCTGGCACCACCCCCAAGTCTCCTGTCTCGTCTACCCGACAGGACTGGTAGGACCTTCCTTAGTTGCACACTGCAGACCACGCTTAACCCTTCCTTCCCACCGTCCTCCTCTCACTTCACTGTGCACTACACTGCTCAGGTGTGACTGTGAACTCTGTGGACCCCGGTGTTGTGTACACGAAAATCATGAAGCATTTCCCCTGGTCATATCGCTTCCTCTTCTGGCTCCTCAGCTTCTTCTTTAAGGTGGGTAGTGGAGAAGCTGGCACTGCCTGAAGCGGGTGGGTCAGGGCTCTGCTGCTCCGCGTCCCAGTAAGTGAGAGCTCGCCTGGCTTTATTCTTCACTTCCTCTGTGTCTCTACAGGATAGCAAGCAAGGTGCAGTCCCAGTCCTCTACCTGAGCTTAGCAAAGGAGCTGGATGGAGTTTCTGGGAAACATTTTAGCAGTTCCTGTGTGATAACTCTTCCCCCTGAAGCTGCTCAGGATCCTCACGTGGCCCAAAGCCTCTGGAATACCTCAGTCCGACTAACAAACCTCGACAAGGTGGACTGATCTTCTGTGACCCCTGCCTTAACTAGCCACCCTCCCTCTGACTCCCAGCCCTTACTCTGATTATGCCTTCTGTTTGCCAGCTCCACGGATCAAACTCTTTGTCTGGTAGAGTGACCACTTCCTCTTTCTGTTGGTTCAGGGGCATGGGACCTCAGATCAGCCAGGGGACAGTTTCAGCTTCTACTTTATTGCTAGTTGTCTGATAGAAGTATTCATGGCTTAGGCACTGGGATCTCCAGACCTACTGAGTCCCACATTGTAGGGACGGGGAGTGAGACTCCTTTCAATGGGTATTAGACGTGCCAATAAGAGGGGAAACTTCTACCTGTAGCCCTTGGTTCCTGGCCTTGGGAGAGGCGGCACCACACTGTGTCCGCTGGATCAAGGTGTGTGCCACATCCTGCAGGACGGCACTCTAACTCCACAGGGTGCTGTCTCCCAGCTGTACCGTAACTGAGCCTACAGGTAACCCTTCAACCTATCAAGCCAGCTGCTCCCGAGTGCTGAGTCCTGCAATAAAGATAGTGAATTCTGAGAGTGAGAGACCACTGTTTCTTTCAAAATCTAAATGAATTTTGAAATAAACTTTTCAAATTTCACGTATACAAAGCCTGTATGTGTATGTATCTGCTTGGAAGGATTGAAGTTTTTATGACAATGAGTTGTTCTAAACATAAACAGTGTGTACTTATATCTAAATCTTTTTAATATCTTTATAAATTTTTGAATAAAGATCTTACACAAGTTTTACTATATTTAATTTCAGATACCTTACTTTTTATGCTATTACAAATGATATTTTAAAATTTGTATATTAATTGTATATCGTTGAGCAACTTTCAGTTCAGTTCAGTTCAGTCGCTCAGTCGTATCCGACTCTTTGCAACCCCATGAATCGCAGCACGCCAGGCCTCCCTGTCCATCACCAACTCCAGGAGTTCACTCAGACTCACGTCCATTGAGTCCGTGATGCCATCCAGCCATCTCATCCTCTGTAGTCCCCTTCTCCTCCTGCCCCCAATCCCTCCCAGCATCAGAATCTTTTCCAATGAGTCAACTCTTCACATGAGGTGGTCAAAGTACTGGAGTTTCAGCTTTAGCATCATTCCTTCCAATGAACACCCAGGACTGATCTCCTTCAGAATGGACTGGTTGGATCTCCTTGCAGTCCAAGGGACTCTCAAGAGTCTTCTCCAACACCACAGTTCAAAAGCGCCAGTTCTT
>SJYT01053358.1:260193-272395 GCA_006410635.1 Cephalophus harveyi
CCCCCCCCCAGCATCAGAGTCTTTTCCAATGAGTCAACTCTTCACATGAGGTGGCCAAAGTTTACTGTTATCTAATTGTGATAAGTCATCCATACATTCTTTTGTTTTTTGCACATGGAAAATCATACCATCTAGGAATAATAACATTTATTTCTCCTCTTTCAATTAATATAAATTTTATTTCTTTTCCTAGACCTTAACTGATTTTCTACTATTAAACCAAACTTGCATTTAAACCAACTTTGTCAGAGTGCTAATTTTGTATGAAAAACAGTGGAAGTTAGTTGCACAGTCGTGTCTGACTCTTTGTGATCCTGTGGACTGTAGCCTGCCTGGATACTCTCTGTCCATGGAATTCTCCAGGCAAGTTTACTGGAGTGGGTTGCCATTTCCTTCTCCAGGGGATCTTCCTAACCCAGGAATTGAACCTGGGTCTTCTGTACTGTAGGCAGATTCTTTACCAACTGGTCCACTAGGGAAGCCACTAGTGTATAATTTGGTATACATGGCTAAATTTAGTATACTCATGTTTTTATTTGGAACTATTGGTTCATAAATGAGACTGACCTGTACTGTACTTCTCCCTACTTATATTGCCATTGTCTAGCTTTGCTGTCATGGATAGATTCATTTTATAGGATGAATTTGGAATTCATGTTAGTGTAGGGACGTCATATAAGAAAGTGTTTATTGCTCAGCTGTGTCTGACTCTTTAAGACCCCCATGGACTGTAGCCCCCCAGGCCACTCTGTCCATGGAATTCTCCAGGCAAGAATACTGGAGTGGGTTGCCATTCCCTTCTCCATGGGATCTTCCCAACCCAGGGATTGAACCTCTTTGCAACGCCATGGACCATAACCCACCAAGCTTCTCTGTCCATGGAATACTCCAGGCAAGAATACGAAGATTCCCTTCAGAATACTAAACGGAAGATCCAGGGGATCTTCCCAATCCAAGGATTGAACTCAGGTTTCCTACATTGCAGGCAAATTCTTTACTGTCTGAGCTACCAGGGAAGCCCTTATATAAAAAGCAGATGTCAGTTAATTGAAGATTAAGTGTGCAAGAAACATGCTAGGGGAAGTGGCTGTGAGAGGAAAGTGGGGAGAGAAAGCTAAGAGATCCATCAGACCATGATACAAGTCTGACCCAGAGAGAAGGTTGGTTGGAAGCATCTTAGAGTGCAGTGGAATGCTTTTTCCTTTATTTTGGGCCATGTTGCATGAGGGATCTTACTCCCTTTACCAGGGATCAAACCCACAGCCCCTGCCAGTGAAAGTACACAGTCTTAACCAGCGGACAACCAGAAAAATCCCAGTTTTTCCTTTTTAAAAGTCCCTCTTGTATACAATCTATTTCTGTTCTTTAGTGGTTAGTCTAAAAATGTTATTTTATTGGCCATGCTGAATGCAGGATCTTTGTTCCCCCACCAAGGGTCAGACCTGTGCCCCCTCCAACGGGAGCATGGAATCTTAATCACTGGACTACCAGGGAAGTCCCTGTATTTTAAAAGCCTAAAATCTTAACTGTTTTTAAAATTAATTTTTTTTTTTTTTTGGCTGCATGGAGTCTTAGTTGCCTTGCAAGGGCTTCTTTCTAGTTGTGGCCTTTGGAGTCTGTAGTTTTCCACATACAGGCTTAATTGCCTTAAGGCATGTGAGGTCTTGGTTTGTTGACCAAGGATCAAACCCACATCCCCTGCATTGGAAGGCTGATTCTTAATCACTGGACCACTAGGGAAGTTCCATCCCTGCATTTAACATTATCTTTAATCTATATCTTTATTCTTCTTTCAAACAATACATAGATCTCAGAGGTCTTTAACGTTCTTTAACATTAATCATTCTCTTTGGGTTCATATGCTTTTATAATCCAATATTTAATTATATTGTTATCTCATTCATTTCACAAATCAGATATTTTGTTATTTTAAATAGTTGACATTTATATGGATTTACTCATATGCCTAGTATTTTCTTAGTTCATTCTTTCTTGTGTCTCAGATCCTCTATCTGGGATTATTTTTCTTCTACCCTGAAGTATATGCATCCTTTAGAAGTTCCTTTCATGAGGATTTGTGGTAAACAGAATTCTAAGATGGCTCCCAAGGTCTGCACCCTACCTTGTGTACACATTCTCTATAATCACTTCTCCCTGGGTGTGAGCAAATCTCATGAACATGATGGAATTTTACTCTTGTGATTATGTTGTATATCAGGTTAGTGGTATTTACCAATGTAATTAAAGTCTGTAACCATTTGGCTATGTGTATGTGCTGTGTGTGACTGCCCAGTATTCATGTCTGTCGTATTTTTCTTACATCTTTCTACATTTGAGTTCCTCAAAGCTTTCCATAATTTGTGTCATTCAATCATTTATTCATTAAATGAATTAATGGAGTGTCAACTGATCCAGGCATTATTCTATATGTTATTGTCCTGCAGTAATAAGTAAAATAGATAAACATTCATGAATTCAAGCAGTATATATTCTAGTAGAGTAAGAGAGATAATAAACAAAAATATATGGTAAAATTACATAGATAAAAGTGCTTCTTGGCAGAAAAGCTATGATAAAGCTAGACAGTGTGTTAAAAAGCAGAGACATTACTCTGTCAACAAAGGTTCATATAGTCAATGCTATGGTCTTCCCAGTGGTCATGTACAGTTGTAAGACCTGGACCGTAAAGAGGGCAGAGCACCAAAGTATTGATGTCTTCAAACTGTGGTGCTGGAGAAGACTCCTAAAAGTCCCTTGGACTGCAAGGAGATCAAACCAGTCAATCTTAAGGGAAATCAACCCTGAATATTCATTGGAAAGACTGATGCTGAAGGTGAAGCTCCAGTATTTTGGTCATCTGATGTGAGCAGCCAACTCATTGGAAAGTCTGTAATGCTGGGAAAGATTGAGGGCAGAAGGAGAAGAAGGCATCAGAGAATGAGATGGCTGGATGGCATCACCAATGCAATGGACATGAACTTGGGCAAACTCCAGGAGATGGTGATAGACAGGGAGGCCTGGTGTGCTGCAGTCCATGGGGACGCAAAGAGTTGGACATGATTGGGTAACTGAACAAAAGCAACAGCAATGAGTGCTATGGACATAAGTGAAGCAGGAAAGAAAAGGAGTGTCATGATAAGGGGCCTGGGTAAAAATTTTAAACACGTTGGCCAGTAAAAGACTCAAGTAACCTGTTGACTTTGAGATAATCAAAGGGGACCTTATTTTGGGTGTGTTAGTTGCTCAGTCTGACTTTTTGCAACCCCATGGACTGTAGTCTGCCAGGCTCCTCTGTGCATGGAATTTTCCAGGCAAGAACACTGGAGTAGGTTGTCATTTCCTTCTCTAGGGAATCTTCTCAACCCAGGGACTGAACCCTATTGCATTGCAGGCAGATTCCTTACAATCTTAGCCACCAGGGAAGCCTAGCCTAAGTAGGTGAGCCCTTTAAAAGGGCTTAGTCTTAGCAGTCAGAGACGTTTAGCAAGATGGCTCCAGTCAGACTCTCTTGCCCCACCCTCTCATGCTGTCTGGCCCCATGTTCTGTAAACAGAGACTTTGCAGAGTTATTTAGCTGAGATCACTTACAGCACTGTGTATGAGCATCACGAGGTACTCATTGGGTCACGGGCTACTTTGTGCATTATACCTAGATGAGCTTCGGCGTGGAAGCCCCGGCTGTTGCTGCACTGAGACTACGCTGGAGTGCCATCGTGGTGATGTTACATGAGGTTATGTTACGGCTGTGTCATGGCTACGTTATGGCTGCCGTTACAGCTGCTGCGTCAGCCTGGAGAAGGGCTGTGTTACGGCTGCCATGCCAGCCAGGAAAGAAAAAGTGTGCCTGCAGTCCCTGTGGTTCCTCGAGTCATCTTCCAGCCTCTTAACTTGTGCCTTGCTCACCCTGGGTTCAGCAAACAGTGTGAATGGCAAGACGACTGGCATCACGAACAGGATCAGCAAAACAACCATGTAGAAATAAACTGCCATATTGTGGAGAAAACCACAGGCCTCTAGCAGTGGAGGCTTCAGTTCTATAGTTACAAGGAGCTGAATTTTGCCAGTGACCAGTGACCTTGGAAGAGGACCTGGGGCCCAGGTGAGATTGCAGCCCTGGATGGCACCTTGATTTCAGCCTGGGGAGGTCCTGAGCAGAGGACCAAGCTAACCTGTACCCAGACTCCTGACTCATAGAAACTGTGAGATAATGTTCAGTCCCCGAGTCATGTCTGACTCTTTGTGACCCCATGGACTGCAGCACACCAGGCTTCCCTGTCCCTCACTATCTCCTGGAGTTTGCTCAGAGTCATGTCCATTGAGTTGGTGATGCCATCCAATCATCTCATCTGCTGTCACACCATTCTATTCCTGCCCTCAATCTTTCCCAGCATCAAGGTCTTTTCCAATGAGTCAATTCTTTGCACCAGGTGGCCAAAGTATTGGAGCTTCAGCTTCAGCATCAGTCCTTCCAATGAATTTCAGGGTTGATTTCCTTTAGGATTGACTGGTTTGACCTCCTTACTGCCCAAGGGACTTTCAAGCATCTTCTCTAGTACCACATTTCAAAAGCGTCAATTCTTTGGTGCTTAGCCTTCTTTGTGGTCCAACTCCCACTTCTGTACATGATTACTGGAAAAAACATAACTTTGACTATATGGACCTATGTTGGCAAACTGATGTCTCTGCTTTTAATATGCTATCTAGGTTTGTCATAGCTTTCCTTCCAGGGAGCAAGTTTCTTTTAATTTCATGGCTGCAGTCACCATCCACAGTGACTTTGGAGTCCAAGAGAATAAAATCTGCCATGTTCCCATTTTTTCTCATTTATTTGCCATGCAGTAATTTGAGTGAACTCCAGAAGATGGTGATGGACAGGGAGGCCTGGTGTGCTGCAATTCATGGGGTCGCAAAGAGTTGGACACAACTGAGCAACTGAACTGAACTGAACTGAATGGGGCCAGATGCCATGATCTTTGTTTTTTGAATGTTGAGTGTTAAGCAAGCTTTTTCCACTCTCCTCTTTCACCTTCATCAAGAGGCTCTTTTTAAAAAAATGAAGCTTTTTAGTTTCTCTTTGGTTACTGCCATTAGGGTGGTATCATCTGCATATCTGAGGTTATTGATGTTTCTCCTGGCAATCTTGATTCCAGATTGTGATTCATTCAGCCCAGCATTTCCCATGATGTACTCTCCTTTCCCAATTTTGAGCCAGTCCATTGTTCCATATCTGTTTCTAACTCTTGCTTCTTGACATGCATAGTCTTCTCAGAAGACAGGTGGTCTGGTATTCACATCTCTTTAAGAGTTTTCCAGTTTGTTGTGATCTACACAGTCAAAAGCTTTAGCTTAGTTAATGAAGCAGAAGTAGATGTATTTTTGGATTTCCCTTGCTTTTTCTATGATCTAGCAGATGCTGGCAATTTGATTTCTGGTTCCTCTGCCTTTTCTAAATCCAGCTTGTAGATATGGAAGTTCTTGGTTTACATGCTGTTGAAGCCTAGTTTGAAGGATTTTGAGCATTATCTTGCTAGCATGAGAAATGAGTGCAATTATATGGTAGTTTGAACATTCATTTTAGGAATGAGTGAACTAAAATAGACAGAAAGGGGTGAATTTAATTCAGATGACCATTATATCTACTACTGTGGGCAAGAAACCTTTAGAAGAAATGGAGTAGCCCTCATAGTCAACAAAAGAGCCCAAAATGCAGTATTTGGGCAATCTCAAAAAGGACAGAATGATCTCAATTCATTTCCAAGCCAAGCCTTTCAACATCACAGTAATCCAAGTCTGTGCCCCAACCATGAATGCCAAAGAAGCTGAAGTCGAATGGTGCTGTGAAGACCTAGAAGACCTCCTAGAACTAACACCACAAAAGATGTCCTTTTCATCGCAGGAGATTGGAATGCAAAAGTAGGAACTCAAGAGATACCTGGAGTAACAGGCAAGTTTGCCTTGAAGTACAAAATGAAGGAGGGCAAATGCTAACAGAGTTTTGCCAAGAGAACACAGTGGTCATAGCAAACACCTTCTTCCAACAACATGAGAGATGACGCTACACAGGGACATCACCAGAGTGTCAATACCAAAATTAAATCGATTATATTCTTTGCAGCTGAAATGGAGAAGCTCTTTGCATCAAAAACAAGACCTTGACTGTGGCTCAGATCATCAGCTCCTTATTGCAAAATGCAGGCTTAAATTGAAGAAAGTAGGGAAAACCACTAGGTCATTCAGGTATGACCTAAATCTAATCTCTTATGATTATGCAGTGGAGGTGACAAATAGATTCAAGAGATTAGATCTGACAGACAGAGTGCCTGAAGAACTATGTGAGATAATAAGTGTTTTCTTTTAAGCCACTGAGTTTGTAATAATTCGTTATGCTGCAATAGACCACTAATACAGGATCTAGTGATAACAAACTTCTTCAATTTTATTTGCTTGAGGATTTATTTTACCTTCATTGTTTTAAACTTCAAGAGAAGTATAGTTGATTTTTAAAAAATTAGGTGTATTACAAAGTGATTCAGTTACATATATATTTTAATATTATTTTAAAAATTCTTTTAACCTAAATATAAGACCAAACACTATAAAACCCCTAGAGGAAAACACAGGCATAATACTCTCTGACATAAACTACAGCAATATCTTTTTCAATCCATTTCCCAGAATAATGGAAATGAAAACAAAAATAAACACATGGGACCTACTTAAACTCAAAAGTTTTTGCACAGCAGGAAAGAAAACAAAAAGACAACGCACAGACTAGGAGAAAGTATTTGCAAATGATGAGACTGACAAGGGATTAGTCTCCAAAATTTACAAATAGTTCGTGAGACTTAACAGCATCAGGACAAATCAATAAACAAATGGGCAGAAGACCTAAACAGAGATGTGTATAAGAGACAGAAATAATACAGCTATACATATACATATATCCATTCTTTTTCAGATTCTTTTCCTATAAAGTTTATTACAGAATATTGAGCAGAGTTCCCTGTGCAGTAGATCTTTGTTGATTATCTATTTTATATATAGTAATATGCATATATTAATCCCAAACTCTTAATTTATACTTCCCCTCAACTTTTCCCTTTCGGTAACCATAAATTTGTTTTGGAAGCTTGCTTCTGTTTTGTAAATAGGTTCATTAATATCATTTTTTTTTTTAAATTCTACGTATAAGTGATACCATATGATACTTATTTTTCTCTTTCTGACCTACTTCTCTTAGTATGATAATCTCTAGGGCCATTCATGTTGTTGAAAATGGTAATATTTCATCCTTTTTATAGCTGATTGATATTCCATGGTGTGTGTATATATATATATTCTTTATCCATTAATCGTTGAATCACTGACAGACATTTAGGTTGTGTCCATGTTTTGCCCATTATAAATAGTGCTGCAATGAACACTGGTGTGCATGTATCTTTTTGAATTAGAGTTTTCATTTTTTCCAGATATATGTCCAGGACTGAGATTGCTGGATCATATGGTAAATGTATTTTCAGTTTTTTAAACAATTTCCATATTGTTTTCCATAATTTCCATAGTTCCATAAATTGGCTGTACCAATTTACATTCCCACCAACAGTATGGGGGGGCTCTCTTTTCTCCATACCTTACCTAGCATATGTTAAATTTTTTTAGCACACTGCCTGGCTTGCAGGATCTTAGTTCTTTGACCAGGGATTGAAACTGTGCCCCCTGCAGTGTAAGTACAGAGGCCTAACCACTAGACTACCAGGAAATTCTCCACAGCATTTATTATTTCCAGACTTTTTGATGATGGACATTCTGACTAGTGTGAGGTGATACCTCATTGAAGTCTTGATTTGCATTTCTCTAATAATTAGTGATATCAAGCATCTTTTCTTGCGCCTGTTGGTTATATCTTCTTTGGAGAAATGTCTGTTTAGGTCTTCTGCCCATTTTTTAATTGGGTTGTTTTTTGATATTGAACTATGTAAGCTATTTATGTATTTTGGAAATTAATTCCATGTTGGTTACAAATATTGTCTCCCATTCTGTAGGTTGTCTTTTTGTTTTATTTATGTTTTCCTTTGCTGTGCAAAAGCTTTTAATTAGGTACCACTTGTTTACTTTTGCTTTTGTTTTCATTACCCATTACTAGGAGATGTATCCAAAAAAAAATCTGTTGCAATTTATGCCAAAGAGTGTTCTGCTTGTGTTTCCCTCTAGGGGTTTTATAGTATTCAGTCTTGCATCTAGGTCCTTCTATTTGGTCACACTTCTTGCAGGATCTCAGTTCTGTGACAGCCCAAAATCCTAATCACTAGGCTATCAAGGAGCTCCCTACATTTATGTCTTTAATCCATTTTGAGTTTATTTTATATATGTTATTAGAGAATGTTCTAATTTCATGCTTTTACATGTAGTGGTCCAGGTTCCCCAGCGCCACTTATTGAAGAGACTGTCTTTTCCCTTTGTATATTATTGCCTCCTTTGTTGTAAATTAATTGACAATAAGTGTGTGGGTTCATTTCTGGGCCTGTTCCATTGATCTATATTTCTGTTTTTGTGCCAGTACCACACTGTTTTGATTACTGTCATTTTGCAGTATAGTCTGAGGTCAGGGTGTGTGATTCCTCCAGTTCCATTCTTTCTCAAGATTGTTTTGGCTATTCAGGGTCTTTTGTGTTTCTATATAAATTAAAAAAAATTTTTTTTGTTCCAGTTTTGTATCCACTCCAGTATTCTTGCCTGGAGAATTCCATGAACAGAGAAGCCTAGTAGGTTACAGTCCATGGGGTAGCAAAGAGTCGGACATGACTGAGTGACTTCACCTCACCTCACCTCCAGTTTTGTGAAAAATGCCATTGGTAATTTGATAGTGATTGCATTGAATCTATAAATTGACTTGGGTAGTATGGTCATTTTAACAGTATTGCTTCTTCCAATCCAAGAACATGGTTTGTATCCTCTTCAATTCATCTGTTTGTATCCTCTTCCATTTCTTTCATCAGCATCTCACACTATTTTGAGTAGAAATCTTTTGCCTCCTTAGGTAGGTTTATTCTTAAGTATTTTATTCTTTTTGATGCAATGGTAAATGAGATTGTTTCCTTAATTTCTCTTTTTGATATTTCATTGTTGCTGCTGCTACTGCTAAGTCACTTCAGTCATGTCTGACTCTGCAACCCCATAGACTGCAGCCCACCAGGCTCCCCTGTCCCTGGGATTCTCAAGGCAAGAACACTGGAGTGGGTTGCCATTTCCTTCTCCAATGCATAGAAATGCAACAGATTTCTGTATGTTAATTTTGTATCCTGCAACTTTACCAAATTCATGGATGAGTTCTAGTAGTTTTCTGGTGGCTGCCTTAGGATTTTCTATGTATAGTATCATGTCATTCGCTTCTTCCTTTCTAATCTGAATTCCTTTTATTTCTTTTTCTTCTCTGATTGCTGTGTCTCCTGTAGTGGAAGCATGGAGTCTTAATCGCTGGACCACCAGGGAAGTCCCCCACTCCCCAAATTGTTAAAAAGTTATTAGTGGGGCTTCCCTGGTAGCTCAGTGGTAAAAAATCTGTGTGCCAATGCAGGAGACACAGGTTGGATCCCTGATGTGTGAAGATCCCACATGCTGCGGAACAACTCTGCCCGTGTGCCAAAATTATGGAGCCTGTGCTCTAGAGCCTGGGAGCTGCCCACTGCTGAGCCCATGTTCTACAACTACTGAAGCCTATGCACCCTAGAGACTATACTCCACAACAAGAGAAGCCACCACAATGAGAAGACTGCTCATTCCAACTAGAGAGTAGCTCCCACTCACTGCAGCTAGAGAAAAAGCCCACATGCATAGCAACAAAAACCCAGAGCAGCCAGAAAAATTTAAAAAGTTATTAGCATATTTATCAATTAAAGGCAATTTTAAAATTTACATTTTATTTCTTTTGGACAGCACCACTATAACTAATGTAGATGCTTATCTTCTCTGCATCTCTCCTCCACCATACCTGGCTTTGCCACCTTTGATTTGCTCTCTGACTTTATCTAATCCCTTCTCCATATCTCAGCCTGATAAACCACTTCCTCCCTCCTGGAAACAGCATTCCTTTTTTTAGTTCAGTTCAGTCACTCAGTCGTGTCCGACTCTTTGCGACCCCATGGACTGCAGCACGCCAGGCCTCCCCGTCCAGCACCAACTCCCAGAGTTTACTCAAACTCATGTCCATTGAGTTGGTGATGCCATCCAACCATCTCATCCTCTGTCGTCTCCTTTTCCTCCTGTCTTCAATCTTTCCCAGTGTTGAGGTCTTTTTAAATGAGTCCTTTGAACTTTTTTCAAGGGGAGTTTTTTTCCCTCTTGGTTCCTCCCCATTTTCTGAAGTGCTTAGAAGTCTACCCAAATGAGCACAGATGTTCTTCTCTGTTCAGTATCAGGGATTGGAAGGATGGGCTCTAGTCATACAAATTGGAGTTTTAGGGTCTTTGGAGTCTTGTTCATGGTCCCTATCAGACAGGGCCTCAGGTTGGCAACTGTGAAAAAGCACATAAGACAGAGACAGTATTAATTTTCTTTGAAGACTACTCAGTCTAATTCAATATAAAAGAAACACTATGTCTCCTGTTTGTATGTCGTGTCTTCAGACCCCTTTTCATGACATTGAAAAGGATTTGGGTCTTTCTTGTGTCACTATCCTGCTTCTAACCAAGGCTTGGCATCTTCACATGAAAACTCAGCATTTCTGTTAAAGGTTGTTAAAGCACTCAGAGAGATGGCTCCATTTCAAATTAAAAAAATATATTTAAAAACAAATTCAAAGCAGATCAAGATGTATTAATATGGAAAACCTACAAGATGTAGTGTCCCATGGAGATAAAAACAAGTTTCAGCACAGGGAACTACATTTAATATCTTGTATTAACCTACAATAGAAAAGAATCTGAAAAAGAATATCTATATATGTATATATACATATATCTGAATCACTTTGTCATACACCAGAAACGTAGCATTGTAAATCAACTATACTTCAATTAAAAAAAAAATAACAAGGTTTAGAACAGTGTGTATACAAAGTCGCTCTTTGCATCTAAAATGCTTGCAATTTCAGAGGCTGACTCTGGATCCAAAACCAAAAAATGGCATCAAGTTACTTTGGGTAAGGATCTTGGGGATGGGATAAATGAGGTATATGCTGTTGCTGCTGCTGCTAAGTCACTTCAGTCGTGTCCGACTCTGTGCGACCCCATAGACAGCAGCCCACCAGGCTCCCCCGTCCCTGGGATTCTCCAGGCAAGAATACTGAAGTGGGTTGCCATTTCCTTCTCCAATGAGGTATGTACTTTTTTTTTTTTAAAGGTGCTTATTTACAGTAGCCAAAAGCTAGAAACAGCTCGCAAATCCATCAAATCCATTACAGGTGAATGGATAAACAAAATGTGGTATGTATATATGTATGTATGTATATATATACACACACATATATGTAATAAATGTTTTTCAGCTTTAAAAGGGAAAGAAATGATGACACATACTACAACATGAACAAATTTTGAAGACATAAGCCGGACACAAAAGGAAAAATATTGTATGATTCTGTTTATATGGCGTACTTAGAAAAGTCAAGTTTACAGAGACAGAAAGTAGAATGCTTGTTACCAGAGACTAGGGTGAGGGGAGAAAGGGGAATTAGTGTCTAATGGATACAGTTTCCATAATGAAAGATGAGAAAATTCTAGAGATGGATACTGGAGATAGTTGCAAAATAAGGTAAATGTACTTAGTGCCACTGAACTGTACACTTAAAAATAGTTAAAATGGTAAATTTTATATATGTTTTACCACAGTAAAAAATACATGTATACTGAGCCTTTTAGAACTAACACCCCAAAAAGATGTCCTTTTCATTATAGGGGACTGGAATGCAAAAGTAGGAAGTCAAGAAACACCTGGAGTAATAGGCAAATTTGGCTTTGGAATACGAAATGAAGCAGGGCAAAGACTAATAGAGTTTCGCCAAGAAAATGCACTGGTCATAGCAAACACCCTCTTCCAACAACACAAGAGAAGACTCTACACATGGACATCACCAGATGGTCAACACCGAAATCAGATTGATTATATTCTATGCAGCCAAAGATGGAGAAGCTCTATACAGTCAACAAAAACAAGACCAGGAGCTGACTGTGGCTCAGATCATGAACTCCTTATTACCAAATTCAGA